>VXBO01005158.1:17867-82175 GCA_013400135.1 Rhinoptilus africanus
GCCTGTGAAATCTGCGCCAAGTGTGAAGGTAACACGGCATTGCACAGCAGCACCTTGAATCACCATCTCTCATACACAACTGAATTTGGTGCCACCACTCGCCTGCAGTGCTGATCATATATCTGAACTGCACAGCTCAACTGCTGTTCAAGTCTATCACTAGGGAAGAAGTTATCTTTGGTCTCCTGGGCTGTACTGGTTCTGCTTTGTACTGACGTACCCAAGGAATATTTCTTTAAAGACTGCTATGATAAAATTGTCAGAAAACAGAAAAAACCCCACAATTATCTCTTTCTCCATCAATCTTTCTAAAATCTTCTAACACTCTAGCCTACATTTCATCACAACCCATCATGCTTCTAGAAGTGGTAGAAAATAAACTTTGTGTCAAGGACCTAAAGCCAAGAAACTCTTTGCTCTCTGAAGTTGCACTAGACCCCTCCAGAGCAAAAGTGTGTGGCTTGCTCTGTATATCCAAGTGCTGTGTTCAAAACTGATACTGTGCTATTAATCACAACTTTTTGATCTCACTTGTTTCCAAATCACCTTACTGTTAATTTCCTAGTCGATGCTTCATTAGCTGTCTATGAGAATGTTAGAGCAGACAATGTCAAAATCTTTGTTAAAGTTAAGAACAAACAACATCCACTGCTCTCCCCTCATCCATCACACCACACAACTCATTGTAAAAGGCTACCATGTTGGTCAGGCGTGATTTCCCCTTCATAAAGCCATGCTGATTACTCACAATCACCTTATTGTCTTTGATATGATTGGAAGTGATTGCCAGGAGAATTTGTTTCATCACCTTCCCATGGATGGAGAACCAGATGACCAGCCTGAGTTCCTTGAACCTTCCTCCTTGCCCTTCTTGAAGACAGTAATGACCTTTGCTTTCCTCCAGTCCTCAGGAACCTCCCCTGATCAATATGACCTTTCAAAGGCGATCGAGAGTGACCTTGCAATGACATCATCCAGCTCCCTCAGCACTCATGGGTGCATCCCATCAGATTCCATGGACTTGCATATGTCCAGTTTAAATATTCCCTAAATTTATCACCTTTCACCAAGGGTAAGTCTTCCTTGCTTCAGATTTTCCCACTGGGCTTGTGTATTTGTGGCTGCTGAAGGCTGGTCTTACCAGTAGAGACCCAAAGAAGTACCCTGGCTTTTCCCTGTTCTTTGTGACCAGTTACCCTGGGCAATTATGGGTCCCAACTTGGCCCCATATTTTCCCTAGCGGTCCTGTTGTTAACATACCATTGAAACCTTTCTTCTTGCCCTTCACATCTTTTGTCAGATTTTACTCTACATGGACTTTGGCTTTCCTAAATGCAACATGCTTGGACAGTATCTCTATTCCTCCTGTGTCACATGCCACTGCTTCCACCTTCTGCACACTTCATTTTTATGGTGGAGTTTTGCCAGGAGCGATTTGTTTATCCATGAAGGCCTTCAGCCACCTTTGTTGGGTGTCTTGCTTGTCAGGGTGAACCATTCCTGAGCTTAAAGGAGGTGATCCTTGAAAATCATCCAGCTCTCCCAAAGCCCTCTTCTTCCCCAGGGCCGTATCTAATGGGATTCTTCCACGCAGTTCTCTGAACAGGCCAAAGTCAGCTCTCCTGAAGTCCAGGATTGTGACCCTACTTTTTACTTTGACCACTCCTTTCAGGATCATGAAGTCCAACATCTCATGGTCATTGCTGCCATGGCTGTCCCTGACTTTCACATCCACACCAGTTCTTCCTAGTTTGTAAGTGAGAGGTCCAGCAAAGCGTCTCTCCTTGTATGCTCCTCAGTCACTTGTGTTAGGAAGTTGTTGTCAATGCAGTCCAGAAATGTCCTGAATTGCTTGTGCCCTGCTGTGTTGTCCCTCCAGCAGATATAGGGGTGGTTGAAGTTCCCCTGAAGTTCCCCAGGGCCTGCAAACACAAGGTCTGTTCCAGTTTCTTGAAAAAGGCCTATCAGAGAGCCACCACAACACCACCCATCTTGGTGTGCCTGCTAATCCTAACTCACAAGGTCTTAGCTGGTTCTTCACTCTTCCTTAGGCAAAGTTTGATAGTGCCTTCTACTCACTCACATAAAGGGTCCCTCCCCCTCCTTGCAGTCCCTGTCTGTCCTTTCTAAAAAGCCTGTAACCATTCATGGCAGCACTCCAGTCATGTGAGCTCTCCCATCACCTCACTTCTGCCCTGTTCTATTGATTATGTAGTCTCTCAGGTTCACATCATTGTGTACCCTTTGCTTGGCAGCCCTGTCCACCACTTCCTCATTTGATTGTTGGTCAGATCATTTCAGGTATGTGGGATGTGGAAGAACAAACTGGCCAACTGTGATCCCTATATAAAAAAAAAAATAGTAAAACCCCTCAAGCTCACTGTACACAAAGCAGCCCAGAGCTACAGCAAAGTCAAACCCAACACAGCGGTTACAACCTTCTGCAAAAGCAGAAGTACCCAACTAGTCAAACCCAGGAGTTTCTCCAAGAAGAGTTTCTTCAAAAAGAGCTTCTCCAAAAGAAACTCATATAACACATGGCAGGATGCTTACTTGAGTCTTGTGTTGCCTCCAGCATCTCCTCTGGTGGTGTCTCTGACTTTTGCCTTTGCTGCTCTTTCTCTTCTCCAGACCTCCTGGATTTTCCTCGCCAGACAGTGCCTATCTAAAGTAGGATCCTTTCAGAGCCAAGCAACATTGACTCACTGTTCTAGGGAAAAACGCTCAAAGGTGCAGCCATGAAAAATACCAAGCATGTGCTGAGTTGCTGGCCCTCTCCCTCATAGGCCTACAATGTGGCAGACACAGTGATGGATAAAAGCTGCTGTCAGGTACTCACAACAATTTTCTAATGCAGCTGCCTAAGCTGCATCACTCAATCCTGTGATCTTTAATTCTACCCTTTTCTTGCTCATCCTGACATCCAGCTGACTGGTACACAACACAAATGGCTCTGATGAGGAATGCTTATGATAATTTCAGAAGAGCAATTCCTTCAGAACACACCAACGGAAGACAATTATCATGATCTGCGTTACTGCAGAATGCAGTCATTCCATAAAGACTGAGGTAGGCACACACTAGGCAACACACAGTCTTACAACACGACACAGTTCCTGTCTGAAGACAGGAACTTCATCTCTTCAAATAGATACATCAGGCAAGGACAGAGGGTCACATTTTTATCCTCCACTTTACAGATGAGGAGCTAAAGTCATGGCTAAGGTCACAGGAAGTCCTTATCAGAAAGAGGAACCACATGCCAGGTTCTGAGATTGCTGTGACATACCTGCCTAACAAGAACATACTCCTTGGTGAAACAGGGTGAAAAATGCAGAACTTTAGGACTGTACTCCAAGTATAAGACCAGCTGCCCCATCCACATCCAAACAGTAAAAGTAATAACATTCCACGTACATACCTCAAACTCCAGATAGTGGTCCTTCAGTTTGTAATCATCTACTTCCTTGCCTTTGAGCTTCTTGTCAGGAGGATAGGAGCGATGTTCAGCAAGCTCAGTGGAGATCTGCTTCAGCTTAGCTTCATGGGACTTCAGCTGTTCATCCTTCAGAAATACATTAGGCATTTAAGTGACAGAATCTATAATATTTGATAAGCAAAGGAAAACAGAGAGATCCTTGTATAATAATACCAAGTAGATTCTTTTTCTTTCTCTCTTTCTTTCTCTCCTTCATTCCTTGAACTAATTTTAATAGATTGATAAGGTCTGTTAGCCCAGAGCTCTGTCCCCAACAGCGCTCTCAAAGGCACCCAAGCAAAGTGGCCAAGTTTGCAGAAAAACTCAGCAGCTAGCAGATGCCACTGGGAAGGACAGCAAACCTGTCATCCGTTGCCTTGCTGAGAGCAACGGAAGCAGCTTGCTGCAGAGCATTACTGACAACATGACACTTCTGCTCTAATATATCTTTTGGCAAATTAATTAGGGCTGTTGTATTTTCACTCAGACCAAGTGCAGAATGAGACGGGCAAAGACCCTGCGTCAGGTCTTTGCAATGTAAAAGTAGTTCCTTCCAGGACAGAAAGGACATCAAGGCAGGGAGCTTCCTTCCATTTCTGCACTATGAATCACTCTCTCATCTGCGGTTTCCATTTGTTCAGACCAACACAATGCATCCAGAAGAATAAGGGCTGTTCAATCAGCAGAAGATACCTCATTTTGCTAAGCTGCTACCAGCTTTTATCCCACTGTGCAGTTGGAGAAAGTTAGGAGCCTCTACTCTCCCTTTCTAGTCAATTTCCTTTATCATAATTCCAAACCCACTCACTTCCTCCAGTCCATCTGTCAGCTAACCTTCCCTCAGCTCAGAAGGCTTCCAGCTCCTGCAGCATGGCCTTCTGGACATTTCTAGGCTTGCATCTGAAATTATGTTTGAATCAGGTAACTCCAAAATATAGACGTGATGACACAGACCTCAGTGACTTAACAAGAGTTGTAACAGGAGGTAGTACCCAGCTCAGCTCCCACCTACGTACCTAGCCCCAGAGAAAGAGATAGTTGCCACTAGTTGTCCCCCAGTGGTGTGGCTGTACAGCTTGCAGCTTCAAGCCTAACTTGGACACACCTGCACTGCACTGCGAGTCACACCAGGGACTGAGCCTCAGCTCTCTGAGCTGGAGCTGTGGAAAGGAGCAGAAAGGGGGAAAACTTCTACAGAGGATGATAGTTGAGCCCCAGCTAATCTTGTGTTTCAACTCTTTTGCAAGAGAACTGACGAAAGAAACGTGGGATAATTTGCCTCTGCCTGTATATGGTAGGGCTCAAAGCACTCACTATTGGCTGCCAAAAATTCTTGTTGCTGTTAGTAACTAACCTGGATCTCTCTGCTGTCTGTGTTAGTGCCCAACCACTCTTTACGCTGTGCTGAATCCCTGGTCCCAGTGACATCCTGTTGCAGTGAGTTCTACAGCCTGATGACAGGAGGTCTTCAAACAGCTATTAATTTGGCACTTGTAATTTCCAGGGCAGCAGCCCTTTGGAGCTTTTGTGTGTGCATGCACATTCTCAGAAAAAAGGGAAAAGAAAAACCCTAGTAGATCTTTTCTATACTGGCTGTTCTTTTATATATAGCTTTGTCACATCGCTCTTTGGTTGGACTAACCAAGATCAGACCCTGATCTGCCTTTGAAAGCAAAGCTGGTACAATGATCTTGCATAACCTGTCATGTCCAACCTCTCTTCCTTGCCCAGATCCCAACTTCTGCCTGACCAGGAACAGGCCCTTTGAAGAAGTACTGTCCATCATGATTCAGCCCACAAAATCCTAAACAGCAACTGCAGGGATTTGACAATTCATATTTTTTTGTCTGCCAAATGAGAAGCAGCCTGCTGGCAGCTTTTCCACACTGACAGATAAAAGCAGACATGTTTCTGCTTGCCTTTAAATTTATCTGCTTTGAACACTTAACATGCTTCTGCCTTTAGCTAAAACAGCTTATCTTATTCCATTTCTCGTGTTTCCCCTTCTTCGAGACACAAACCACAGGGCTGTTTTCTATTTTTTTCCATTCCAGATTAAACAAAAACAATGAGACTAGGAAACAACGTACTAAATGGAGCAATCACACAGAACAACAATGAGTAAAAAAGCTTTTTTTTGGTGACTGGGGGTAAGTTATTGAAGCCCCATACAGTATTTAAAAAAAGGTACGCAGGAGCAAAAGGTAAAACCACAAGGATGAGACAAGTTAGTATTATTCTGTACGAGACATGTTTTAAACTTTAACCAGGAACAGAAGATGGAAAGTCGGTCATCACACTGTAAGAAGAAAGGCTACTGCCACAGAGAGGGGAAAAAGCACGGGCAACATAAAAAACCCAACCCCTTACAGAAATGCAGATTATGACATAGTGGTTTCTAAGGAGCGTTGCTAAGCTATGAAGATGGCAAAAAAATATATTTAAGAACCAATCCAGCATGGGCAGATGACTTTAAAAGCTACAGGAGGTTACTCATAAAATATACACCTAGGACTGGGATCTATCACCTCTGCCACTCCGTCAACCTGATCAACGCAATCCATATCTTGTTCCTGGCAGTGCAGGAGGATGCACAGGCGTGCATCACAGCACCAAAGTACACAGAGCTGTAAGCCCAAGCATCAGACACAGCCCATCTGAAACAAGGAGAAGCAGGTGGGGTTTTGTGCAAGAAGTAGTAGAGCTGTGAAAACTCCCTGCCACAGGATGTTGTGGAAACTAAAAGGTTATGTGATCATAAGGGGAGACCAAATACATTCATGTAAGAGGAAGTTTATAAATATACATTAACAGGAAATCCCTGAGCTGATAATGGTTGGAGTCTGGAAAAGTATTGCGGGAGAAATATAATTGATGCTTGCCTGATGCATTTGGTTTCACCTTTTATCACCTCAATAAGCCAAACACCAGGAGTATGTCCATTTCTTCTGAAATGAGTGTCAATAAACACTCGAATTCAAAAAATCAGCAGCTAGATAGTATTTGAAATGTCCTCTGCAGAGCCATAACTGCGGGATGGAAATTCTGTACCTGGCACTAGGAACACTAGTGATTATTTCTTCTCTTCAAAAATATAAAACAATTATATTCAAGTCTGCTCCTTCTCTCCCCCCATTTCAAATCCTGCATCAGGAAACAAGCAGAGATTTACTGGGCAAGCCTCTCTCTCCTAGGAATGCTAGTGGCAACAACCACAAAACAATGCAAAGGACAACCATCCAGTCTCCAGCCAGAGAAATCGCAGTCACCTACCCTCTATATAAAACCAGCTCACCTGAGATAGCTTCGTTGTAGTGGCTGGCAGGAGTGGACGACTGAACTTCTTTTGAGAGCCAATTGCCGCTGGAAATGGCGGTGCAGAGAAGACGGCAGCCACACAATTAATCTTGTTGATCCAGGTCTGCATTTCTTCTTGGCTCCTGGGGAAGAAACACATATTAAGCACCTGTTGACTCAGCCTCCTCTACCCCTTTCCCACCCCTTCAACAGCATTTTAAAAGTAAGAATAACAAGAACTGGACAAGTCTTAGAGTCTGCTCAGTCTTGTGGTCTATCTTTCCAAGTGGTTAGTGTCAGGTATCTCAGTCACAGACTGACTTGTGATTAGGTCCACAATTCACCCTACCACGCATCTTTTCCCAATCCAAACCAAATGACACAGGCAATAGAGCCAGCCAGTGTCCTGATTTAGACATATGTCCTATGGTCTAAGCTGTGCTTGATACCACCGATCTCTAGGAAGTTTTGCATGGATCTCAGTAGAAAAGGGCTTGTGCACAGGACAGATGCACAGGTTTTTAATGTCAAAAGCAAAAGGCAGGTCATCTGTTCCATCTGGATACCACAGCCTGAAGAACTTAATCAAATTATTCTTGTATTAAATAGTAACATTATTTCTGACCAAAGCATATCTCCTAGAAAGACATCTGGCTAGGACCTGATGACATCAGGAGACAGAAAATCCAAGACTGCCTTTGGTCATTTGTTTCAATGATTAATCACCCTGACTGTTAAAAGTTTGTGTCTTGTTTCCAAATTGAATTTCCTGTGGCTTCAGCTTCCAGCTGCTGCATCTTGTTACGCCTTTCTCAGCTAGATTAAAAAGCCTCTTAAAACCTGATGTTTCTTTCTCATGAACTATTCTAATCAAATCACTACTTAATCGTATTTCTGATCAAATAAACAGATTGAACCTCTTAAGCCTCTGCTTTAACCTGTTCAGGCATGAATTTATCCCTCCTTCAGAACTGCTTTCTTTCATCAATAACTGGCACAGATCTGAAGAAAGCACTTACTGGGCTTGGAAAAGCAGGACCCTCCAATCTGCTGTTTTAAGCTTGAGGACATTGGGTTTCTTCTCATAGTCTGTTGCCTTGGATGCCAGAGCATGATGCACACTAACTGCATTCTTCAGATCTTCCTCCGACAAAGCCTTTTCTGGCTTATATTCATCCTGTAGGAGTTAACAGAGGAAAAATGGCACTTACTTCTCCATGTGCTACTCCTTTTTCCTTAACCTGGGGAAAAACCTTATTCCATAATCATGAATAGTACTAAGGTATATGAACCAAATGCAAGCTGACTTGAGCACCTGTGGTTTCCACTACCTTTAACGTTTTTTCCTTTCTGTCTCTTTTTCTTTTCTGATCTCTTTGCAAGGGAGAGAAGTAGTTCTGCTACCTGCTTAACAGGAAAAGGGGTAAACAGGGAGTATTTGAAGATTGCAACAGCTGTGGAATATTTGTTTTCACTTCAGGAATCCTTCATGGCCTGTTCCCCACCTCCACTGCTCAGCTGCTGGTTCCTGCTTAGGTTCTCAGCCTCCACTGCTGTTTTTCTCAAACAGCTACCTTTGTATGTCCTCCTAGGCAGGCCCTCAAACAGTAGAGAAGCCTCCTTATCAGTCTCCACACAGGAAATATAGCAACCAACTTTAAATCCCTCTGCTCAGGGTCTGCAAGTGGCAAGCACAGCACCATCCAGTTTTTTCGGAAAAAACAACTGAACCACTCCTAACACCAAATGACAAAAGCAGAGTCAAACTCCTCCGTGTTGCAAGCTTCAGCCTGGGAGCAGTCTCTGATCTCCTAAGTGACAGAAGCTGGATGACGGCATAATCATGGTGTAGCCACAAGTTCAGTTTAAATCCCACCTGACTATAAACGGCTTGGGAAAGCCAGGAGCTTTTTCAAGGAAAAGTCACTTGCCAGCCATGCTGCATACGCAGTTTCTGAAGGAGAGGCCAAAGCAGTCTGCAATTGACTCCATTTCTCCCTCTGAGTACATCACAGAAATCAGCCTCATCCGAAACACCCACCAAGGGAGGGTTTGTGACGACTGCAAACCAGAGGAATAATTCCCTGCTGGCATGATAACTATTAATGCCACCACTTCAACACAGGAGTAACAAGATGTCATTTAGCAGGCGAGTGAAGGATGCAGAGCGTGTGCTGGGACAGCACTAGCTTCAACACTCAGAGCGGCACTCACCACAGAGAAGAGCTGGTTAACATGCATGAATTTGTTTAGAGGGCTTACCTGGCAGCACACAGAGCAGAGTTGCAGGCAGAGGCAACTACACCGCTGCTCAAGGCATATGTGCTCTTGGCCAGGCTGGGTTTGGTCAGGGCTCTCCAAGATGAGTTTCAATGGATGGAGAATCACCAGCTGTGGTGACCACCTCCCAGAAGGGAGGACAAAGCATCCTGCTCCTCTGCCACATCTCATCCTTCGTCACAGGAAGGACTTCAGAGGTCCATCAGGCCTAGAACTTGCTGCTGCTCAGACAATTCACACAATCATAGGGTTGGAAGGGACCTCTGGAGACCATCTAGTCCAACCCCCCTGCCAGAGCAGGGCCACCTTAGAGCAGGTTACACAGGAACGCGTCCAGGCGGGTTTTGAATGTCTCCAGAGACGGAGACTCCACCACCTCCCTGGGCAGCCTGTTACAGGGCTCTGCCACCCTCAAGGGAAAGAAGTTATCCTCACCAGAGGAGATGCAGCTAACCAGCAATACTGTTGCAGCACCACCTCCACTTGGGGCCAGACAAGGGCACAAGCCACCACAGATCAGGCAGGCCAAGCAGAAAGGCAAAGCGCTGCTGCACAGAACACCAAAGAGTAGCCTTCAACCTAAACATCTGTGACATAAGGGGTTTTCACGGTCTGGTAGTGAGTGAAGCCAAATGTCCTTTCTCTCTCATAGCTTGAGTCCCAGCAAGCTTTGGAGGGATCTCCATATCACGATGGACTCTGCCTACTCTCATGTAGGGCACACTTTAAACCTTCAAGGAAGACTTGGCAAAGTCCCTAGCTGAAGGATGAGAACTGGAGGAGGCTGTCCAACATCTGGCTCAGCCCCATCTTGAAGATGGAGGAAGCAAACCCCCAGGTCAAGTGCCTTCCTTCACGAGTTCAAAAGCTGATTTATTTGGTGGTAGTTTTGGGGGAAATGACTCGCTCCACTGTTCAGGGAGACTGAGAAAACTTCAGGGCCAGGAAATGAACTTAGGCCTCAGAAACATGATATTCTGGCCTTCCTCAAGTTACTGCCTAGAGGCAGTGTCAGCTATAGCCTTGCCTGTTGCCTCCCAGCTTCCTCCGTGAGATGCATCCAATGTCCACAACCCACCCTTGTGTCTAAACCTGTTCCAGAAGAGCTCCACATTTGGGCAGTCCAAGAAGCAGTCTGGCTGAGAACTCCTTCTTACGGATAGTGTTCATGGTAATCCTTGCTAATCCCACCAGATCAAATGGCTGCAATCTACCTTGACAGCTGGGGCTCTGCCAGCTTCTCTGAAGGCACTGATCAGCATACCGGAAATGTCTCCACGTAGTTAGCCAGCCTCGGAGAAGGCTGGAAGGATGTGAATGTGCTGTTGAAATTCCTCTTCTAAGGCCTCCAACTCTTTTCAACTGGCAGGGAATGCTAGGAGAGCAGGAACATCCATATGTCCTATGCCATCAAGGACCGCACATGCTCTGATGTGCTGGTGTCAGCGTGGAGGCTGATCTGAAATGGAAGGCAGCTAACTAAGGTCAGACCAAGACAGGGGCAAGAAATACATGAGGAGCCAGAAAGGAACTGTGACCTCTCTATCAACAGAAGGCTGATGTGAGCGCTGCACACAACGCAACAACATGCTGAATTAATCTTTCTCAGACTTCTGGAGAATGACTTTCCCACATCCTGCTGACCCAGAGTCAGCGTGTTTCTAAATCCGTTTTAGATAGACTAGAGAATGGCATTTGGCTTTTTATCACTCAGTGTACCGTGGGTGGCTATCTCCGCTCAGTTGCATGTGATGGATGAAAATTCTCCTTCAGAAAGTCTCATCACCAAACACTTTACACCATTCTGGTCTTTCTCTCAATTTTTTAAAAATTTTAATAGAGGAAACATATTTGAGAAAAAATATATAAAAACACCTGAAAGCCCACAAGATTATAAAGTGCCACATCAAAGAGCGAATATGTTGCAAGCCTCCCAGAAGAGTCCAAACAAACAACGAAGGTCCATGTCCAGCACTGCTTGCCCAGAAGCAATTTCTAGCAAGAAAGCGAGGTCAGCCTTATGTCCTCTCCTTATAAACCTCTCTTCTGTACACACATCACATCCCATGTCAGTCTAGCGAAGAGACATTCTGTCAAGCTCCTACTTTGCAATTTCCTCTCACTATGAACAGAGGGCAGGAAATTAACCTTGGCCTGAGGACGCCCAGAGACACGGCCAACATCCCAAACGCGTCAAACCTCTCGTTTTATGTAATACTGCGCAAGCACGTTTAATTGGCTAATTGTGAATGCTTTCACTGAGCCCCTCCAGTGGCCTCTGTGCTTACTTAATTCAGAAAACATCTCTCTTAAATCAGTCATTTAAAAATAAAACAATATGCAGCACAGGAATTAGCACTGGAACAGTTCCAAGGGAAAAAAAATAAAAAATGTGGGCACAGAGACAAGACTGCCCAGATAGAACTCCCCAGTAAATCTCATGTGACCACCATTTACAAACCACTCTCATACACGGATTTTGACATCAAAGCAAGGAAAACTGGACTAGTATGCAAATAGAATGCCAGCAGAATTGGGATCACACTACTCACTGGGGGAATCACAGCTGCTACAAACAATTAATATTTATATTACGGTAGTGTCTTGGAGGAACAGCTGAGGTACAGATAAACACAGAAAGCAACAGTGCAGAGGTTTGTACATGCATTCATGCGTATACAGTACCTAAACCAGTGAGATTTCTCTCTCCCCTGCTTGAGCAGTGCTCAGTGCAATGAAACCATCATCACAGATTTTACCTCCACAGATATATAGATAATATACGCGGGACCACAGAATGGTAGAGGTTGGGAGGGGCCTTTGGAGATCATCTAGTCCAACCTCCCTGCCAAAGCAGGCTCACCAGGAACGCATCCAGGCATGTATACATACAGATAATCAGAGAAAGAGGGAAAACGTGTGTGCATATGTGAATGCACCCTGCCTTATAGCACTCCATAATCTGGAAAGAAGGCAGAGGCAAGGAAATCTTCTGCCCATGACTACTGCCAGAGCTACGCATGTCTACAAAGAAATCAAGCTGTTCTAAAATGCCCCTGAACTTTCTGAAATTAGGATAATTTCACTCTCCTAGTATGTTGCAACTTTTACCATGACACCTTGGTCCAGCTGTGTATTTTAAAACTCTGGCACCCTTGACTTCTGCAATACCACATCCCTAGTAGAGCAAAGTTTATTTCAGTTCTGAATCAAAACCCTGATGGACCTTCTGAAGGGAAGTCAGAAGATGTTTCACAACTGCAGCATGAGGCGCTGTGGCTGAGCAGGGGCTGGAGGTACCCTGGGGAGGGTCACAGCTGCCCCATCACTTTGGGAATGAGTCACTTCCCATTAGGACCCTCTGTCAAGCTTTTACAGCACTAAAGCTTGTCACTGTGCTACAGTGAGATGGCTACAGTGCAAGTGTCTTCAGAACCAAGTGGGAGAGTGCAGCTTTGCAGCGTAACCACCCTGTTATCACTGAATTCAAGTGCTGTGACAAGTGCAACATGCACAAATAACAAACAAATAAGACCAGTAACTCCAGCAATGCATTTCATTTTGCGAAGATGCAGTCAGACGCAAAATTACTGTCTTGCTCTCCAAAGGATGGAGGGTAAGAGTGGGGAGAGCAACATCCATTGCTCTGTAGAAAATTCACATGCTACATCAGCATCTCTGCATTTTGTTATACAGAAAGTGTTCTAAACTAATATGCTGGTGATACTCATAAAAGTATTTAAGACTCTAAAATAGACAGCATCTCAGTTTCTTCCCCTTGAAAGCATATTAATTCCCCCTCAAAGATCAAATAAAAAATTAATTAGTGTGTCATGGACAAGGAGCCTTCTTACTTCCTAGGGAACCATGCAGGTGAACACTAAGGATGATTTATTTCAGAAATCAAAGCAGGTGACCATTTTACCCAGGAAAGGGCAAGTACAAACGTGATACGAAGGCCACTTTAGTAAAATCTGAACCTGCTGCCAGCAAGAGGACCAGAAAGAAGGCTCAGCTGCAATTCAGCAGATTTAGTTCTAACCTCTTGCACTGGCATGCGACATCGAACTTTCAGCCCAAATCTTCCCTTCTGATTGCGGATTGTTTTGTCTGTTTCAGGATTTCAGCCCTCTTAAAAAGGTACTGCACCTAGAGCAATCCACCTTGTAAACCTCATGATTTAAGAATTTGATCCAAATCACTCTCTTCTCAGAGGCTATCCACGTTGGCTTCAATGAAACCAACAACTTCAGAAAGTCACAGCAGGGGAAGAGGAAACAGCCGTATGCACTTGAACTTGTGCTTCTGATAGTTGCAAAACATAGTGGAAATGTAAAAAGGCTTTCAAAGGAGCATAATTCTACAATTCAGGGCAGTTTGGGCAAACACCACCTATTTAATGAATATTTCACCTATACCAGGGGGTAAAAAGCCGTAACAATCTACTTAGCTGCTACCATTTATTTGATTTTGACAGTTCTCACTCATATGTTGTATTTCACATTCCAAGGGAATAGTTAAAACTGTGCTATAATATATTAAGGCTTGTGCCAAAAGACTCGAAGGATTTCAGCTGACATTTTTTTTTAGACTTCCTGCTGTCAGGGAGTAAAGTTTGTTAGAAACCAGTGTCTCATCTTGCTTTGGGGGAAAAAAAATATATTCTTTTATCCTTCAATTTTGTTATGCAGCAGAAGCTGCAGATTCTGACCAAGGCCAAGCTGCCATTTAATTGTTTTGCAGCTGGTCTTGCAGGCATTGCAGATGAGTATACTATCAAAAGATGGGAAAGCAGGACAGCCTTACAGAAGAGGAAGTCATATGTATGAAATCAATGTTAAAAGCAGTCTAGAAGAATGCAGCAAGACACAGAGACAATGCTGGTTTTGCTGGTAAAGCTGGCTACTTTTTCAGCCCTGAGTGACAGCAATGATACAAACTGGAATTGATAGGGTGCACAAGTGGATGGGGACAATGGAACTGAACTTGAANAGAAAGAGCAGCTACACTGTGTTCGGAGGGAAAGGAGCCTGGGGGTGGACTGTGAGAGTGGAGAGGATGCCTGCTTCTTTATCCCTCTTTAATCAGTTTCCAAAAGACAGTGATTTACCCTACCTTCTGCAAGTATAGGACCGTTCCCTTCAGCACAGCATAAAAGGTTTTCCAGCCTCGCTTTCCCCGGGGAGCTGCAAAGAAAACAAACGAAAACCCATTTAACTTGGATCCATTTTTACACTTTGTCTAGGCAACAGGAGAGCTACATTAGTCCTGTGTTAAACCTCCTTTGTACTCTCCTTTTCAAAGGACAATGCAACTCAGCACAGTGCCTGCACATACCTGCTGCGTGACAGAGTAATAAAACAAGCCTGACGACAGCCCTGGACTGGATCAGAAGAGAACAGCAGCAATGCAGAAAGCAGGCCAGAGAGATCCAGTCTTTGTGCTCTTGCAGGTAGGCGGACACTGCCCCTACACAGTGAAGTCTGAGCTCTGTGCCATGGCAGAGTATTTAGAAGGAAACACCCTTTCTCCATGCCACAGGAGGCTGGCAGGCACTGCTCAGGATCAACAGGACACTGCTCAGAAAGCAGCTGCCTCTGTCAAGAGGATCCTTCCCCCTTGCTGCTGCTGCACACCCAAGTTGGCACTGAGTAGTAAGATGGATTCTTGGTCCCTTCCCCTCTTCCTGCAGCTGTAGGGGAAGCCGAAGAACAGAAAGGAGAAGGGATCAAAAAAAAATCCTATGGGAAAAACCTAATCACCCTTCAAGAAACCTAAAGTCAGTTAGAGGTTGAATAATGTAACGGAAACAATCTATCCAGCCCACAAATTCCTAAAAACAAGCAGGGGGGAGGAAAGGAAAAAAAAAAAAAAAAGAAAAGAAAGAAACGGGATTCAGCAAGAAGGTTCCAGTTTTGAAATTCAGCTGCAATAGAAGGAAAGAAGGCACAGGCTGTACGGTCACAGTGCCAGAGACCAGAAGCCTGAATCTAAGCTCAGTCTCCACCAAGCACGCACACCTGACTGCATACACTTGCCTTTATATTGAAATTAATAATCCATGCACAACTAAAACATCACCCTCAGAAAGGCATCCCATTCTGATCTGAAGATAGTAAGTGACGGTGAAGAGGTTATTAGTCCCTTGCTCCAGAGGTTAATCATTTTCATCTCATATAATGGGCTTTATTTTTAACTGGCATTTGTTCAGTTCAGCTTCCAGCCATTGGTCCCTGCTACATCGATCCCCTCCAGACTGTCTAAGTGTTTATACCTCAGTACTCCTTTCCTGAGAAAACACATACAGCATGATAGCACATCACTTCATTATCAATCCCGCACAAGCTGATCTCTGCCCTGCAGCAACGCCTTTAGTAAATGAAATATGAAAAGGTCTAAATACCTTTAAAAAAAAAAAAAAGAGTTTCATTCTATTTGCAACTGGAAAGTCAGAATTTAACTTTTTCAAGACCTGCATGACAGACGGGCCCCTAAGATGTACAGAAACTTCTGAAAACATGTCCCTAATTTAATTACTCATAAAAGGGCCATCCCCAAATTGCCAACATCCAGTGTGTTGAATAATGAGCAATTCTGATTACTTATAATTAAAGAAATAATTTAATAAAGGCAACTAGATACAATTATTTATTAAGGTTAAATAAACATCTTTATTAAATTAATTTAATAAAGATGAAGCTATTCAGAGCATCCAGTCATCACAAAGAATGAGGTCAGCTTGATTTCAACATCTTTGTTTGGATTTAACTGTCCAGCTGTCAGCCTCTGGCTGTAAAACACCAACCTCCAATTGCATCTTCAAAATATAACAGCAAAACATGTGAACACCAAAGAGCCTAGCCCAGCTAAGAGAGAGCCGTAGTTACTGGGAACCCATCACAAAGTCAGACTTTTCCTTCAGGATGCAGCCCAATAGCATTAACCATGAGAAGGTGATCATCAGCAATGATCAGGGAAAATACAGATGCTCTGAGTAGCCTCTGCTCTTTCCAAGAATATCAATAGAAAACAAACAAATTAAGATGTCCAAACAACAAAACACGCACAGGCGGATCAGAAGCCTCCAATAATTAGTGCACTACAAATGGAAGTAGGACAAGAAGGAAAGAGGATAATTAAAGTAAGTAAGAGTCTCAGCAGGATTATTATAACGAAGAGGCAGGGAGGAACGGCATGGCATAAATCTTGCTGTTACCAAAAGCTGATGAATTTCATTGAGTATATGACACAAGGCTGGGAAAGTAGGGAAGGGAAGAGTTACAGCATCTTCCAAGTAGAGATAAAGAACAGCTTTTCTTTAAAGACAGACCCAGAGGGGAGGGCAGATTTGAAACAATCTGGTGTCATATAAGAAAAAGGAGAATTACCAAACTACTATGGAACAGCTACTGTAATTCACTTGGAATTGTTTTATCTTCTGTAAACCATGAGATTCATTTTCTTTTAGCACAAAAGATTCACATTGCTTTGCTGTATCACATTACTCATTATGCTCATGCATTACAGCTGCTGTAAATGGGACTGAACACTGTAAATCCTGGCCTAATAGTGTGAGTGTGATAATCCAATTGCTGTGTTGTTTGTTATTGCTGCAGTTTCCCCTAATGAAGCAGCACTATTTGCCTTGAGAAGCACATGGGCTCATCGTAAGTGGCACTGTGCAGAGATAACAAGAAAATGAGATGTTAAGAGTGAAAGATACTCACTTTTCTTTCCATCCATATCTGCATGGCTTTTCCGAGCCAGAAATCCAGTTTTATACACAGCAGCATTGGGGTCATGGGGGATGTCCAGGAATGGGTTATTTGAGTTGCCAATTCGACTGACAGCCTTTGTCTGGCTCCCATTATCCTTTTCATCTGTACCATCTGAGTGAGACTTTTTTTTCTCTTCTTCATCCCTTAAAAAGCAGTGAAAACCAAGCATGAACAAGGGAGTCACTAGCAAAGTTTCATTTCAGTAGTTCTTGCATGTTCCTTGTCAAAACATACCTCTCTCTTTATAGGGGCCCTGTTTAGAGAGAAACCTAGACATGTGCCAAAACATAGTTGGATTGTAGCAAAGCTCCAGTTCCCCTACTTCACCAGCACAGGACATAGAAGCTAGGAGCCGGATTTTTGAGAAAACCCAAATTTCCCTTTTACAGTCTCAAAAAGCAGGATTTCAAGAGTGTTCTGTGTCTTCCAACTTCACCTATTTTTAATTCCACCTATTTGAGTGCTAAAACGCAAAGTATTTGCCTGCTGGGCTCTCATGAAAAATCTCCAATTTCTTCATGAGTTCACATGTAGATGAAAAGAATTAGATTACTACAGATCACTGTGGCTTACCCCTTAACTTAGCATATGAAACACAGACTCTACCTCCTTTTCTTTATTTTCCTCTGCAGACTAACATAAAAGTAGTAATTTAAAAATAAAAACTACACTAGGTGAATTATGTTATCTGTATTTTAGAAACAAAATGCTGCTCAAAATGTTACTTATTAGGGCAATGTATTCAACACAGCTTTTGCGGACAACAATGCAACCCATTTCAGCAAGTCACAAGCATTGCCTGACTAATAAATGCCTTTTTGCACATCACAGCCAAAGGCAAAAAGGACTAGGCAACCTAGAAAACAAAGGCTGTCCATCACAAGAGGAGGATGATGGTTTTCAGAGAACAGCAGGCCGTAGAATCTGAGTGGATGGTGTATCTGGAGGAACCACAGTTAGTGTCAGGATACAAAACAGCCTGATGCCCTTTGAAGTCCCCACACATTCCCCTCCAGGTGTCTGGGAAAGGTGTCAGAGAGTGTGAAGGCTGTCACTGGAAAATCATAGTAGCAATGCTTCTCCTAAGAGCAGTACCTGATTAAAAAAAAAATTTCATTACCATCTGAGTGTAATTATTTCTAATAGCAGGGGTGGACTTCAAGCTGCTGCATCTCACTGCACCCAGACAATCAGCAGAGAGCAAGCTCAGGCAGACCTTTCAATCACACAGGTACATTCACAGGCGTGTATCAGATGAGGATTAGCAAAGCATATGTCAATCCAAAACCTCCTTTCAGGGCACACTACAACCATGTCTGCTTATGGGAATGACCATCTAAAGAAATGTCATCCTGGAACTGCAGGCTAGAGCGACAATCTGAGTTATCCTGATCTCTGCTGAAATGGTCTTCTAGGGAATAACTTAGTCTGAGGAGATACAAGGATAATAGACTCGTTTGACAACAAGGAAACCCAATCCATAGACACGGAGGCTATATCAGTGAACTTTGCAGCGCCAGGGAATGTTCCCAAGCATTTGACTCTGATCACCTCATATTACTTTGTACTTGGTGTGGTCTCAGCCCAGCACACTTCCAAATGGTTTCCAGACAACCTCTAGGAATCAGCACAGTCAAGGACCACCCCAACAGGCAGTACAGAAACAAGCACCTTCTTTTGCAGGGTAAGACTTTTCAACAGTATGGATACAGATGCTACACATCAACATTCAGCCTGAGCATCACGCAAAGGTGCCACACGTTTGATTTAGCTGCAGAGTTATAACCAAGGTGGTGTAGCATCCCATCATGGTGTTGTCTTGAAAGGTCTCCTGATTAAGAGGAACAAAACTGTTATCTGATGACCTGATTCCTGCAAGGGAGAGCAGTCCTTGCATCTTTCAGCCTATTGATTCGTGTTTTCCCACTCCAGAACAGAGAGATCTGCAAAAAAATTTTTGTTGGTCAAAGCAATACAGATTTCTTCATGCATGCTTTGGTTGAAGCTCTCTCTTACTGAAAAGGTGCATGAATTTTTGACAATTTTGACTGTCCCCATCCTTCCTGTGTCTGCTGCACTTATGAGCTGCTGGCAAGTCTGGACCGTTGTGTGCCACGTGTTTCTTAGATATGTGTCCATTTCAGGAGCAAATTCTCTCAACACAAATCTGTGGTACCTAATCCAGACTAAATTCTCCCACAGGGCACAAGTACTTGGGATGATTTGCCACATAGAAGTGCCTTGTGAATTCTGGAATCTCAGCCAAGGACACAGAGGTTTCTCCTTGTCAGCAGAGATCTACTGCAGTAAATGTCTTAGCATTTTTTTGGAATAAGCTATCTCCTTCGGAGCTACGGGAGTGTATTATCTTATACTGATCAACTGCCGTGTGTGAATGTACCAGTGCCCTTATCCAAGCAGCCACAGGTATCGTGATAAGCAGTCCTGGGCATCCTAGACACCACTAGTGCTGGGAGCAGTGCTCTTGAACTTAGCATCTCTGGGGCAGCTATTAAACAGGAATTCTTCAAAAGACAAATACAGACAGGGCAGACAAGGACAAAATGGCATCTGCCATCATGACTACTGGTCGCACTGAACAAACCTTTAATTGGTCCTTTCATGTGTCATTGAAAATGGGACATCCTTGAGACTCAGAAGCCTCAGGCACTTGTGAGAGCTGAGTGCTCTGACAAGATTCATGAGGTCAAGATGCACGAGCCAAATGAAGGGAACCAGAGAGGCAAGGGGGAGTCATTACAGAGAACAAGAAATGAATGAACAGCTGAGAAAAGAGAACTAAAAGGATCCTTTATATCATTCTGATCTTGAAAATGAAAGACCAGTGGGAATAAAACCCAGGGATCTAGGACCTACCTCTTCAAATACTCCATGTTGCTTCAGTGGTAAAGCACAAGAAGAAAACAGGACGATTGGGAGGAGTTTCAAATTAGTAAAACAGTTCAGGTATTAGCCTTTTCTTACATACTCTCCAAAGCTGGCAGGACAGGTCCTGGATAGGCTTTATCAAGGATGTAAACTTTGAGCTTACTCCTCACCAGCCTTTAGAGTACGGTTGCAAGAAGGAAGACCTGCAGAAAATTCAGCTGTCCTCTGGATACATACACCTGAAAACTGATGTGTGTTTGAAACCCTAGCCTGTGGGGGGTGCAACTAACCTCCTCACCCTCAGATGGCTCTCACAGATGATTCAAATCCTGTAACATCCCCAGAGTGAAGGCCTCCAGTAATGCATAGGTAAGAGTCAGTGGATGGTGTCTCTGCGTAGGTATGTTCAGAGCCATGGATCTAGTGTTACACAGGTAGAGCTCAGGTCCTCGTCAGAGGCAGCCTTGGTGTCTCTCCTTTNNNTGGTGTCTCTCCTTTCCATTTGGTACAGGAAATAACCTGTACCTGTGCCTTTGAGGAAAAAACAAACCTTGTTGGTTCCAATACACATTTCAGTAGCAAAACATCATAATGAGGGTCCATTTAGGTCTGCAGCAGTCTTAGGAGATTTTCTGTCTTTGATCAGCAGAGGGGGATCATTTCTGGCTCTGGGTCTAGAACTGATTCCTCTGGAGAACCCTCTCTGATGACTAAAAGGGGCTGTGAATCCTCTTGTAGGTACTAGAGCCTCTGCTCTGCAGAGTAATGGTGACAGGAAAAGGAGAACTTGTAGAAGTTCTCCAAGACTCTAACTTACAGCACGTGTTATTTTCAAGGCTTCCCAAAACAATGAGCTTCACTTCCACCTCCCTTAACTTGTCTCTTTGGAAAAGGACCTGCAAACAGAGCAGTAACCAGGGCACTGGCAGCTCATGAGAACTAGCACACCAAAGCCAGAATCTGCTTGCTCTGTCACTTAAGACACAGTATTGAAACAGCGATGGTTTTTTTCCCAAATGCGTGATCACTAACAACCAGAAAGAGTTTGCCTCATTCTTAAACATGCAGATTTGAAACATGTGAAAATTCAGATGTTGCCATTTTGGTGAAGAAATATATTTTCGCCTCTCCTCAGAAAGACCCTATACAAGAAAGTCCCATTTTTGTCTTCTGGGAGAAAACCACTGTCCAGTTCTCTCAGTAACAAAAACATTTCTCTATGCTCTACAGTCTGATTTGAGGCTCTGCCTTGGAAAACTTTGAAGTCACTAAGCTGGAAAGACAGGGTCAAGCCCTTAATTTTAAAAGTCTGCTTTGTCTCTACATTTGTTCAAAGAGGAAATTTACATGACCTGGCAAGAGGCTGGGTTTATCCATTTAAAAATTGGCATTTAAAAATATATTCAGATTCAAGGCATATAATGACATGAATCTGTAGAACTGATAGTCTGTGTATTAGGAAACTGACTTGAGAAACCTGTGGAGAGAAGTTTTGGCATCTTTCCCAAAGGGAGGAGAAAAGAAAGGAGAGCCAGATGATTACCATCTGACCCCTCTCCAAAACCAATCATGAAGTTGCAAAGAGGAAACATCCTAGAACATGGGAGATGAAGAGTTAATTATAATGAGGAGAGATTTCTGGGTCTGACCTAGAAAAAGGTGAGCTTCAGCACAGACGTCTTTATAATCACCCCAGTCTCAGCATCACAGTTTGCTGCAGGAAACACAGAAAGGATTTGGCAGCGGCCCTTTCCCACCATCGCTATCTCAAAGACCTATTTTGGTTTGGCTGAAAGGGGAGGATTTTTCAGCACTGTTTAGAAAAACAAAAAAGTATATACTGTATATATATGTGTGTATATATATATGTATAACTTCTCTGGAAAGAAAACTGTATCATCAACTAATCAAAAAACAAGTGATTCTCCTGAAAACTACACTGCCCTGCTGACAGAAAGCTTCCAGGATATGACTGGCTCAAATACAACCATTTGTTTTGTGTGGGTTTGTAAGCAGCACTTTGGGATTTCATATATTAATTCTAGATCACCATTCAGCTTATTTTAAGATCATGATTTTATTCCTATCACCTTCAACAGGAAGTAGACATAATATTACAAACAATGGAGAAAAATAATGCTCACCACCAATAATGCAAACACAACATATTTATCTCTGTTGCCTTTGAAATCAAACTAATTTTTCTTCTTCAGCTTAAAACTGACGACGATCTGTGCAAAAGACAAAGGATGAAAACTATCTACAAAGCCTGGGCCATAAAATTATAGGCAATGGGCCTGAAGGGATGTTAAGAGGTCAGTTAATCCATTTTTTTACCTCGAAGACTCTTCCTTAGACTACCTTAGACTCTTCCTAACCCAGACTGGAGAGACTAATCAGTTCACAAAAACCTCCTCTGAAACAACTTCTATAGCTTCTCCAGGCAAACCTCTGCCTTGGTTTGAAAGAGTTAATCCTAGAAAGCATTTTTTAATGTCTAACCCAAACTTCTTTTGTTTCAAATTTAAGCCCATCCTTAATGGGAAAGAAGAATAATTCATACCACCCGTCAACCTTACACACTGAAACAAATACACTCGGGTCCCTCCACTTGGTGCTCCCTTTTCCACCTGAACAAACGCAATTCTTTTAATATCGCTGCTCATGTTCAGAGGATCTTGAATTCATTTTGTCTTACAGATGATGTCAGCATTGAAGAACAAGAGTTTACCATTTGAGTATGAAAAAATCTCATGGAAATATCAAGTCCTTCAGGGAAATTTAAGCAGCATGAGAAATTCTGACATGACTACTGGGGCTATATGCATTTCTGGGGTGGTTCCAGTGACTTCAGAACACTGAAAACAAGATGCACTGGACTAACTGGATGAAACAGGACGTGGCTTCACTGCAGTCAGCAGGAACTTCTGCCAATGACCTCAGTGAGGTCCGAACACCACTAAGTGCTTTGCTTGCTGTTCAAACAGATGAACCACAGTCTAACAGAGAGGAGAGATCTAGAACTGCAAGCAGTAGAGAGGAAATCGTAATGGGACAAAAGACAGAATAATCACATTTCTGATGGTTAGTTTTCCCCCTCTGCTTTTCTCTCAGGACACTCAACAACAAGGCCTGCAAGACGAAATGGCAAGCAAAGTAAATGGCACACCAAGTAAATGGCAGGATGTTTTCTGACAGTTCTATTGTGAAAAGCAACCAAAAAATTTGGGGGGTGCAGTGCAGAGTAGGACTGTGTATTCAGGATCCCACATGCACCAGTTCAGGGTAAAATTGAGGTCAGATCTGTTTATTTTACAGATCATGGTATGTGATTCGCTTTTAACCTTTTAGAGAACTTGAACCTGGAACTACTGCAGAAAAGGTAATTCTCTCATCCACAGCTGTACTTGTGTTTCCGTGTACACAAAGGATAAATGAATACTCCTACTGAAAGTCTCCAAAGCACATCTGATGATTAAGGTGCCATTTCTCTTGACTACAAAACTGGAATCAATGGTAGCCTTTTTTTTCTTGTGGGCTTTGGATCAGACTGTAATTCTACTGGAAATAGACAGAAAACCATTTAGGATGATGACACACCTAGCTCGCAACTAGTAAGATAAGGATCTTATAGCAGTCTTCCCCCATCTTATATATCGCTATTACCCTCCCCTGTCTATGGACATATTGACAGTCATTAATCCACCAAATAATATTCTTCTAGAGAATCTCTTAAACGTTTGCTTAACTCATGAGATTTTTAGATCCTCAAAGGGCTTCTGGCTAAAGGAAAGGCATTCCTTCAACATGCCAGCGTTGTGAGGGAGCTTAACCTGGGTTTTGCAGGACTGTTTCCACCTTTACCTTACCACCCACTTCTTCCCTTGCCAGCTGCATCGAGGAAACAAAAAGATACTTTTTGGAAAGGAGAGAGGATCTTCCTCAGTCCCATCACAACAAAACCAAGTATGTCCCCTTCCTATTCACCTTCCTCTGCAGATCACGACAGCAGAGCAAGAGTGGTGTGCCTCCTCCCTCTAGCACAGGCAATCCTGGGGCTCCTTGAGGTGACTACACCAACCACACATCTTTGTAGAAGTGAGGAGAGACATCTTCACACTGTCTTCTCCAGCCCTAAAGGTAAAGGCACAACATCTTTGACTATGCCCAGAATGAGCTTTTTTTCACAGCACGTTAAGTAATTGTCACATCAGCCCCAGCTATCTGTCTGAGTTTGAGATTGCAATGGACAATTGGTCACTGAGCATTCTAGTGGGAGAAGGTGGCTTTACACCAACATCCCAAAGCCTTATTTTAAGGAGGATTCTGATTTCTCCCTTTTCCAGCCTGCTTAAAAGTTTTCCCCAAACAATTCATTAGCAATGGATATGGATTGAACTATGTAAATGTCAAAGCAGTTACTACCTATACAGGAGTAAGCTATCTCATAGATCACCTTGACTGAAGCCCATGGGAGCAGAGCCAGGTGTGAGCCAGTTCCCACCTGGAGGCTGCCCAAATGTATTAGACAAAGTATGGTCTCTTGCCAAGAGCTTGAGGAAAATTCTGACATCGAGAAAGTCACATGACGGATTCTACTGGGTCCTGTGTAGCACATGTGAGAGAGTGTCTTGCAAACAACTCTGGTGTGGTGACAAGTAAGATTCACACAGTATATTCCAGGTCCAAGACACAGTTTGGGAAAATGTCTCCTACCATGCTTTTTACGAGGCTCATCAGATATGGCACTTCTTGATGATTCCCCTTATCAGCACACCTTCCTCACTATTCTGACATTATTTACGACACTTCTGAACAGGGGCTGCAAGTTGGACCAGCAGCCCTTGTACATGAGGATGCGCACTCTGACAAGAAATTAATTTGCAGATTATGAACTTAAAACAAGGAAGATCAGAAGCCAATGGTCCTGCAAGACCTATGGCAATTGTTAGGTCTTCTAGCATAAAAGATGCAGGAACGTTCATCCCTGCAGCAAAGGTGAGGTTTCAGATATGTAAATCCACGCAAGTAAACATCTTATACAGCCAAAATAAATAAAAGACATAATTCGTTTATTTTACTCCAAAATCCACTGTTGCGCAAGAGGCAATATCTAAAGCAGACCCCATCTACTCTTCACTGGCATACTTAGACCACATAAAACCTAAGTGCAGAGAAATGTCAATTTAACACAATCAGAAATAGAAGCTCTTTCCGGTCTGCAGTATTTCCGTAGTTAACAAGTGTTAGCCTGTCAAAAGCAGCTAAGGATGGGGGATATCAGACTTTGTCCAATTTATCATCTTTCATATTAGGTTGTTGTCAAGTTATCCATAGTTAATCAGGAGACAAACCAAGACAATAAACCAACAGCAGGAAACTCAATCCAAGATGTGTGTTTCTATTCAGTGGTTCTGACACAATGTACCAAAAGATAAAGGGAGAAGTCAACTTCTGTTTTATTTATGCAGTCATATAACAACAGAGGATTTAATTTCTCTCTTTTCAGGCTGAAGTTTCCTACTAAATGAAACGTCCTCTTTCCTTACAAATGCAGTTGGCTCCTGTCATTAACAACTTCCCTTGCTGGAGAAACAGATGAGGCAGTATTGCCAGGTCATTCATTAACAGAAAAGCAAACTCATTACATACACTGGCTATCTTCTACAGGCTCTGGAGCCCACTCAGATGGTGACATAGGATGTACAGATTACTACACAGGTACTATTTTTAAACTCCTAATTTCTACGCAGTATACTTACACTGCCCATTCCAGCTTCTCGTTCTTGATGGAATTGTAGAGGGCCTGCAAAGGAAGAGAAAAGAGATGGGATTATTGTTTGACCCCTGTTACGCATACATTAATATGGTAAGGAAAATTACCCAACTAATACTGCAAGCGAGCTGTCTCTGATCAAGGAAGTACCATATCTGCTCATGGTAATGCAAAAGTCTTGAGCAGAAATCTCATCTAGGGAAAAAAATTCCAGAATGTAAGAGATTACAGTCATTTTCTCAAGCAGGGTTTTTGGTTTCGTGGTTTGGGCTTTTTTTAATATAACCCTGTTAAGTTTGCAAAAGTCACAAGAGTACAGCCTTGAAAATCAAGGTCCAATTTAATTCCTGATAGTCAGTGATATTTTTTGTCACTGACTTTAGTGGGGCGAAGATTTCACAATATGGGCTTCCCTGTAAAACTATGCCACAATAGCTACCCAAAGGCCCCGAGCCTCACAGACACCTGAGTGGTTCCCCCGTCACACCCCCAAACATAACACGTTCCATTTCTATGTGCAAAACAGAAAATTAACAATAAGCAGCTTTCATGCTTGAAGATCAATGTCTTGGACTGCTGCCTCCTAACACTATTACTCTTCCAATTCATACAAAAGGTGCCAGTACGTTTGACAGCAAAGGTCACAATTCTGTTGTTAAACAGTCTGCAAAGAAAAGGGTCTGAAGGCTGACTTAAGCCTAAGTGCGTATCAGACAGTTGGGATGGATTTCTTTTAAGAGGGAGTAGGTATGAAACTTGGATAACTGTCTGTTTTCAGCCTTCCAGTAGCTGATACATACAATGGATAAATGCCTGCTATTACTACAAGCTAATGGAGTTCTTCAAATAGGCCACTTGACTCAAGTGAAGTATTTTGGTATGGAATGTCCCTGATTCTCGCACTTATAATCCACATTTGTAATTTACCTTATATACATAGCTAGATTTACTCCCTCTGGCACATAACTCCTACACAGCCTCAAAATATGTTAACGTGTAGAAGAACTGTTGATGCACATGATTACAAAAAAGTAGCACATCAAGTATGAACAAGCCTGAAAATCACATACTATAATAGCTATGACACACTCAAAAGAATCATTAGCATTTAAATACCCTTAACTCTGACCCCCCCAAAAAAAAAATTTGGAAAATTGAAGAGTTTAAACTAGTCCTGTGCATATGCCACAGCTGAACATGCAACAAGAATCCCATGAGCATATCCCACTGCTCATCCTGTGATCCGCTGGCTCCTTTCAGAATCTTGCAGTCTATTTGAAGATCCTTAATATTCAGCTTTGGAAATCTGGCTTGCTTGAACCATACACAAGCAGATCAAACATACCGCTACAACTCGCCACACACTAATGCTACACATGCAGCAACTTTCAGTCACAGCTTACCATAAAAATTAGGTTTCTGGGAGCACAAGAGCAGATATGACCACCAGGAAGAATCATACCACATCCTACTTCCACTGAGCTAGCAGAGAGAAGTCCCCACAGATAACAGGGCTTGCTGTGCTACTCACAGCAATAAGATGAAATATTTCCAACTCTGGAGTTTTCACTGACCATTTCTATTTATCCTGTCTTCTCCAAACTTGTATAAGGTGCTCTGATCCAAAGGCAAACAGCCAGACAAAGATGAAGTAAAGGGCACTGCTGGCAGTTTGTAGGCACTTTGCTTAATTTTCAGGTGAGAGCTATCAAGCTGCAAGAAGAAAGCAAAAGAAAGGGATAACATTTCTCCTGCCATGCAGCCAGCAGCCCAGCAGAATTAGATGCACCTCCATTTTTCTGCACAAGCTGATGCTGACATTGATTTCCTGGGGTCAGACAGTATGTTCCACTAGAAGCCGCCATGTTTCTAATGACTTGTCCAAAGCCCCCTCTTATTCTTTGACTTGTGTTTTGCTTCCTACTATGATTAAAATATTCTCGTGCATTTTGAGGCAGAAAACTACTTCCACACATAAGGCAAAGAGGCTGCATTTTTTTTCCCAGTTGCCCCCTCGTTTTTTTCAGAAGCAGCATTTTCTTTTCCCAGCTGGTTGGATAAGCTTTTGAAACGTAGCAAAAACTCGGCCTGGGGTATCAGAAATGCCTTTTGTTGCTCTCTGGCCCAAATGCCTACAAGATTAGGTCACAACCTCTGAAAATGAACACCTGCCCTGTGCAGTACTGCCTTTCATGGGATTTTGCTGCTAAGGAATTCTCTAGGGATCGCTACTGCCAAAGAGCAGGACATACAAAAGCAGCACTCCAGATTGGTGCAGGAACAACAAATGCCCCAGGCTTTTGCCTTGTGAAAAGTGACATGTGTTTGTCCCGATCTTTACTAATGAGCCAGACTCCGTCTTCCTTCTTTAGGGAGTAACAGACACCAACCCAGTCATATGGCATACATCCGACAAAGGACACAGTGTCCCCTGTAGAGCATCAAATATAGCCTCTCAGAAAGCCTCTGCTGTTTACAAAAATGAAAGAGAAAACCCCAGAGAGTACCCAGAGCCTGGGCAGCTGTATATAGGGCATCCTTGGTGTGTCAACGGAACGTGCTCAGTGAGACCTCAGTGAGCAGACCTCTCAAGGGGTGGAGATACATGTGAGTTCCCATGCTTGCCCACGACCCACCTCTGTGGCAGAGACTGCTGCCGGGCTGTGCACTCGCCACTGTACTCACCAGCCTTTTAGAGCTGTTTTACGTTCCTTCTCCAGAGCAATTTATTTTCCTGATGTCTACTGGGCTCTCGCATGATCTGGAGAACAAAAATTTCCTCCTCCCATGTTTTGCAACCAGTAGCAGACGTGTACAGCCCAGCACCTGTTCTATCATTTATTTCATGGCTGTTTCCCAAGGCCCTGATTCAGACAGCAGCTCTTTTCAGCAGACGTTTCTCCAGAGTATGATTAAATCAAACAAACTTGGAGACAAGCAGTTAAATGCTAAATTGAAACAAAGCTGATCAGAGATTATGGTGGGGGACATGACTTTCACTGTACTTAACTAGCTGCAAGGACAGGTTTTATTAACCCATGTTTTCTCTCTGAGAAATGTAAAAAAAAAAAAAANGTGACTTAAAGCACTCTTACAGTTTGACAACAATCACAGCTTCTTACCTGCTAGCCTGGGAAGTGCTTGGCAAATTTGCTATCTAAGCCAGAAAACTGGAGGCTGGACCACAGCAGGGAATGCCAGAACGAATACTGCACGGGTCTCATCTTCGAAGCTGGACTGATACCACTTGGAAAAGAAGAGATTTTCTATCTCTTTTGGCACCCTAGGCAACTGTAGGCAGGATCCAAACCCCCAGCTACTGACTACTCAGCAGTATCCAACTTCATTGCTTCAGTTCTTAAGCTCTATTACCCAGACTGCAGAAACATACTCCTTACAGCTTTCCCTTTTCTAAGAATTGCTGATTTCTGGGTCCACAACACCTGAGGCCCAGCACTGCTCTAAGCTCCCTGGAGAAACAAGTGCAGTTTTGAAAGGAGAATAAAAGAAATTAATTGCTGCATAAAACAGAGTAGCAGGCGACATCCTAGACACTTTCCTTATTTTAACTCCAATGCTGCTTCCTACATCTCCAATTTGACCCTTAGCAGGCTGCAATATACAAAAGCAACGGAATTTGTTATATATTTGTGGGAGGTGTTTGTATTTGTTCATAAACTGGGCAAGAAACTTAGACTTTATTTTTTAAGTAGAAGTCTGTAACTGTAAGAAGCTGCTGAATTCCATCCCCACTTTCTCTTTGGTAAGCAGGTAGGTCAACTAAAAGACCCGATTTTCACAAGCTCTCACCAGTTGGTACTTTTATTCCAATAGGAAAGAGAAGCACAGCTATGCAGGGAGTGCTTCTGAAAACTCCTGTTTATTTTACAAAGCCGCCAAGAAGAAAAGGTCACCCGCCATCCTCACCTCCCTCCAAACCCCGTCACATGCATGAACCATTGGACCCATTTAAACAGGCTGCTCTCGGCACCTGCCGACTGACAGCTCTGCTGTGACTCAGCCTCTGCCACAGAAGCAGTGAACATGAGAAAGGCACAACCAGGTGTGCACACAGGGACAGAGACATAATGAATTACCCAGATACTCATCTCAGTAAATCATCCAGGTAACAAGTAGACACAGGGTCCCCAAAGCCTGGCCAGCAGGGTGCAAGAGGTCCCAGGGCACTGTGCGAAGCCTTCCTTCAAAAGGCAATGTACGTCTGGCTCTTGCACCAGACTGCTGACTTTCTATATACACCAGCCCACCCAGAAAAGCCTGCCAAGAGGGAAAGGAATACATCGCAGGCATTTCTTGTACTGCTCCGTGCACAAAAGAGGAGCAAGAAATGCCTGCCATGAGCAGGTAAAAAGGCAAAACCGAAACCAAGTTCAGAGAGCCATCAGGGATGACCTAGTCTGTCTTCCCCACTTTGTGATTCCCAGGCTCTCTGCTCACACCCAGTTACACCCTGATCTCTGGAGTTGTTGTTGGAGGAATGACTGTCTGAGCATCACAGGAGATATCCTGTTGGCTTTTGCAGCCCACAGGACAGGGACGCACTTGTGCTCTTTGCCCCAAGCCCCTGTCACCCTCCCAGCAGCCACTGTTGAAGAAGCCCGGCCCAGCAACATTTCTTCTTCACCTCCAGCTGGCAGCGGCATGGGTGATTCCAGGCAGCCAAGGAAGGCCCTGTCACACCTCTGGGCAAAGATGTGCTCAGTCTTTGCAGTAAGAAATGCTCAGTCAGAAGTTCTGTATCTCCCCCAGTCACCCAGTACCGGTCCATCAGCTCTGCCCCTGGGACCACAGCAGTCAGCCAGGCACCAGCCCCAGCTCCCACCATACACGATTTATTAGAGGGAGGGAAAACAATAAAAGGAGCAGAACCCTACAAAAAAAAAAAAAAAACAGGTTACAGAGGCAACAGATATGAGACGTCGCCGGTGTCTGCATGCAGTCCATGAAGGTGTTAATGCGCCCGTCCTTCGGACCCAGGTGTGTCTCTGTGTCATTGCCTTCCACCAGGTTTGGGTGAGGTGCGGCACATTGCTATAGACCACTCCCGATTTGCTCCTTAGGTGATTACCTGAAGGCTGACCCTTCCCTGTTGCTTGCATACAGATCTACACTACTTCATCATCTCCTATTTGCCACTCTCACCCAAAATCCAGATCTCAAAGTTTTCTCCTCTCCTCATGCACGGATCTGTAACACCTGGCGAGAAATGGATAAGGGCTCTGATCGCTGAGTGCCTGTAGCTCCTTGGCCCCAATGTCTCACACATTTTCCCCCTTCTGATGAGGATGCAGCACGTAGTACCCTAAGATGCCCGTGGGTTAGTGCATGGCATGGCATGTCTGCTGATATCACTCTCAATTTCAAATTCCACTGGTTTGTACAACAAACGTTCTTCTAGCAAGCCGGCATACATTATTCATAAAACAGCACAGAGCTGTTCAGCAGCATATGGAACCGATGAATGTTGTTTGGTGTGGGTGGAGATAGGGTTGATAGGAATGTTTTAGGGGGAAGGAAAGGAGATCATTTCACCCAGGGAATTTCAAGTGCGTCACCAACTGGAGGAGAACATTTCTAAGAGAAACTCCTCTGTGAAAAATCTGGTTTGTATGGAGAAGGGGAGGGGGGAGGGGGAAAAAGAAAAAAGGAAGGAAAGATTGTGCCAGATATATCATCATGAAACAGAAAAGGATGGTTAGCTGGGGCTCCTGAGAGCCAAGAAATTAATGCCACACAAGAAACGCATCCTCTGTAAAATTGATACATGGGGGTTGCTAGAAAAGATTTGTTCTGTACTTGCTGGAGTGTTTCATCAGTGTTACTGGTAAAGGCAGCGTATTGAATTATTATGGGTGAACAGAGAAAAAGCTAGAGAAGTGCTTCTCAATAGTGGAGCACCTACACAGCCTATTTCAGAAATTGTTTTATTGGCTCCGTGCATTTGTAGGCAGGACAGGCACAGGCACTCTGCAATTCAGTCCATGGCTGCGGGAAAGCAGAGTCTGTCGGGAGGAGAGGCTGATGAGCATGCTGGGTCACACGGACGATCCTAAGGTCCTCTGACTCACCTTGCATGCAGCCTGGGTTTGAGGCTACTCTCCCAAGAACAACAGTACATCAATTCACAGTATCCTTTTCGCAGGTTCTCCTGCTGGCCTGAGGCTGTGACACCTGCCTATAGCACACACCCAGGAGGCATCACCTCGTGGAGCCTGTATACGTACAGGTGCACGAGTGAATATACATATGCACAGAAGCATTACCTCGTGTTTTTCAATGAGATGACGGTCCTCAGGCTACCTAGCTTCTTTAGCAGCAAGCAGACCTCATATGCAGGCACCATGTTGATGCCTTTTCCATACCAGCTAGAGCATGTGGATATGTAATACTCTCTAGCTCAGCAAAACAGGCTGAGTCACGTAAGTGCAAAGTATGTTTCTGAGGCACAAATGGGTTAAATCTGTCTCCTGCCCCAGGTCAGCTGAAGCCATCACAGAAACAGGTTTTCTGCATTGTTATTACTTTGTATGCGGAACAGATAAAATGCAAGGCAGTCCAGACTCAAAAGCGGAAAACACATCCACAGAAATATGGAAGAGGACAAGTCTACAAATCAAGGCCTGTTTGAGGCCGAGGGGATCTACACAGCGCCACTACCCAGAAAGCCCAGCCTAGAAATGAAGGTATTCCATGAAAGGTGATGCAAAAGCACATACACAGACTTACACTGATAAAAAGACCTCCTTTGCAATGCTACACATCAGCAACAACTTCCCAAGCCTCTCCACCAACACAACAGAAGAGCTAAAGCTCAAATATAAATTAATTCTCTAAATCAGTGACATCTTAGCAAAATAGATGGTCAGACAAAGAACAGAAGGGGAAACAGACATATGGAAAGAACAGGGTTGCCCAAAATCACAAGACCAATCAATGGCAGAGCTGCTTGTCATCTTGTCAACTGGGCAGGCATCACTGATCGGCACGTAGGCATCTTCTCAACCCTCCGTAACACAGCTTTTACAGGTCTTAGATGCTCCACAGACAGAAATACCTTTGTAGAAAATAAGAAAACAACACTACAAACAAAAAGGTGCCGTATGCTTCTCAACTTACTGAGCTAGGCAGAAGAAGTGGGTATTTCTCACACAACAACCTACAGCACTCAGAAGGTAGAAATGTGAATCCCAAAGAGGGATGAATACAGAGCGTTGATTACTGCAGTAGCTAACTGTGTCAGACACCATCCCTGGGAGGAAGTCTCTGCCCTGAGGACATTACACCATGCATACACAGTGGACACACAGAGGTACAGAGATTAAGTGATTCACCCAATGTCAAAAGGCACCAGTTTCCGCCATGTGGAGAGACTTTTCGTACATAAATCCTCCCACTGAACACCATGCAATTATTCCCATGCCTAGGGTGAAAGTGATCACAAGAGCAGGGTCCCAGATCACCTGCAGGATGCAGCCTTTACTTTGGCATTTGCTGGAGTAGCAGATACTGCATCAGCAACAGCCCGAGAATGATGGCCATGCTATCTCTCTGCCACAACCTTAGCAGTACACTGTGTCTTAGTTATGGTCAATAAGACCCTCAAAACAGTGGTTCCTTAAACTGGACTGAATAAAATACTTCATTTATTTCTATTAGCATTACTCTGTGATGAAAACTCTGCAGCTAAGACTCTGAAATACAACCTGTAAGTCAGCAGAGAGTGATCTGCTAGGAACTACTGTGCAGCATTGGGATCCTTTCACCATAGCAGAGGAGGTTTCTCTCAGGACAGATAGGAAATTTAGGGAAGGGACAGTGAAAGAAGATCCATGCATGTGCCTGCTTGTTTACATGCACAGGGATACAAGACATGGTTAAATGCCTTTGGCTGATGCTCTGCAATATTTCAGCCTCATTCAACGCACCTTTGCAAATGGTTATATCCTCGAATCCCAAGCCAGAATCAATTAAAGGTATATTCGGTCACTGCATAAAGTTCATCCAACCCTTGGAAACACTGGCCACCTTTGGGAGGAAGATGGCTATTAAAGCTCTCACCAGTGGTTACCGGGTGCCTCTCCGTTATTGAGTGGGAGCAAGGAATGAGGAAAGAAGAGATACTGCATGGAGGGGGGGTCGCTTGCCTAGGAACCGAACCACCAGGCTGGGCTGAGCGAGGAGATGCAGCACATAGACACTGTAGCAGCTGGGCATCGCGTGTGCTACCAACCGCTACAATACACTAATGTATTCCTATAAACGCAGAAGTGATGCCTTCCTAATAAATACTTGACAGCAATATTTAATCATGCATGCAAGCAAGATGATAGTTTTACCCACCACCCACACCTACTAACCCACAGAGCTGCAGAGAAGGAGCAAAAGCTATTTTTCTATGGAAAATCATTCCCATTAAACAGGCAATCCCAAGGACATAACTTGCCAACTCTGGCACCTTTCCGGAGAGCAGAGCAAGTTTTCACTGTTTACTATTGCACCAAGCTCAGTGTTAGGGCATTCCTCTAAGACCTGATCACTATCACACCAGACCTTTTTCACCTTCAAGTCTCTCCTCAAGCACAGAGATTTTTTTCCTGACCTGACAGCAGTTCTGTGATCAGTGCAGATCATCCAGAGCCCTTAAATCCTGCAGAGCGTAACCTTTTCAACACCACCACCTCCACTCACAGCAAAGAGAAACACTATGAATATTTAGCTATTTACCTTGCTCTCTTTAGTAGAAAACTCAGAGGAGTTGGAGATTTTCATAGATTTTGACCGATGGGACTGCCGCCAGAGAGATTCTTCTCGGGAGTATTTCACCGAACCTGTAGCTCTCACCCGGACTTTGCTGGTGCTCTGAACACTGTTAACTCCGATCATTTCCAAAAGTGAACGTGTGGGATGGAGGAGAAGAAAGCTAATGGCACTTCCCAATCCCCTGCAGAGGAACTGGAAAAGGTTACGTCTGGAGAGCCCAGGCTCAAGCAATCACTGTTTGCTTAAAGCGCACTAGGCTGTTTTCTCCAGCATCTTCAGGCACACTGTTTGGAGCCAGCCTGATTGTTCCAGGCATTGCTCACGTCACTGAACAGGAGAAAANAGAAAAAGAAAAGGCTGATAGAAACTCCTCCCCTGCTCCACTCCCCTCTCCAGCATTGACTCCCCCTTCATACACACACCAACAGCAAGAGGGAGAGAGGTGGAGAGAAAGATGCTGGAACAAATGCCAGCAGATCAAGGAAGAGACTCATTTTCAGTTCACACGGCCACACTTCCCTGCCTGCAACAGCCTGCCATGCTCATTACTGCCTGCAATAACAAAGGACACTGTAAGAAGTCTTCAGTTGCCTGCCAGTTACAGGCTTCTGGATGTGAGAAATACCGATGGATTCCCAAAGCACTGGAGAAACAAATGAAAGCCCACAGCACCACAACGAAGTTCTAGCAAGCCCCAGAGAGATTCTCCAGCAAATTTTCACAACTCTAAGCATTTGCACTCATTCGCCAGAGTCCTTGGAGTGCTTTCGCAGCAGGCAAAGGAGAGCAAGACCACTTTCACACTTTAAGAGGTGCTTAGGAGAGAAGAGGTGACTGCCCCAAGGTGACCAGTGCAAACCACGGGCAGAGCTGTGAGCAAGCAGCTGGGGATCCACCTTCCCCCTCAGCATCCAGGCAAGCTGTAGTCGTACCCCTCCACGAGCAAACCCCATGCTTCAGCAGCTGACCCTGCGAGCGATGCCGCTCCTGAGCAGTACCCTGTTCCTTCCCTGTGGGAAACGAACACCAGCCAGCAATGGGAGGGACACTGACGTGGCCCACGCACGCTGGAGGCACTGCTCCAACCCACGGGAGCCCAGCTCCACAGGTCAGGTGTGTTCCCAGCACCTGGAGCCACTCTCCCCCACACAGGGGGCGAGGGGAGGCCGGCGCCAATGGCAGCCAGCCCTCTTACCAGGGATGGATGTGCTATATAAGGGAAAAGAGAGATGTTTACCTCAATGTTGCAAAAGCACCATCATTTCTGGCTCCTGGAGACCCAGAGCGCAGCAGACTGTGCATTGCCATGGCAACCTGCTCCGATGAGAGAGAGAGATCTCTGCTCCACTCGGCACGGGGTCGTGGCAGCTGCCAGCACATGCCGGGGCAGTTGGAGCAGCTCGTGCAAGCGCTAAGGTAGAAGCGGACAATGGGGACATCATCCTGAACTCAGAAGGGGCAAACAGCTTGGGCAGGAGCACGCAGAGCTGAAAGACTGCGTGTAACAAGGACTTGCCCGTGGGCTAACACCGGGTCCAGCAACTTGCCCCATGCCACCAGCCCACTAGGCAGGACAAGGTTAGCAGCAGTGGGGTCACGGTCTGGAAGGACACGAGAGCCTCTCACCCCACTGCCACCACAATGCACAGGGAGCTGCAAGTCTGCTCGTGTGGCCAAGGACGAGGGGTTGCTGCCCTGGCACAGTGACACGAATGTCCCACACTGAAACAGCTGGCTGAAGGCTGGGTGAAGGGGCTCCAGCTGTCATTGATGCCCAAGTCCCATTCGGTGTCAGCCAAGCCATGTTAAGGCAGAGTGAGAGTTTGCTCACCCTATGCCACATGCGTGACAGCACGCAGAAGTAGATAAGAAGCAGGTGAATTGAGTGGGCTTTTCCCCCGGTTACCCTTTCCTAGCCTCTTGCCATCAGGGATTTACATCCTTAGTGGGCAAATGGCTAGACAGCCACATTATCATCCTAGGTGCATTTTTGCTTGTAAAAGACATTGCTGCCTCCTCAGGATATAGCAGGCCTTTGGCCAGCAGTTACACTTTGCTTGCTACCCCCAGGGATGCTACAGATGCAAATCCTACCCACAGATTGCAGGACCATGCTGAAGGACAACAGTCAGCGCAACAGGGAATAAGGGGCCTAAGTATCAATACAAAAAGTGTTCCTAGGGTGACAAACTTCTGATTCCCCACAGATCTCACACATTAAGATCAAATCCCAGACGTCCTCCATCCTTTTTACACAAACCTGTCATTGCTAGGGGGTATCTGAAGGAACAGAGGACCCTTTTTCTCTGGCAACAAGCAATTGCACGCTCTAAGTTACTTGTGCCACTTCCCAGAAAAGGTTTGATGTTACTTAACCGGTCTGAAATTATCCACTGCTAGTGGAAAAGCTTTTGAAAGAAAATCTCTTCTTAGAGGAAATTTTCACTGCAATCAAACGTCTCCAGATGAGCTAAGCAGCAGGTCCCGACAGGTGCTATGTAAATGGCCACAAATCACTCCCTATCCTACCAGCCCCCTGCCTAGCAGATTATTCTTGCTCTTGGATTTATAAGGCCACCTCCCCAAGCACCCTCAGCACATCCAAAATAATTATATTCCCTAAATATCACACACAGACCTAGGCCAATGTGAATTACACAGAGCAATTTCATTATTAAATACAAGCTAGACTGAATCACAGCAACATTTCTCTTCTGTTGCCCACAGCACAGCACCATCACTGCTGCCTAAGTGCAGCAGTTCTCCACCAAGCATCCTCCCAGCTGAGGTTAGCAGATCCTCAGGCAGGACAGGAACCTTAATTCACGAGGGAACAGGTCTGGTTCAGCTGTAACCAAGCAGTAGTCCAAAACACTAAGTGTGACAGGCTATGTCTTGTTCAATTTATTTTTTTTTGTTCTCCAATGGAGTACTGAAAACACTCCTCTCCCAGCTCACATTCTCCAAAAGATACAGCCTCCTGAGATCATGCTTTTGAAGCCTTAAATGTCTTCAGCTCAGGGATTCAGCTCAGATTTCATCAGTGCCCCTGATTTTCATCTGAAAATGATAATACAATCTTGTACTCCTGACTAAGCCAGTAGCCCTGTGTACACAGTGACTATCTTCTTCAGGGGAAAGACCACTCTTCAACATCAGAGAAGTCCCACCATTTTAGAAATTAGCATGTACACAGGATTGATTTCTGTCTGTAACTGAGCAACAGGGATTTCTGAGGGAGAAGTGGGTTGTACGCATAAGAAGAGGGATAGAAAGGATTTTTTTAAAGAGGGGCTGATATGGCTGTGCAATACCAGAAAAAACAAAGCTGTCCACACTCAGGGCATCCTCCAGGTGTGTCAGGAAGCCATGATCTTCCCCTTGACCAGAGGTCAGCAAAGAAGTGGTGGAAAAGGGACAGAATGCCCAGAGAGGTGGTGGAGTCTCCATCTCTGGAGACATTCCAAACCCGCCTGGATGAGTTCCTGTGAAACCTGCTTTCGGTGACCCTGCTCTAGCAGGGGGGTTGGACTAGATGATCTACTAAGGTCCCTTCCAATCCTATGATTCTATCGTTTTCTGAATGCAGATATTCAGTCAGTTTTCAGTCTAAACAGCCAGTGACACCATCAGGATGACTGAAAGAATGGTGATCCTCTTTACTGACCTTACCTACCAGCACCTCTAAGGAGCAAATCATAAACCAGCATGAGAATTTGAAACTTTGGGCCAAAACAGATGCAGGAGTGGAAAACCAGAGTCTCTACTATTCCTTCCATCTCACCCTTTTAAGGCAATCCAAAAGCTTTTCACCTGTCAAAGGCACTATGGCAGACTACATCACCCATATAGGAAACAGGCAGCCTTTTCAACTTACAGCGCCATAAGCTCCTCCCATCTCTTACTCCCACTGGTCAAGTTTCTCTGGGAGGCCAAATGTAATCACTCCTTGCCTGGTCCCCCTAAAGTCATTCAGCAAATCGACAACACAAGAAGAAAAGCTATGGAATTCAAAGTGAAATCAATACTGGCTTTTAGGGACCAAACCCAAGGACAACGTTATTGTGTCTAAAGAACTCCAATGTCCTCACACAAAGCCACAAGAATCCATTAGCATCATTTAAGTCTGATTCCAGTGACAAAAATACCAACAACAAAAGCCAACAAAATGCATAAATACACACACATCAATTACCTGAAATACACTCCAGAGCCAGTTTGCTATTTGTGTAGCACAGAAAAGCGTCACTATTTAATGTGCTATTAAATACTGTTTGTTAAATAAACAACATTAAATCTTTCATAAGATTGCTTCCTTCTTCTTTCATCCTTGTTTTTTTCTTCTCCCCAAAATGGACAAGGAGGGGAATATTAATTTTGCTGGATAAGCTACTCACACAGGATGTCTACAAAACTAGAGTTCACCAACTGATCAACAGTAACATTACTGAACTGACATTCCTGTGATATTAAGATAATGATTTCTGAAGTCTGCTGACCAGGGGGAGTTGACAATCAAGATTAAATCTAAATGTCTCCAACTGCCATCCCTGTGAAGAGCAGAAATACATGCATAAGCAACCAGGTCAACAGGAACCCTAAGAGGGTAACAGCAGGTATGGCAGGAGAATGACGGATATTGACAGGAAATTTCAAAATTATCCACCTAGCGTTCCCTATGACAGACTCCTATTTTCAACCAACCACAGTACATTACTACCAGACATTTACAAAGATACTGTGTTTTATCCCAATCTGAATTTACAAGCAAAAAACCAATTGTTGATGTCTTCAAGAAAGATTCTTTCATTTTCTTACACTTTATACTGTAGTACATACACTTGTGTTATAGGCTCTGATGGAATCCCTGGGGATGACTCTGATTTCTCTTACAATATGTAAAGTAATCCTTACAATGGAAAGCGGTCAAATTACTACAGCCTAGAAAGCTATCCCATGTCAACTAGGCTATTGTAGCAGCATAAGCATCTGCTTTTAGACCACCTCAACCATGAAGCAAAGCACAGCAACTCCTAGCACCGGGAAAACACAGGCTTTGCTCCTATGACCCCATGAGGGCAACTGAAGTCTGTATGTTTTACTTTACAAGAGCAGCACGCTAAAAGCACATCCAAAACCAGCTGGCTTGTGGTCACAGACCCAAGTCTGTACTACTGACTTTTTACATCAGTAAGCCCCTAAAAGCGAGCAGAGTGAGAAAACCGTAGTGGCTGGTGGAAGACCCAACCAATCCTGGTATTACTCTACCTCCCTGGGATCCATGCTGCATCTTAAGCCAAAAGAAACCACTCCTAAGACAAGTGCCCTGCTAAGAATGGTAGGGGACTACCCCCTTGATAATAACAGGGATGCAAAGAAACCATGCCCCCTTTATTTGGTTAGCATTGCAAGTGAAGAGGTGCCATTACCCATCTTCCTTTTCCTCGCAGCATATCTGAAAACAGCCGTATTACAGACTAGCTGTTGTGTTTCATGCCAATGGGAAAAAAGTTTCTCCTTTTGCATTCCTCCTTTTAGGAACTAATGTCTACTGCCAGCAGGACTGACAGAAATTAAGTGAGCCACATAGTAATCACCAGCTAACACAGACCACCAAGTTCCTTAACTTAAAGCCACCAAACGTAGCTACAGAAAACAGCAGCAGCTTGAACAAATTCACAAAAACACCAAAACCCTAAAATTCTGCACAGCTGTGACAAACTCACAGGGAGGTGAACAAAGCATTGGTGCAAGGCCCGACAACTCTCTTACATCAGCTGCAAATAACCCCTGCCTCTGTTCCCCCATAGAGTCAACAGCACTGAAATAAAGCCCACACCACCCAGCACTCCCCCAGAGATGTGCATACAACCACCATTCAGTGCTTTCCTCTGATTCAGATAGCAAACACAACAACAAAAAGGAAAAGGGTGGAGGAAAAAAAAGGGAATCCAGGCCAATCTGAGAACCACACAGGTATCACGTGGGTGTCACCTGCATTTGCAAGCACTGAACCATGGAAGGAGCAGCTCCAGAGGGGAAAATAGGCATAAACTTTGACAACTCTTTACTCCACAAACCCATGTACACATGAAGCAATGGTCAGTTGTCTTGCTCCAAAAGCAGGAGAAATCCTTTCTAACCATCACAACTCCTGCCAGAACTGATCTGTCAGCAGGGCAGAAAATAGCTGGCTTAGATTTGCCCCATGTTTGTACCAGGATCTTACAAATACTTCATCACCCAAGGAAGTGTGACCTCGGAAGGAAACTAAATGTTCCATGTAACATCATAGGAAAGGAGGGAAAAAAATAAATGTCTACATTCAAGCACTCTTGCTTGAAAGAAANCTTCTCTCTTTTTTTTTTTTTTTTTTAAATATGGTATAAATTATATTCCTACTCCTCCTTCCCTCGTGTTGCAGCACAGAACTTAAATTTCAAGCAGATCAGTGGGCGGAAGATCAAAGAATGTTTTTCAGAATTTGTTTTCTACCTACATGGAGGTGGGAGTAATATGTCACAGGGACCAAAATGTATGTGTGACATTGTATTAGAGATTTCCCAGCTCAAAAAGAGCCCAAAATTTCTCCTTTAAAGTGGCAGAGCGCATCATTCCTGGAGACTACCAGTCTGTATCCTCCACACTAACAGCACAAGAAATGGGAAGCTCTGAACAGTGACATTCATCCTCGGGAGCTGTTAAGCATTTCAGTTAGATCAGGGGACTACTGACAGCCTTGGCTGTCTGACAGGCTGGATAAGCGAAACACCAAATGATTCACTTGCCTGATCAACTTGGACTAGATACTATGGAGACCTTGCCTCCACAGATGAAAATTAAACCCCTAAACATTCATTAGGAGCCTGGTATTGAGCCATGTAATTGCAGCTAGTAGTAATGGAAATTCTTAGCTGACTCTGCTTGGGTTTCACTCCTTGCTGACACAAAAGCCCAATGGGCTAGGTGAGATCTTTTGAATAACAATCAGAAAGCAAAGAGATGAAAGGCCGGAGGAGCAAAAATAATTCAGAGAAATGCAGATGACGAAAGCAGAAACAGGTCCATGCTGTAATGGCTGCTTCCTAGCAAGATAAGCAATCCCTACTACCACCCCTAGACCTCGCAGAGGAATCCTTATTCCTGCATCATGATTACAAAGTGTTATGTTCTAAGCCTTTTCTAAAGTTCTAATCTCCCTACTCAGGGACAGAGACTTTGTGGAGAGCATTAGGCTTTTGCTACTATCTTATGCTGCTTTCCTGGGCTTATTTGACTTGAGAAAAGTGCATAGATTTCATATTTTTTCTCTTTATATGCATTGAAGAAAGTTCCTGGAACATAAAAAGAAAATACATTTGCATTTCAACAGGGCAAGGGGGTGTCAGGATCTCTGTTATTCATGGGATCCAAAGCAATGCATGCACCATCATAATCTGATTTTATTCAGAGTTCTGCACAGGCGTGCTTTAACTGGTTATTACTCTTTGACAGGACAACACCCAAAAATTGCAAGCCAAAGGAAACTAAGGTTATTGCAGCAGGAAGGTTCTTGCTGGGGATGCAGGAGGGCAAAGACGAGCTGTGTGTTCCCTTCAGTCACTATGGCTCTGTGGCTCTTCAGAGAGTGAAAAGAAAGTATGCTTTTGCAAACAACTGTTTAAGACAAGGATTAATGGTTTTATCCTGCATTCCCTGACTTTTATGCTGCCAGATTCGGACTCTGTTGTCTTCTAGCAGCTGAAAGGGGCCTTCAGTAACAGATCTTTCATTTCAGACAGATAAGAAATGGCTGCCCCAGAAACATTATCCCAACGGAAGTATTTTTAACAGGAAAAACTTCATTTTGGGGTAGGAACAAGGAGGCAAGCTCTCTTTCTGCTGAACAGAGCTGTGGCTTCTTCAGTGGAGCAGAGATACTTGGTCCCCTCTGTCCCCCTCCTCTGTCTGCAGCCACAGGGTGCTCCAGCAGTCAATGCTGTCCTCCCGGGGCCCTTCCAGCACCCCGCCACAGGCTCCCGTCTCCCCAAATTCCTCAGGCTCCTGGTTCCATTCAGCAGTAGCAGGAAGGTGGGAATTCCTTGCCGAAGAGCCTCAGCCATGAAATGGAAGAAGTGTGGAGACTGCAGATGTGAGCAATTAGGGTGTACGCAGCAGTTTGATCAGTGTGATTTCCTCTGCGTAAAAGGGGGTGGGGGGGAAGTTAGACACCTGATGCTCACTCCCTTCTCTCTGCTAAATACCTGAAATGATTGGAATGGATAAAGCAAGATGCCAGTAATTCTCTTTAAATTGAGTGTTTGCTTTGTAGGGTTTTTAAAGGAAAAAAACTGGGAGGTGGGGAGAGGGAGAGAGAGAAGGCAGAAAGACAGCAGCAAAAAAAAAAAAAAATCCTTAATTAAAGTGCAGGGAACTGACAGCAAAATGAGATAAACCCTACCTTGCAGCTTCTATAGGAAATTGCATATCCCAGCAATCCTGATCAAGAATTCAGATCATTTAGGAAATTAAGGGGGACTGGTTCTTCAGAAGAGTTCAGCACCAGCAACTCCCACTTAATTTGGTCACTTCATTACAGTGCTTCTCCAGAAGATAAGGCCTAGGCGAAAAACATCCTTTGAGAAAAAGCAGATCTTTTACGCAGGACTGACTTATCTCCATCAGCAGCCCCTGCCAGCATCGCTCTAGCCAGGTCCCTGTAGAGCATCCCAGGTCCCTCAGCATGATGGAGAGGCTCCCTAACATGATGCATCAGCGAAGAGCTACCACCTCCTACAAGGAGACATGCAGCCAGGTATGACCTCCTCACATCTACTGTTCATGTCATGGAGCAACACAGTCAGCCCATGTCAGAGGTCAGGTGATACTCTTGAATCCATGAATGGGTACCTTGGACACTGCAGATGCAGAAGACATTTACTTATGCAGGACAATATGGGTAGGTGGTACTTAGCACATGGCCTAACGAGACAGTACCCTTCCCAAGACGCTGCTTAACAAAAGCAGGGATCCATTTCCTCAGAGGTTACTCCTTGCAGGCTCTCTGTGGGCCGGGGCAGACATTTTCTCTCCTTGCACAAGAAAGGCCTTGTCACTGCCACCTTGCTCAAGCAAAGTCTCACACATCTTGCCACAACGTGACCAGAGGAAGACACAATGGCCACCACTGTACCAGCACTTCATTCATGAGGAAATGAAGCAAGTGTTCGTGGCCAGAATTAGGCTCTTTCCAAGCTGCTTCTCCTCCTCTGGTCATTCCAGACAATCTCATGAAGTCTATCTTTGAAGAAGCCTATGGTCACATAATGCAAACCCAGAGTATCATTGTGAAGATGAAATCACTGCACCACATTAAAGCTGGTGTGAGCAAAGGAGGAAGGAACTAGCCTGCAGATGAACTGCTCCTATGCTTAGTCATGAGGTTCCTGACATTGCTGCAGATTGATTTTGTTTCCCTTCCAATAGGGAGACTCTAGCCATGGCCTCCCTTTCTATAGGACTAAGTGAACAATGCTCTGGTCATGATTGTCTTAGGCTAACAACCAGAGGTTGGACTTAGTTGTTTTTAACAGTTTCTGATGTGTTCATCTCTCACTCACTCATAGTGGTGCTGCATCTCTCCTCCAGCTTCCCTCACTACAATGCAGCAGCATCTGCGGCAGCTAATATGGGATGTCGGGTACACCCGCTCCAAGAAGATGAACACTGCAGTGCTGGGTGCCTTCGTCTCTCAGTCCCAGTAAACCTGTCACTCGTCCCCACCTGTAAATGCTGGTAAATGTGTGATTCACTACCAGCCTTAGCAGCGAGCACTGAGACCATCCACAGCAGGCTACTGCTGCACTAACAAAAACATAGGCTGTCACAGCTCTTGGTAATTAGCACTCCTTGGAGGGCTTCAACTCACCAGGACAAAGGGACCTTTGCTACGTAAAAGTATAAGATCAAAGCTGAAATTCAGGATCACCTTGCCTGATCACAGCTAGATACAATATAAAATTATTTATGTGCTTGGAGTATGACAGTTCAGAGTCAAAGGACGGGAGTTTCAAAAAGTTTTCTTGCCTTTAAGAAATTTCACTTTCAGTAACCTTAATCTACCTGGACTTAATAGACCTGACTCACCTTCTACACTAGCCAGACCCACAGAGATAGGTGCTCCTGATTTACACCACAGAAGAGAATCAGAGCTTGGGATGCTGGTCCTAATTTACAAGGAATTTGCCCTAGTTTGAAGACATACAGAAATCCTAGAGTAAGTATAAACTAGCACTCTCAGGTCAACAGGCACTGAGAGTACATAACTGGAAATCAGGCTACCGTCTCCATGTCTAGTCTTTACTAGTAGCCGATGGCACATTAATGGGATATGTGACAGACAGTTGAACTGGACCTAACACGGAATAAAAGGGAAGATGCATATGTCTGCCTGCCTGGCAGAGTACTGAATATATGAATACTGCAAGCAGATCCCATGGGGAAAACCACGGTTTTAATCACAGTTTGGTATATTTGCCTTTACCGGTCCCAACTTTAAAAGCAACCTCAGATCTGACAAAAGCAACAAGGAAGAAGAAAAAGAGATGAATCTTTGTGCAAAAAAAGAGATGAATCTGTGTGTACAAAAGTGAAGCTCTTTTCAGTGTTAATTAACACACAGAAAGACACAAGGTGAGCAAGATCTTATTAGCATTTCTTATTTCCATCTCTAGCCAGAGTAAAATTTTTTTTCTCAAAGCACTGTCAGCGGCACCCTGAGAATAACATCCTGAAGGCCTTATGGTGTTTACCAAAGCATCCTTATTGTTGGGAAAAAACTTAATAAAACAAAGAGATGGCTCCCTCATGGGAGTGGAAAGGAGCAATCAGATCTCACATCAGAAGTTTTCTGAGGCTGATCACACAGAAGACAGGAGAGTCTCTCCTCACATGTTGATGTCTGACCCTTGAAGGGCTACTTTCCTATCCAGAAAAAACAAACGCTCAGGGCCACACTCTGCATTCAGTAGCACTCTGCATTCAGGTAATGGGATTGACTGAAGGCAACGTTCAATTTCTGCCTGTCTGGTGAGTGTCCTGGATAGCCCAAGCAGTATTTGCAGCCCTGACTTGGTGAATTGTATCCATGGTAAATGCTGCAGAGAGCTTCCCAAGCCCTGGGTGAACACTGCCTGCAAAGATCTTAGCACTTGCTAAGATGTCCCCCCTCTTCTTTCCCCTCCAGCACCACTCAGCTTTGCTCCAGGACTCGACGGAGTTGCAGAGGTTCATACAGGCGTGCAGCAGAGCCATGAGGGGAACCTACAAAGACTAGTAAGGCAGAAAAGTCCACTATCTTCCCTACTAATCTGCAGTGGCTCACCAGTGGGTGCTAAAGACCTCACTCCCACAGGGGCACACTGCCACCCTGTGGAAACGGTCCTTCCTCTCCCAGGCGGCTGGGGAAGGATTCGGGGAGATGGCTCGCAGCCTCCCCAGTGCTCATTAGTTACACTGCTAATGCACCGGCAAGCCATGTGCACTTTGGCATTGTGCTGTAGGAGGGCTCTGTGAATTTAATTTATTGAGACTAATGCAAATTTAATTTCTGCTAAGTCTTTGTAATCACATATCTAGTGGCAAGATGGTTGCTGCGGACACAGTGATGTAAACTGAAATGCAGTTACAGCCACTCACTCCACGCCTCTCCATGGATAAATTACAACAACAAGGGGCAGATCATCAGCAAATCTTCAGATGAGCCAGATGAGAGACTGAGGCTGGGTGCCACTTCTGTCCCCAAGACATCTGGGCAGCACACAAGAAAAGGGCAGAAAGCCTCAAAAAGGCAGGACACCAACTGTGGGTCTCCTCCACCCTGCTACATCCAAAAAATCCCAAGCCCCAGTCCTTGCTTTGAGTGGGCTGGCAAAGAGCCAGGCAAGCCTTAGCATTAGCAGGTCAGCGCTAAACACCAAGATACAGCCCAAACTGCCTAATTCTGTCAGCAGGAAAATAAACAGCAGGTGAGCACCAGTGGAAGTCTCTCATCAGTACACTCAGAAGGTTATTTAAACACAGTCTGGAGACCTATTTATTCAATAAGGGCTGTAATTAGCCTGCAAATTAATCTAAACACATCTCTATGGCAGAGTGAGAAATGATATTCCTTGGGAAAAAAAAAAAAATGTTGCTGCTGACAGATGAATACTCTGTATCCAGATTTTAAAAATAAAGACATTAAGTCTGAAAACAAGGGGGCTGCATTTATACTCCTAACTCTTTAGTAAGAACTGAGGCAGGAGCTCTCCGAAGAGGCTGGAGAAACTGAAGAAAATACCAATACTAGAAAACAAAGTCTAACACTTGTAACTATGCAGGTACATCTGCATTTCACAATGGGCCTGACACAAAACTCACGGAACAGACAGCAATTCTTTTGATTTACTTAGGTAGGCTTTGGGTCAGCTCTCAGAGACAGCAGCCTCTCATTTTTACTTCTATTACAAAAAAATATAATTATGAACTCTAGTGTATGCACTCCTCTCTTCATTCAAACAGACTGCTGTTTCATGCCAGCAATCAGAACAGAAAAGAAATGAAACTTTCTCATTATTACTGACAATGAAACAAGATTCGTCCTGCACAGCCTCTTTCCTTGTTCTTCAGATTTAACTCCTGGCACAAACTTAATGAACAAAACCTGAAGAAAAGCAGCCTGTGCCAGACAACACATTCTAATCTGAAATTACATCTCCTGCTCTAATGTGAAAACCCTAAAGCACCTTTGATGAAAAAACACACACACCTTCCAGATACGCAGAGCTCAGGATTAGCCCTTACGTATTCAGTAGTCAGAACTGGCTTCTTCTGTCCACTTTAATCAGGAGACAGCACTCTGGGACAGCACCACCACATGACCTTACAGGACACACAGCTCTGGAGCTGGCCCCACCAGCCTTCAGTCCTGCCTCTCCAAGCTACAGAGAGTTTTGATCACAATCAAGTGAAAGCAGGAGGGAAACAACAGAATAAACACTGCAGATATATATGTCCTGGGAGGAGAAGCATGCCCATCACTTGTCCTATTTGCCAATTAGATTCAGAAAACGCAAGCAGGATGTTCTGTTTTGAACCATCTCTCACTAAAATCGAAACCCGTGTTCTGCAGTTCATTCCTTACCTTCAACAGCCCTTTCGGGAAGTCTTTGCCATCGTTCATCCCCTGGAGGTTGGCAATGAACTCTTGGCAGGTCATCTTTTTCCCAATGTTCTGGAAGGGATGGCAGAAAAACACAGCATCATATACATGCTGCTTTCCAAAATGACATAAATAACCAACATGAGATAAATTGCATTTCCCTGCTCTCATTTAAGCCCAAAGCAGGCAGCACTAAGGCGCTATTTCCAAGATTACTGAGACAAGCACTCCTTTGTGGATATAGTTAGAAAAGGGAAGGTGCATTTGGATCCCAAGTACCACATACCCACCCAAAAAGAAAAACAGCTGAACAGTGGAGGATAGTGAAGTGATGATGAAGCTCCCTAGTATCTGCATGGTGCCTCACACTCCCATGTCTCCAGAGGCTCTACCAGCCTCTGGTGGAAAAGCTTTACTTGATCCTCCTGTGCGACATAGGAAACAGCCAATTAAGTCCCTTTCCAGACCTTTCTCTTATGATTTCCAATGCTCCCTTACAATAGGGACTGCCTTGAGTTGGAGTAAGATACCCAGGAGCAGCCTTTACCTCTTCTGATTCATAGGCTGAGGCTGCCTTGACATTTCCACAGGATTGCTCTCTTTTCTCTCTTTCTGCCTCTTTCTCAGACTGAAAGTTGCCCAACTGACCCACAAACCAGAAAGGAATGGCTCTGTTAATGTAGGACCCAAACTGTTCCATTTGGAGGCTTGAGGCTACCCTAAATTGCTCTCAATTCCAGTCATCACCCCTCAGAGAAGGTGTCAGCACTTGGTCCCCTGGGTGCTAGAAGTCCCACACTTGGCATGCAGGCAGCACTGTGTGCAGGCAGCAATGACAACACTAAGTTGGTGTAAAAGGAGCCCAGAGAGATTTGAGGAAAGGGAAGTAACCTGGGATGAGCTGTGAGACATGGTAAAGGCAGAGGGAAGATGACCATGGTCATTTCACAGATGCCACTGCTGCTAGTCAGGAGAAGGGTGTGAGGATGACTACTCCATGGTCAGGATATTCCATGGCTGCAGAAATACAGTGGAAGAGCTTTGTGTGCAGTGACTTGGGGTAGGAGCAAGAGCCCAAATTAACACAGGAGTGGAGCCCAAAGAAGGGCGCTGGTCAGTAAGACAGGTCATTCAATGTTACAGCTACATGACAGCTTGCACGGCACATCCTCTGCTTCCCTTCCAGAATGTATTATCAGGGACAGCTGGAAAACCAGCAAACTTTGATGGTCAGCTCCATCTAGTTAGAAAGGAAGACCCTGCAGCCTGTGGCCAGCACAGACCAGCAGAAAGAAGGCAGGCAGGAATACTGCCTTCCACAGGACAGGAAATACTTCTGAAGGGGCATGTGATGCACTGCTTCCCACATCATGAAGGCTCCTGACAACACAGTCTGGCTGTAACCCTAGCTCTCTGGTTGCTAAGCTTGCAGAATACAGCTCATAATTGCAGTCTTTGGGTACAGGCTAGAGCTGTTCTACTAGACTTGCAAATGCTTTCCTTCCTCCCTGCGACAGACTTCAGCCTGCTTCTGTTTGTTTCCTCCAGGCGGCAGTTTGCAGCTTCCCCACGCTGACCAAAACCAAAAGCAATGTGGGTCATCTCACCCACTGAGATAATTGGCATTGCAGACGAAAGGCTGTTTTGCTCCAGGACCAAAGCTAACATCTCCACACAGGGCCACACAGGTTCCAGAATATGTGCCTGGCAGTCTAGATACCTTAAAAGTCTCTAGCGTCACAGTCTGGGTGATGACCTCCCTGCAGAGAAGTGAGCATGCATCTCCAAGATACAGCTAGCAAAAATTATTTAGTTGCAAGATAATGAAATGTGGCAAGACAGGGATAAATAAAGGGGTAAGAGTTTGTCTACAAGAGTTAAGGGAAAGTGTGAACTGAAGGCAAAGCAGCTGCACTACAGCCCTACAAGCAGCTGAGCTTTATTGTGAAATAAATCCGCACTTATGATCAGTATGTCATCAACAAATGGAGCTCAGTGTAGACAAGCCCTGTGACTCATTTGCTTCCTGCTCTATCAGAATAATGCGAAGGATGGGTCAGAGCATTATCTTTGTTAGGAAACAGGCAATTACTGTATATCTACAAGGGGCTGCATTCCAAGTTAAAAATGCCCAACTTACCACCTATGTGGAAAAATGCAGAACAATAAAAGGAAGATCAAAATTGCAAGAAAGNCAGCTGCGTACATGTAACAACGCAATAACAAGTGCCAGTACGATAAGCCTCCCAGAATTATACACTGCAACAGCCAGAGTCATCCTAGCTTCAGCTGCAAATCATCAGCAGCAATGATGGGTCAGATGCAAATCATTTACTTGAGTACCTAATGAAGACAGTAGGGCCCACTAAAGCATTGCAGGGAGAAATAGGAAATGCTGTCAGGATGACGCACAACCGTTATTCTCCCTCCCTAGACTGCACAGCCAGGCAGGCTGGAGGCCAGGTGCCCCAGGATGCTCATCACTCTGTGGAGCAGGGTACCTGTGCAGGCGGTCTCAGGTGTGCTCAAGAGGAGCGGTGTATGCTAAAAGGCACACCGGGGCACATTCCCGTACCTTTGCTCACCCTCCTGTGTGACTAGCACACTCCTCAGTCGGGGAAGGCTAAGCCTTCAGAGAAAAAATTCTTCACAACTCCCTTTCCCCTCCCACTTCTACAATTTTCAGACAAAGGCATTCAATTAACAGGAGGTGGGTGTCAAAACCCCTGGGGAAGCACACACAAGCTTAAGCTTCATTACCTGCACCCACCTCAGAGCAGCACCTGCAGAAGCCAAGCAGCCCTTGGGGACAGACCCAGGGCCACTCCATCTCCTGCTACCCAACCCACTACCCTTGCTGAAGTGCTGTGCCCGTGGCAGTGTAGCAGAGGGTCTCAGCCAGAGAGAAGCCCCAAAGCCACCTGGCTGAAGCCACAGCTCCTGTATGCTATCTTGCCATGCTCCATATGTTTTCCCCCCTCCATCCTGACTGCAGGACGAAGGAAGTCTCCTGTCAGCATGGGAATACCACACATAGCAGATGTATTGCACCATGAGTGCTGAAATACATATCCTCAGGCTGCTGGCACCCCGTACCAGTGTGACTAGGATTCAAACTGGAATACTGTTTCCCCTGGGCAAGCAGTGGAGAGACATGTGTAGTGGGGCAACACACTGCTCCCACTCAGGATGCCCATGTCCCCCCTCTGCTCTCTTGGCTCTGGACACATCCATCATTACCCTGGCTGAGCAGAAATCTGGTTCCACCAGATCTTCCCCCCTGCCACTGGATGTCTGCAAACATCACCTTCCTCTTGTGACCTTCCCAGCACCCCTTCACCTCCCTCCTTTCTTCTGCCTTCCAAATGCTTTTACATACTGGAATGTATGGAAAAGGGAAGCCAACCCGAACCACAGCTTCCCAGGCCAGCTGCTGCAACCAGGCAAGGATGGGAAGCACACCAGAAAGACAGGGGCCTGAAGCCAAGGAGTGCCCGCACAAATTATGGCAAAACCAGGCACAATGCCAAGTTTACACATGACTGATCTGGGCTTGCTGGAAATCCCTGCCCAGGATGACAGCCTGGGAGTGCAGCCTTCTCACTGCTATCTGCAGGGGTGCAGGCCACCATCCAGGGGACTCTGCTGCCAGAAGACCACCCCCTCCAAGCACAGTGTCAATGGGAGCAGTCTACACAAAGCTGTGCATACTCACGTGGCCATGCAGGTCTGTGTTCAGCAGCATCATGGCACACGTGAGGCAGTGAACTCCATCTGCAGAAAGAGACATAACCAGAGTCACATGCAAAAAACCCAACTGGACCTTTAAGAGCAGCTGAAACTGAGCCTCACAGTCTAATTGAGTCTGTTCCCTTAATGAGAATCTGTTTTATCAAGAAATACACATAATTAAATAAATGAACCGTAAGGTCATCCCACAGCTGCCAAGCCAGAATAGCCTTTCTTTCATCTTTTAATGCCTGTCAAAACTATCTTGCAGCACCCATGGATGAGGCAAACTACACAGGAAACCACGCTGTCACCCTTTGCTTGCTAATACCAATACCACTGCCTGAATCAGCTCCCTCTTCTTCATTTATTTCAGGGCAGAAAAGGAAGAGTAGAATGGACCTATTCTTGTGTGCAGTGTGTATGCAGCATGGTATCCTCTTTTTCTCCCCCTCTGGCCCCCTCCTCATTCAGGGCTCAATTAGGCTGAGTTTTGGAGATCTTCAGTCAGCTATTTACACTGCCTTGGCTTCATATGGGGTAGAGAGTGCTCCAGCAATTTCTAAAGCGGTCCTGTAGCAAAGGCCCTCAACAATGAAACAGAAGAGACAAATTGTATCCATATATACATCCCTGAAGTCACTGTGGCAGACTTAGGAAAGTCGGCCATAGACTCTCATTTGCAAAAGTGGACACTAAATTCATATTCCTCATTTCCCAGGCACTCCTTTCAAAACCCTAAATGTATTGGCTGTGCACAAATCCAGACAAAGGTGACAGTGCACCTCTGAAAATCCAAATGCTTCTAGCCAGTTTCCAAACATTAGGAATACTTTAGGAAAAATATTTTCTCTATTCTCTTGTTCATAAACACCTTTCCTTCTTTCACAGGGGTGTGAAAGACACAGACTCATTTATTAGACACACACTGCAGGGAGATATATGTAAAAAACTTCATAGATGAGTCCAGATAATGACCATGCACAGATCCCTCAGTGCTGTGAAAGAAAAGGAATGGCGGATGAGGACAGATGTATGTCACAATCAATGTGACTATCACAGGCTTAAATCTGAGCAAGATGAAGACACTACAAAAAGATGTTCCCCAAGGTAAGGACCATGTTTTCTTAAGATGTTTGCACAGGCCATAGTACCCAAGCAATGTGGCCAAACTGTACCAGAGCATGAAATGAGAGAACTATTATCACTAGCTGTAGTAAGTCTGAAGCAGCTTGAATCTGGGGCTGTGGTGCTTCAGTTCAGGTGTATGCATTTCTCTAGAGCAGCCTGCCCTATCATTTCCAAACCGCAAATGCATCCAGACAATGGAAAAGGGAAAGGGGAAAAAGAGAAAGGCAAATGCAATCCCACATTTCCACTGAAAGGAACAACCACTACACTTCTGCCGTGTAGCACTTGACTACTGCCAGTAGAATTATGTAGAATCCTGGGCAAAGTCTGCAGGGCTCACTTTAATCTAAATGCTTACTTAGGTTCGGAAGTGGTAATGTCCCTCCTGCACCCTAGAGTAAGGCTGCCACATCAACATTGCAATGATTGTCATTATTGCAATCTGGACATGCACCTATTCTACCTGACTGTCTACGGTGTCTTGAAACGAGAAAAGCATTACAAAGAGGACAGAAATACCATGGGAGCAGATCCTGCCTTACTGCTACCTATTCCCATCCCTGGCACACCAGCCAGTAAAGCTGAACAGGCATAAAGGAGACAAACATCACTTCACTGAAATAGAGGCAAGTCACAAAGCAAGGAGTAAGGAAGTGTGGCAGTACATCCAAGTGTAGTAGCTCCTTCTCACTTACACTTGAGACTAAAGGCACAGTTTAGCCTGTGTTTATTTTCTTTCTTGCCCTCCTCCCTTTCTCATGTGTGATAAGCCTGCACCACAATCACAGGACCACATGACTCTGATGGTGTGGCTCGCTGAATGCAGCAGCTATGCCAGTGGACAGTTTGTCCTCTTCTCCAATGCCAGCTTTCCCAGGTTTGATCCATGTGCTTGTTTGTTTCCCCCATCCATTTCCAAAATGACTGAAAACATTGGCAAGGAGGCAGCACTCCGACTGATGTTAGCTAGTCGACATGAAACCATGCCAGGGTCTGGATACAGCACCCAAAATTCACCCCCACAACTGGCAAGAACTGGCATGCCTGCTGCCAGTGCATGCAGAGAAACAAGTACTGAACGGAACATGGAAAGCAAACAGCTTCTTTCCCACCTGAGATGGGACCTATTCTCATCTACATGTGTGTAGCTACAGTACAGATACCCACACACACTGGAAGTTAGCAAGACCAGAAACCACAACTGAGGACATTCAAATTTGGAGATGCTACAACTGAGCATTTAGACTAAGGAAGTCCAAACACGTTTCCTGACTGGGGATAAATACAGATTTTTTTTACTGCCTTACCACAATTACGTGCGAAGAATGTGGACGATTTCAGTGCTCACTACAAGCAGTCTCTAAAGTGTGGCATGGCAATTACATACCTTCAGTTCCCAGGTAGGCACCGTACATGCTATTGAAGGCAAGAATGAAGGAAGAGGGAAACAAGCAAAAATCTTCGTATTAGAAACAAACTTACCTTGAGAAGAAATGGTGTTTGGGTTGCACTGGTAGTATCTGCTGGAGAAGTGGATTAAAACTCTCTCTCGTTCCTGAGTTTCTCCGATAAGTGAAAAGGCTTTAAAGAAAGTCCTAAAAGAAGAGCAGAAAAAGGTGAAATTAAAGTCATCAATCTTTACTTGCCTTACACAGCGCACAGAGCAAAATACACTTTAGAGCAAGAAGGACATAAGCGCGCAGCAGACATTTCATCACAAGAAGCCTTTCTAGGAAAAGAGGCTATTATCCCATGAGCAGTTAATCCCAACATTATAGTAAAAGAAGCAGTAGTTAAATTACCACTGGTCTCAGCCACGGAATATAAAACTAATAAGCAATTACAGCATTTGAAAGAGCTGTTCTTACTTTTAAGGTTTTTATTTTCTTTGAGGAAGTATCTGGATCAGGAGTTGTTTAAACATGACAGACAGCCAGGGTGTTCTCTGTCCTTTTCTTACTGTGTGTCACCCCTGCACATTTTAACTTTACAGTCATTGGTATTCCCGTCCAAAGCAGAGGAGCTGCTCCAGGCAGTGAAGTCATGCAGGTGCACTGCAGATTCAGAACACACACCAAATGTGCGGACCTCCTTCTGGAGTCACCTATCAGAGCACCCAGGACCACACCAGTCACCTTGCAGAGGGCAGTGTGTCTACCTGACCTGCAGAAAACATCTGCGGAAGGTGGCAGAGGAGTCACAAAATCTCCCACTGAGCTTCAACAGCAGGAGGAGCAACCTAGACCTCCTGGGTTCCTGCTCTTGAGAGTCTGGGGTGCAGGGCTGGTGCACACCGGGGCATGCTCGTTAGACACAACCTGCAAGTGTCTGCAAAGAGGTGGGACACACATACTTCAACTCTTCATCCAACACTTAACCACCCAGCCTCTTAACCATGCCGCTACTCTTCCTGCTAGAAAAACTCGCCTCACAGCCAAAGAAGAACTTCTGCACTTCCCAAAATCCCCACATCCTGGCGCCAAGAGATGACCTCAGCGGTATCAGCCTACACTCATTTGTCAGGATGCTTCTAAGAAAAGCCTGAAAACACAAATCTTCTGGGTCCGAAGCAAGACGGCATAAAGAATGAGTGCCTAACATACAATTTTTAAATACTCCATGAGACTGAAACTAAGAACAGATTTGTGAGGCATGGAATATGTTGCTGGAACATTCACATCTATCTAGCCTGGACAAAAAACCAATTTCTTCTCTTTGATGTAAGGTCAGAAATGGGCTGTACTTGCAACGATCTCATGCCCATACAGAGTGTGATCTGCCTGGTGATAACTTAATTTCACATGTAACGTACTGCAAATAACCCTATTCACAAGTAGATAAAACTGAGTCTTCGCAGGGTTTCTCTTCCCTTCCTACCTCGTGCCCCCATGGCACACTTTGACAACTACCCATCTTTCCTCCTCCTCCAGCTCAGGTTCTTTCCAGCGACACCCCCTGCCCCCATGCTAGGCACTACCAACCTACACCCTCTCTTCCCCTTCACCACCTTTACCCTGCTGGAAACCAGCTCAGAGAGGCAACTGATGAAACAACATTTAGTAAATAAACCAGGCAGGTTCCTTGCTCTCAGAGCACAATGCTGCAGCCAAGGGCCACAGGGGCGAGCTTCTGCCCACCAGGAGGACCAGGATAGGCTCTGCGAGGGGCTGGAGCAGTGGTCCCACCTCCTCCCCTCCTGTGGTACTGTGGAGGATGTGAGAGATGCACTCCAGACATGCACAGGCTATGTGGGCCCAGGGTGTGGAAGCAGAGCAGGACAATGAAGAAACAATCCTCCCCATGCCCCAAACTTGCCACCAACATTGATATGCACAACACAATGGCCTCCCAAAGCCTGGAGGTGGGGGGTGGGGTAGCATGGGCCTGGGCTGCCACCATGGGCTCCAAAATGCTTAACAAACCACAGCTTGTCAGTGAGCCAGTGGTTCACTGACGGTTACCTCTCGCTCTCGGAAAGCATGAGGCAGCACGCCTGGGCTCACCCACACTTCGGGACGATGCTCTGTCCCCGGTCTCTACTGTGCATGCAGGGCATGCAGCCAGCAGTCACCACGGCTACCCTGCAACCTCAGCAAACCACTGCCGTGTCTAAGTCCCACATGAGCCAGGGCATATTTTAGAGAAGGTCATGACTATTAATATTAACAGGAGATCTACCGGGAGCAGAGACCTCCTAAATATGTGCCACAAAGCAATTAGGTGTTGGATTTCACAATTTAAAAGACGGGTATATTTAGCATCGTGCTTCAGGGCTGCTAAAACCCGGAAGGAGCAACAGACCTCCCACCACCTTGGCTGCTCCTGCACTGTGCTGAGCGGGCGCTCCAGCTTGGCTCTGATCTGATCGCCCTGCTGTGGGAGCAGGCAGTTCACTCTTCCACAGGCACGTTTCCTTTCCACCACCTTCAGCAGGCAGGACTCTAGGTTTTCCTTGGGGTCTCCCACAGTCTCCTGAAGTCAGACCCCTGGGAAATGCATTTGCAAGGGGACTGTCACCTCCTGGTTTTGTATCAGCAGCAAAAACCAATAATCCACTTGAGTAACCTCAGCCAGATGATTTAAACTCACTTTAAATTCTTATAAATACCAGAACACCAGCAACCATGCTAACAGGCCACTGCTACACAAACTTGGTGTTTTGCCTCCTAAGAAAAAAAATACTGAAAACAAACATTGTTGAGGCTTAACTTCAGTGTAAAAAAGGAAGGAAAATTGAAGGGCTGGATTTTCAAATACCCACGCTGGCAGCTACCAAACTCTCAATAGCATTTTCCACGTGGAAGCTTTTGCTGTTCTGCACATTTTTGGGTGCCTCAGAGAGACGCAGCAAGTGGGGCTGCTGAGCCACATCAAACCCCAGCCCTGGATTTGTGTACTGCAGATGGGCAGACCAAGTTCCACAAGGCATCAGCCAAAAAGTCTGTGCAGCAGAGCTGCGAGCAGCACCTCCATTTCCCAGCAGCACCTGGCAGACTACAAGTCCCCCGTTTACTGAGTGACTGGACATCTTTCTCCATATCCTCTGCATCAAGGACCATCTCCTCTAAGCAGGTCCACCCAAAGATCTCCCTATCCAGGAAATGCCACCACTCCAACAGCACTCCAGAGTACAGCAGCATGCCAAGACATATAGAAGAGAAAAGCTCTGTCACAAAAACGCATCACATTCCTCTCTTCACCCCCTCAAGCCTCCACAGGGCAAGCGCTTTAGTCAGGACAACACAGCAAACAGTACCGTTACTAAAACAAGAACATAAGGTCAGCAAATGGGCAGGTACCTGAGTGAGTAGTCCAGCGTCATGCCTGTGAAGTCAAAAAACTTAAGGTATTCTTCGGCCACAAGCTTGCTGAATTCGTTGCTTTAAACAAACAAATAAATAAGTAAAGGTTATCACTTGAGAGTGAACCCCTCCAGAACCAGCAAGAAAATCAACATGGCCAAAAGCCTCATATCATCACGTACTTTTTACCCAAATGCTTTGCTACATCAGAGCGTTTGAATCTGTCCAGATGGTAGAGGCGCTTAGCCAGGCGCCTGGCTGCTTCCAAATTGCTGCTGCTGCCATTGCTGAGATCGTGGCCAAGGGCTCCGGTGGCATCTTTCTCCTGAAGTTCATTGCTCCCCATGGCAGCACTGGAGTCTAACACCATATTCTGCAGTTCAGCATTGCTACAAGACAGAAAGAATATGGAAAGAAGAAAAAAAAAGATGACATTACTGTTTCAAGAAGGATTTAATTCCTCTTAGAATAGAAGGCAATTAATGCTACAGAGGCAAGATTATACAATATAGCAAATTCTACTTAATTGAAGGAGCTGTGTAGAACAGGGACATTTATTCAGCAGTCATCAGAGGTTAAGAGAATTAAACACAGAGACCCAAATATGGGCTTCCCAGACAAGAAATACATTCTGCTCTGCACTCACCTTCTGAGTGTGCTGAGTGTCCACAACTTGTGCTCACTTCACAGAGAGATGTTTGCTATTATCAGCCTACTACTGCACCTGACAACATTGGCTAGTCATTTGCTTCTTGCACTAGTATTTTTTAACCTAATCACTTGCTTGGCTTGAAGGGGTCTCTGTAAAAGTAGGCCATTATCCATTTTACGGGGAAAAAGGCAACGAGGAGGACAGGGTGTTCAGTAGCTCCAAGCTGACTCTGCACAAGTCCCTTCCTCATTCTTCCCCAGTTGTCCTGGAAACAATACAACTCCCCAAATCTAAAATAACATCCGCAGAAGTCTCAGCGGATTCCATGCCACCCATGAGCAGTGGGCATCCCACGGGGAGGCAGCACTAGAAAAATCAGGACTTGAAGCAAGGAACCAGTTTGGGGAATTGGAGAGAGATGCAAGCCACCCAGGCCAGCCTGGAGAACTGCTTGCTTTCCACTGGCTCCCTCATGGTGGCAATAATTTCCCTCACTGGCTGCTCAAACTCAGAATGTTCAGCATGGCAATCCCAGGGCACTTTACATAAACCATGCATTTATAGATTCCTCCCACCTCTACTACAGTAGGAAAGCTCTGGCTGAGCTGTGTGCCTGCTTTGCTTCTCCCCTCAAAGAGACAAGAGCCCTCCTCATACCAGAAAGTGCACTCCATATACACACCCCTGCACACAGGCAGGCTTTTCACTTTGGAAAAACTTTTCTCTGGCACTGGCATGAAATTCTTGCAAAATCTCAGCTCTGTGTATGTGTGTGCATGCATGACAGTGTTTCTATTAAAAAAAAATACTGTACAGAAATTCCTTCCACTAAATCCTCATTTACACAGGGCTAATGCACGATCAGCAGGGGTCATGTGCAGGGCAGATATGACTGGAATGAGTTAAAGATGATTTTAAACACCACACTTCAACATACCATGGTTTCATACACCACTGTAATCTTCCAGCTTGACAAGCCGTGGTTAGAACAACCGATCACTGCGCTCCAGTAACAATTATCTAGCCATTTACTGAAATGTCTGCTAGCCACTTATTAACCCTTTAAAGATGAGATTTTCATACACTGTACTTAAAATAAAAATCCTTGCTATTCTGCATGCCTTCTTCCACATAAATCATCACCTGTGCTCTCTATGGTTTAAGAGAAGGAGGCTTGAGGTTCTCCTGCAGGAAGGAGACTTGCCCACTTCATCTCTGTTTCCGTCCTCCTAGTGCTGCTAAAACATTGAAAGTATCACACATCCATGTTGTGAGTACAACTTTTTTTATTAAGTATTGGGGAAAACAGACATCTATCCTGCTCCTACAGGTACTAGGGATTTGATTTTGCATTTATTTCAGTGTAAATAATAAGATGCTATAACAAAAAGGTCTCAGTCTCAGTGCTTTAGCAGGGAATTGATACAGCAAATACAATTCCGACAGCATTAACATTACTGACCACCAGCTACCATAAGAAACAAAAAAAGCCCCTCCTGATACTGCTGTTGTGGGAAATGTCTCCTCAGCCTTTTCCAAAAGCACAAGCCAATGTCCAAAATTCTCTAAATTTGGTCTACTACAAACTTGTGAAGAAAGCAAACAAAGATGTCACTGGTTTCAGACTCCCAGCTCTAACAATTGACAAGAGCAAAGGATAACCACGTGAGCTATCACATCTATGCAGCCTTCCACATACAAATGCTGTTTCAAAAGCCATGCCAACTTGTAGAGCCTCGCTCATAAATCACAGCCCTGTTTCACCACTGCTCTTTATTAAAGGCAATATTTATAGACCTGAAAGATGGCCAAAGCTGACAAGAAACATCTGCACCCTGCTAGGAACCAGTGCACTACGAGTCTCAACGTTACCGCAAACCACCGTAAGTTTGGAAAGAAAGGAAGTGCCAGCATCTGCTACTTAGTGAAATAAACAGGACGGCAGCTCCCAGCTTCTGTTTTGCCTCTCAGAGCCATGGGCTGGATGCGAAGGAGAACACCCAGCAAGAAGGAGAGCGTGCTCCCAGCTCACCAGAACTAGCCAACGAGACTGCATAAGAAACCTTATCTTCAGCCTCCCTGATTTAAAACTTTATCCCAACTAGGGGTCCCCATACATGTGTGTTAGGTGAAAGAATAAGGGATGCTTCTTTCTGTTATTCCGAAAGTTAATCAGCTTATTACTTAATAGGTACAAGGCAGCAATCAAATAAACAATATACGTTGTGTGTAACATAAGCCTTTTGTTCAGGGAAAATACCAGGTTGTTAACATTAAAGTGAGACTTCAGTTCTCAAGCTTTTTAGGTGGTGAGAAGACTCAATGCCCACGTCCCTGAAGGCTTAGGAAATACAGACACTCTGTGAATGACTACTGCAAGCTCCTCTCCGGACAGGCCATTTTAGCAGGGTCCAGGGGAGTGTTCCTCAGGGGAAAGGCTGACATCTCTTCTTGCCTCCAAGCCTCTCTGGTGCACCATTTTCATTCTGTGCCTCAGTTTCCCCAGCTGCTGAACACAGACAATAGTACTTGCCTCCCTTCTTAAAGTGCTTATAATGGACTCTAATCAAGGGCTAGGAGCAAGCAAGGCTACAAATAGGTCTGTCTTCCACAGTCTACAATTTCTACACACAAAGAGTCCACAGCAGCATTACCAGCTAAACAGAGCCAAGAAAGAGCTTTATGATGCAGAGCAAGACTGGACACGGATTTCTCATGCAGCTTTACTCTTTATCACATAAAAATGAGAAACCTCCACTGACAAAAGTAGGCTGAAAATGTAATAGATTATATTCCCCCTAATCCTGGATTCAAGGCCAAAAGGGACTGCAACAATACTACTGGTAATTGCCTGTACAGCAATGTCTGCTGATTTTCATACAGAGACTCTTACATTAATCTCTGCTATCAGAAAACACAGGAAACAGAAGCTATGACAAACCAGACGCCTTTGGTCTCACAGTGCATGAGCTGCAGGCAGAAACAAGGTTCTTAGACCTCCTTATTTCTGTCTCCAGCAATGCGCTCCTGACACATCCTCCCTCCTTCTGCCAAAGCATCCCCCCAAAGTTTCACAGTGAATGCACATAGGCTGTGACTGCCATATCCAGCAGAAATTAAAGCAATTCAATAAACAGCTGCTATGGTAAATTCAATACCTTCTAACAGCAGCAGCTGTCTCTCCACGCTCAGCGATGAAACACAGGCAGACTGTAACATCTGTAAAGCTGGTTTCCCGTAACACACCGTAACAGCTAGGCAGAGTCTGAAACATTTTATACCTTTTTCTTCACTTACTCCATTATCGACCAGGTCTGTAGTGATTTAGCTCCCAATGTCAAGATATCTCAATCGTGTTATGCTCAGCATTTAGCACACTTGATCTGTTTGAGAATATTCTAGATTCACTTATTCCCCCCCTCCCCATCCTGGGTTTCACCAAAATTGAAACCCTCCACAGCAACGTATGGTTGGGGAATGGTTGCAACTTCCAGACAAAAACAGAACAAGGCCAGTAACATAATGGTAAGGACACAGGCACCTCATATCTTAGTGGTCCACTCTCCTAGTCTCCTAGGCTGCAACTGGAAACCTCAGCATGAGTAACTGCAGTTTCAGGTGTCTTAAGCGTTGGGATACTCATCATTTTTTAACAAATCCATGGGGAAAAAAAAATTACCTGGTTCTTCCCAAGGAGGAAAAGCATGTTAGCATTTTGCTTTACAGGAGAAGAGCTCAGATCCAGCACAAAGCAACCACCCCAGCTGCTAACACAGAGAAACCATTTGGAGTTGTCACACAAGGTGTGACAACTCAGCTTAAGTGCTGTCCCCTCAGCCCAGACACATCAGTGATCCCAGCTCATCACTGTCTGCAGCTCTTGCCAGACTGAAGCACAGCATACGCTATGTGGCACACAGTCTCCCCTGGACGCACGTGGGGCCCTTCTCCAAGGAAATCTAATCCATCCGGCATGTATATCTGGAGGGAGTGCACTGGATGCACCGATTTCAGGGGGAGCTTGGATGAGACAGAGCTGGGACCTTCCCAGCTCTTTTTGGAAAGAGAGCAGGAAGAAACAGGAGGAAAACAAACTTTTCCTCTCAAATAAATCTGCACGCCTTTAACATCAGCTTTACTTCAAGGCAGGCTAAAAGTCAGGCATTTGCCAGCAAAGCCCATCAGAGCAAAATGCAGCAACAATTAAAAATAAGAAAGGGTGGAGAGGCGTTCTGGCACGCTGAAGCTAGGGCCAGAACAAATGTTGTTTTCAGCAGGGGGAAAGCTCCCGACAGGGAGCCACGCTGGGGCTGATAATCATCCTCTGCAGCACTGTGTTTTAAATGCCTTCACTCCGAGCTTTCTTCTTCTCTTGGTTCAGAAACAGAGGACACCATCCCCTCAACCATAACCACCAAGCCTGGCTGTGAAAAGCGCACGCTATTTCTAATTCAACAGCTCCTCAGCAGTGGTGCTCACCTCACAGCATGGCAGGGACATCAGAAAGAACACTCAGATGCCCCTGATGCCAGCCTGGACTGCAGGGCAGCAGACTTCCCTCTGTGAAAAGTCCTGAGGGAATGAATCCCTGACCTACAACCCTTCATAAAGACATGGATGCTCAGCCAATTCCACATTTCAGAGCCCACCAGAAATGATCGGTGGCACAGGCAGAATTTTGTTTCAGGGAGCTGAAAAGCTATGCTTGAACTGCCTGCCTCTGAAAGGAGTAGCCCCGCTGGAGAAAGCGAAGAAATCCCGGCAGCAGTGGGACGTGATGAGTCAGTTCCTGCTACAAATGACCAACCACACAGACAGGCTGGGAATAGCTCTGCTGCAGCTTTGCTGCAGTTCTGAACCATCTTCTTGGGGGCCAGGAGAGAGCAAGCACAAGATCACGTCAAGCAACGATTTACTATGCCAGTTACCTCCAGCTCTAGGGCTCTTCCAAGATACCACTGTATGAAGGGGAGAAAAATAATAAAAATGAAGATAATGCCCTTTCCTAGCAGATGACTCACTGTGCTATTTTACTCTGAATGGTTTAAGCAGCTTTGAAGTCCTACGTATGGATTCTCTTCAAAGACACGCTTTGAAGTAGATCCCTCTTTGAGGACTGACACAGCTGCACTTCGCTGCAACTCAATTCAGTGGGTGTCTCACAAGCACAGCATCAGACAGGACACATGATGGTTTCTACAACCCAGAGTACCCACCGAGGATCCATTAAAAAGTACCTCCACCTTGTCATGTCACACAGAGAGAAGCAAAGTAAAAAATAAACAAACAAGCCCTATAATCTCCTGTCTGTTATCAATAAAATGCACATGAAAAGTCAATTTCAGGGGCTGAAATGCATGATGCTGCTTAAAAATAACCCCTTGTTCCCTGTAATCATCTGCCTTTTTCTTTGATTAAAAGAATTCCTGCCAACCGTAAGTAGGGAGCTAACAGCTAAAGTGTTAGAAAACGCCATTTCTGGTAGGCTTGCATTACAGCAAATGCAAATGCTATCGATGTGGGATCACAGCATTAGGACAAAAAGTCCCACCACACGCAGGGACAGGATTGCAGCCCTTCCGAGATACAGCGTGTCCTTCATTACACAGACACACTGGCCTGTTGCCACCTGAAGTACAAATGTTCTGCTAAAAATACTTCAGGTTTGATTCCCTTGCGATCTCAGGCTCCTTACATCGCTGTGGCAGGGGTTAGCAATGGCAAAGGGAATATCACCACATTAATGCCCCCATGCCTAGAAAGTGAAAACGTGGCCCTTGCCACTGAGGGTGTCCAAGGGCTCCCCCCCGCAATGGATATTTCTGACAGACACATTGGCATAGAGACCAGTCTCTTGGATAAGTCAGGATACTCCCACGCTCAAGATCTGGCCCACCTGCTCCCAGACATGAGCGAAAACGAGACCCAAAGAATGCACTGCACACCCATAACCTCAGAAAACATGTGTTTGGGGAGCCCTTGGGCTCTCTCCCCTGAGTCCACCCATCCTCCCTGTATGCTGTGGGGGACAAGAGCCATCCCCACGCTCAGCACCAGCATGATATTTCCCCACACGGCTCCTGCAGGGTCCCCTGGGACAGATGCAAAACTAGGAAGCCAGCAGAGTACTTCCCCTCTCCTCAGGGTCAGTTTAACTATTTGGAGACAGTCCCTAGGAGCACACATTAACAGGGCAGCTACTCCAGGCATGGAGCAAAACAAATGCATAAAAATATAGATGTTTACACCTCTTGGTTAAGGCTCCCCTGCTGACGTGCAGAAGGAGCATTTTAGCACTGGCAGCAGTATTGCACAGGAGCTTTGCCTTGCAATCATGCAGCAAAATGAACTGCCTGTCCTCAAAAAGAATAGTTAACAATAATAAAAGACAGACTTCCGCAATAAAGGAAAAACAAGCACCAATCAACCCACACCTCACCCAGCTGTGCTAGCAAGGAGTCTGCAAGCTACGTGCCCTGTTCTCCGTCGGTGTTCCTGCATCACATCCGAAGCTATACATGCCTCTACGACGACC
>VXBO01005158.1:82199-138955 GCA_013400135.1 Rhinoptilus africanus
CCCTGCCCGCCGCCAGCCTCTGCCTCTCTCTATTCCAACAGACAGGCAGACGGAGGAAGAAGAGAGTTAACCAGCAATAACGTGGACAGGGGGCTTGAGTGGCAGCCAGTCGTGGCTAATGGATGAGACGGCAGGCTGCACTTCAGGACCGACTCAAAGCTGGCAGAGATACCTCAGTTTCAGTGAATGAAGGCTTCCTGACCTAAATGGCTTTGACTTTAATGGAGATATGCCAACAGATGCCAGCTTAGAAGTCGAGCTGCTGACAGCATTATACTAAGGCACTTTGTGCAGCGAACTGATCAGCTGCTCCACTTTTTTTTTCTTTTTTTCTTTTCCTTTTCTTTTCTGTCTCTGTCAGCTCCTGGATTTTTGCTTTGTTTTATTTTCAGAGGAGGCTGGGAACTGAGGAGGCGAAAAGTCAGCAGCCCTTTTTTCCCTAAAACAACAGTTTATATAGGAACTAGAGCAGTTTTACAAACTCTCACTAAACCGGTGTTGCAAGCACTTAGTTAGCCAGAGCAAAGGCAAACTGTATTTCCAGAGCCTTGATAAAGTGTCACCACCTTCCTGCAGGGAATACCAAGGTGATCAGTGTCGCTTAACATTTTTGAAATTGGTAAACTGTGCAATAAAGGATGAAATCTTCAGCTGCCAAAATGCCACTGGTTTCAGAAACATACCCTTGCAGATTGTGCCATTTATCTTTACCTGGATTTAACATATCAGTGCCAGCATATTGTGCTTACTGGTGGCTCAGCAACTGATAGATGCAGTAGCCCATCTGCAGGCAAATGGGGTCCAGTGAGTGTTTGCCTGCTCACCAACAGCAGATGCATTTGACTCAATCGCTCTTCTAGGACAGCAACCACTGCCATTCTTCTGAATAACTTTCCTTATCCTGGGCATATGGATGGCAGCAAATATGAAGCTGCACCTTCTGAGAGCCATAGTTCTGCTAAGTCCCAGAGTTTGTAATGAGCTGAGGCACGTCCGAAGGCCAAAAAACGTCTGCTTAGGAACACAGGGATCCTGGCAGATTTCGTGCTAAATGAAAAAATTCAACCAGGTCACAAGGTAAGTCTTCTAAGAGGAAAAAGGTTCTACCAGACTGCTGTTGGATAGCGTAATAAAACAAATGAATAAAGGTTACGTGTTAGATATGTAAGTACTGAGTCTGATATCTACATTGAAAATCAAATACAAGCTACCTTGGACAAAATACCAGAGTGCAAACTGAAAACCAGAAGTATAACTGGCATGCAGGATACTGATAATCTGGCAGGAAGTTTAGAGAATCAACTTGGAAAAAGGGATCAAAACCTGGTTTATCTGTCAACAAAGTCTCTTGTCTGAAAGAATCATGGAATCACATAATTTCAGAGTTGGAAGGCACCTCTAGAGATCATCTAGTCCAACTCCCCTGCTAAAGCAGGATTGCCTAGAGCACATTACCCTGGACTGCATCCAGGCGGGTCTTGAAAGTCTCCAGAGAAGGGGACTCCACAACCTCCCTGNTAACATATATTGGTGCCGGACATTCTTCCTCTCCAGGTGCAGGACCCTACACTTGTCCTTGTTGAACCTCATTAGGTTCTTCTCTGCCCAGCTCTCCAGCCTGTCTAGGTCATGCTGGATGGCAGCATGGCCCTCTGGAGTGTCAGCCACTGCTCCCAGTTTGGTATCATCAGCGAATTTGCTGAGGATACACTCTGTCCCCTCATCCAGGTCATTGGAATAAGGAATGGAAGGAATAAGCAGAATGCCAATTAAGAAACTGCTGGAAATGACCCATATGCAGAAGAAAGAATACGACTATGGGAACTTCTCTGAGAGGTCCAAATCATTACGAGGAACGTGGCAGCCATTGGGAACTGCAGTTTACATTCTTGTGCATTTATTCTGAGAACCACTAGATTGCTTTAGGGAGTTTGTTTTCTTCCCTTCTTGAATTACAAAAGAATATGTATGTGATTAAATTTGTGTTTGCATCTCCAGGAAAAAAAAAAATAATTAAAATAACAAGACTTGCAGAATTTGCTGACCACCAGCAATTCTTTGAAGATGATGGCAGGTGTCAAATACTTAGCATTTTTGAGGACTAGGAGCTGCAATACAGATTTTTTTAATTTCTCTCCAGATTTAGAAAATTCTTGGGCGATGTCCTACCAACAGAGACCACACCTTCCAAGACAACTCAGGAAAAGAAATGCCAGAAGTTTTTTGTTGTTTCTTTTTATTTCTTGTTCTGACTGTTAAAAGGGAAAGGGAATGGGAAGTCTGCTATAAAGAATGCAGAAAAAAAGAAAGATTAAAAGAAATTCTGTCCTTAAAGTCTGAAAGTAGAAAAGAAAGATGACAATCATCACTGAGGGAACTTCCTACTTTAGTTTTAGACACACTGTGCTCTGTCACTCACTGTATACATAGCAAAGATAACTTACTTTTCCCTCAGATATATCTTACCACTGTGGAATTACATCCCCTTCCTCCCACTCTGATTTGGTGTAAATGATTACAGCTAGTTCAGCTGATGCAAACATGAACAGGCTCGACATCTGGGTAGCACTTTGCAAACTTATTTCCTTCTTTATTGCCTCTGTGAGTAAGACCAAACTCCCATATACCAAGGCTGAGCCTTGGTCTGTCTCAACACAACCCACTCTCAGGAGAGGGGAGGAGTGCAGTACCTAAGGTGTGCGCGCAGTGGTGGGGACTGCACACCTCTGCAGGCATAGCAGGGGCAAAGGGACCAAACGCAGCACAAAGGCAGTAACTTTATTGCCAATGCGAAGTTTCATTACACTGGCAACCTGTGGTGCAGTACGTTCCACAGGGATCTCATGGTGCCCTGATACACAGGGAGGCTGTCCCTCAGCTCTGAAAACACACACTTTCTCTCCTCCTCCAGTTCTCCCACCCCCAGCTGGGGAAACCTAAGACTACTTGAGCTGCAGAAATTTGGTTTTCTGGTGGGGAGAGATTAGCCTTCCCCAAAATTTGGTGGGGAGAGATTAGCCTTCCCCAAAAGACACCAAGCACTGGAACTGTTCCCAAAGGAAGGCAACCTTCACACCATTCTCCCCAGGCATCCCTCCTCCACCGGCCAGACACAAAGGGCACGTAAACTGTGCTAGGAAAGGACTACTTGCTAAAGCAAGCCAACCTGTCCTGCCGGAAAACCCAGGGGCCAGCTGACGTCCCCCTGCTCTAAGGAAGCGCAGCGGGTGGCTGTCAAGAGCAGGCACGTCACACGGCTCTCGCCAGGACTTACTGTGTTTCACCATGGCCAGCAGCTGATAGGGAGGACAGCAGGGATGAAACATCCAGACACCCAGGAGCCCACAGGAACTTGCAGCCCGCAAGCCTCTAGTAATTTTTTTTCATCCTTTTTTTTTTTTTTTTGCAATTCTGAAGGCATGTGACTGGCCTTCACATACCAGAGCTGACCCCTCCCAGAGCCAGTGATTTCCTAAGAGCAGAGAAGGATGTTACCCTCCCGCTTATTCATTACAAGATTATGTTTCCCTGCCGTTACACATTAAAACCTCACGCCATCTAGGGTCCACATGTCAGTTACACTCAGGCTCCCTCCAGAGAGATGCAAAAAATGCTGTGATGCTCTGCTACCTGCTATCAGGAGGGCACGGCCATGGGGAGCACCTGCTCCTCCTTTCCTAACTGGCACACAGCTCTCAGTCTGCAGGTGTAAACTATTAACTCTTTGCTCTCACATCCACACCCCCCTTTTGTACCGCACCTGAAGAACTGCCAGCACTTCACACTCTGTTCACTAAATTAGCGCTGGTAGTTGGAAGCGTACTCTCTCCCCACACACTTTCCCACGCGTCTTTTATGTCACCAAAATACCACGGCACAGGGACCTGCTGAGGTTTTGGGTTTGGTTTTTGTTCGCTTGGGTCGGCGGTGTAGTTTCCGGAAAAGGGTGCTTCTTCTTATGCCACACTGCAATGTTGCACTGCTTTGCTCCCAAGCCCCTGTGCATCCCAAATTCCCCGACTTCACTTTGCACTTGCCACCGTTCATGCGCCAGGACCCCACACCTGCCTCCATCCCATGAGGATGGGGTGCTCCAGCTGCTCTCCTGCCTGCACCCACCCTCCAGTGACTTCACATCACAGGGCGGGCAGAGGGATCTGCGGGAGCCCCTTGCTTCAGGAGCTCTTGGCTTCAGGGAGAGCCGGCAGCTCCGCAGAGGGCACAGGGACCTCCGGTGGCTCAGAAATATATCGCAGGCAAGCTGTTGTCTGCCAACTCCTGCCGGCGGCTGCGGGATGCAGGGCCAGGGAGCGCTGCCTGGATCCAGCAAGGCAGTGGGCTTGCCCTCCCCACCTCACTCTCCGGGAGAGCCGGACCACTTCAGGGGGCGTCCCTTGATGCTCAGCCAGCGCCAGGCAGGTGCTATGTATGGGCAATTACAGCCCTAACACAACCACAGGTTCATGGCACCATAGGAAACAAGGACTTACAAGACTAGGCACCAAGGTGCCACAGTGGCGACCGAACACATATCATATATGTGGACTTTTGGTTGAAAAACCAAGTCTGATTGCTTCAGGCAACACAACCATGCATGTAAACTCTTAGAAATAGTACCCTTGGCTCAGGCGGCTATTTATGGTTCACCTGAGCATCACAGTGATGCACCCTCTTGACCTCTCTGCGAACAAACCCCATGCAGCCCCCAGCACAGAGACAGGGATCCTCACCCACACACTGTAACACCGTGATTCATCACTGGCTCCAACGGTATAGCACACATGACCTGTCAGTCCCCTGTATCCTGGTGCAATACAGGATATTAGAATATGATTGGGGGGTGGAGGGATGGTTAATAACGTTATTGTCCAGAGGATTACCCACGGCTGGCTGTACTGCTGCAGCTACACTCTTTACCAGCACCTACCTTAACAGTGCGTGCCCTCGGGGCTCATCCCTAACACAGCCATGCAGACTATAACAGCAGAGCTTCCACAAACCTGCTACTGGGGACACTTCTTTTTTTTTTTTATTTATGGGGGGGAAAAAAGAATAATTTCAGAATCCTCTGTTGGTTAATTACTATGGCTGCAAATTTAAACTAACTTAGTTCCTAATGAAATCCACACTAGGCAGGCACCTAATATGTCTCTAAGCGTTATCTAAGCACACCTTGCCTTTATGATAACTTCTATCTCGATAGAATGATGACTAGATGCTGCGACTACAGGCTAACAGAATCAGCATCTGTATGTGCTGCTTGTCCCTCACTGCCCAGTATTACAGCAATCTCTGAGTTCAGTAAAGGTGAAGAGCTACAAGCGTCAAGACCGACCTCGGTTTCTCTCTCCATACTAGTTGCAGCAGACTAGCAGTCACTTACTGCCTGTTGGCACCAAGCAGCTCAGGGTCACACAAGATTTAAACACCTTTTTTCCAGTTGTATTGATGGAAAAACTAAACTGCTAAAGTTCTGAACTGCTAAGTCCTTCTGCCTTTCTTTTAAGGGCAAACTGTACCTTAATCCATACAGTTAGCAAAACTACTTTCTGCTCAAAGGACTTCTTTCACACTAGCACAAAAGGAATAAAAGATAAAAGACCTCCCACCACTGACTCCCAGGAAAACTCAGACTAGACTAGTCCCATCTAAGAGTATAGTCTTAGGACTCTTAGCAAACATCCTGTCCCTGGAGGATGGAGACCCAAGGCATCTTTGTCACTCATAAAGTCCCTCATCTCTCCACAGGGCTTTTGGCTCAACCCCCGATTTTGCCTGCTGCTGCCTTTCACTTTCCCCACCCTCTTTAACAACATACGATGAGGGAAGTTTGCTCATACAGTAAGTTTCTACAGTTACACAGTATTTTCTGACCACTTAGCCTAGTTTTTGCTTTTCACATGACTGTTCTCTTAATAGGTTTTCTTATCTCTCCCTTTACCTAAATGGAAATTATTAACAGTTTTGCAATGCTCCCTCCTCTCTCAATCAGTAACTAGTACACAAATGAAAGAAGAAACTAGCAGTCTCTAATCCTGTGAATGTGGTGGAAGCAAAACCTTGTCCCAGCTAAAGTAACTGGCAAAACTCCACTGACTTCAAGAGAGGAACAGCTATGCTCAGAGACATACCTTTAACATGCAAATCATAAACTACATTTGAACAACTCATCTGTGTGCAGAGGGTGTTACTGTTCTAAAAATTGCTGATAACAAATTCAGGTACAACTGGAGCTGAACAAGGTTCACCTGTAGCTGGTAACTAACTTCTCCAGGGACAGGTCTCAGAGATGTGACAATACCAACCAGCCTTTTACCAACACAAGTACCACCTACAAAACCTTCGTAAAGTAAATTCACACTTTTCTAATGAACAGCAGGTTTGGACTGCTCATTTCTGTCCTGCAGCTCACTCCGTTACACTGGAAATTATTCTGTGTGGAAAATGTTGGAAGAGGCAAAACTACACCCTATGACAGTCCACTGAAGTAAACAGACATCAGGGAAAAAATCAGCAGGCACACAGAAAGATCATCCACTGCTTTTACCTTGCCAAACGAGGGACTTCCGTGATGTCTCCTCTGAAGAGTGTTTCGCTAACATCCCTTAGGCCATTGGCGATGCCTTCACCGCAGCCCTTCACCTCCCCATCAGGGGGAAGCTGCAGCACATCTGGCTGCCCAGAGGCTGACGTCCGATCTAAAAACTGGCCGCCCTCCTTCATGCGTTGCTGGATCATGGGAGTGAGTGGCATCTCAAAGCTGAAGTAGCTATCAGGCTCCGAGTACAACGTCTCCAGCGACTCCGCGCTGTAGTATAAAGATGCATTGTCTAGGATGTTTTCAAACTGTGAGCTGTACAGATCAGTGGAGACATCGGAGTGCCTCTGCCCAAGGACATCTTCATATCCTCCTGTGGCTGCTTCCCCCTCCTCCATCATCCTGGAAATTAATCAGAAACAGCTTGTTTGAGCTCAGGGGCAAGGTTTAGACCTCTGGGTGAACCTCCTCACCTTCCACCTTTGCGAACAGAAAGGTGAACGTGGCTTTGTGCAAGAGAGGACACTGTGGGTAAAATATGAGTTTGTCCTTGCACCAACTCTGCTCATGATTGGCACCATCTCCCTCTCTGGGGACATAAAAAGAAACAATCTTCTCGGTAAAAGAGGGGAGGGGGAAAGCCTCATATTGCCTAACAGATAGCATCAGCTGCTTATGTGCAAAGGAGAAGAGCACTCACAAATGCGTAAGGTCTCCACTAGCACCACTGACATGCCAGAGGCCGCACAGGTTAGAGATGTGCACACAAACGGGGTCTCTGCCCCCCAGAGAGGGGTTTGCTGGCTCTGCAGTCCGGTGCTGGGGTCTTTGGTGAAAGGCTGTAGGAAATACCTCGAAAATGTAAAGGGAAGCAAATGCAAGTAAAAACCCTGAGCCAGGAGAACCAGATTTGAAGGGGGAAGACTCAGCTTGCTTGCTGATGCACAGGGGAAGGTCTAGCATCCCCCCTGTGGAAAGTTTTCTTCTCTGCTGCACCAAATACTGCAGGGCTTCTCACGGCATGTGCCAGGCATCAGGGCTGCCCTCCCGAGCGATCCCACATGCTAGCCAAAGCAAAACTCTGTGGTTTCCAAGGTGCAGAGGTGCTTCCATTGCTGAGACCCTGCTGTTTCAGCAGCAAACACCTCGCCAGCTCAGAGCAGGCATAGTTTGCTCAGTGTGCACCGGTGGGACCCTTTGCTTTGTTACAGATGTGCATTAGGAAAGAAAAGTGAGCAAATGGGGATGCTCTTGTAAAAAGTTGCACAAAATTTTTTCAATATATATAGATAAAATTATATAAACACACATAGATAGATAATAGAGAAAGCTCATCACAGCATTTATCCTCTTATAATATACAAGACTCTGGGTAAAACGTCTTTATTATCTGAAGTCTCAGCGGTGCTTGCACTTTTTTTTCATGAACTCTGCCCAAAACCAGAAAATCTGGCCAGGCACATTTGTCCAGGCCTGCATGCTGCCTGTATTTAATTACATGCCACGTCTGGATCCCAACTACACCTGCTACAAATGCTTTGTCACACAGCCATTACTCTGCAAACAGCAAGAAACATCTTTATGTTTCCAAATCTGAGATAGACTTCAAATTTCCACAAGACGGTGTGGACAGGGTTCAGTCCCAACTTCATGCACTAGCCGACATCAGGCATGAAATGCCACGAGGCTGCAGGCAGCAGACAAACGTTCATTGTTTGTCCTTAGCTCCTAAAGGGGTAGCCACAAGCCTTGTCCCTTGCTTGGGACAAGAGAAACCGCACCTGCCCCTTGTGCCCCTCAAACATCATCTCACCTGTCCTGGCCTCTTGCTAGCACTGCCATCTCCTCCTCACCATGGTTCTCGTCCTTCACAAAAACTTCATCCTCTCCATTTTCATCAAGCAGCGCCAGAGGAGTGGCTCCAGAGGCAGTGGGTCCCAGCCTTGGGTCCTCACAGCCCCCCCTCCATGTGCTGTCCGGTGAGGAGACCAAGCCTGGGGAGACCATCGGTGGCACAAGGTGGCTGGACGTTTTGGGGAACGTCTTCCTCTCCACGGACACAGTCTCCAGCAGCGAGTGCTTCTTTCTTCTCTGCTCCTCGGCTTTTTGCAGCCATAAAATCTCCACCCCTTGAAATTCTACATGTTTGCTCACAGCTGCCTCTTTAGAGAGCCTCCTCTCAGGACCCATTTGCATTTTGCCTTGACTGTACGCTGAAAACTCCTCAAAATGCGCCCACCCCTCCACTCTGCTGGCTGTTTCCAGGTTTGTCACAGATGGTCTATGACAGCTTGTCTCCTGTGCTGTGTGGACCTCCTCAGCTTTATTACTGATGGTTTGCAAGGACTCAGACTGCTTTTCTCCAGTCCATATTGCAGCCAGATCTTTCTCTGCGATCAAATGCATTTTTTCCTCAGCTGTTCGTTCAGATGGAAGAGGCATGTCTGAGGGTTTTTCTTGGCCTGCTGGAACTGGTTCTCTGGCTGCCTGCACATTTTGTCTGCCAGTAACGCTCTTTTTTTCCATTTGCGTCTCTGAATCAAGAGAAGTATTTGCTCTCTCTTGCACCTTTGTTGCTTCCAGCTGTCGAGAGATTTTTGTAATCTCTGGCAGGTTACCCGCAGGTTGCAAACCTTCTTCTGGGCTGTGCAGCTGTGCTGCCCCAGCATCAGGTCTCAAATCATCTGCAGGAGCTGCACACTGAGGAAGGGGCCTGCCAGGTACCCGGTGGTGACCATCCCGTCTTTCCGGACTGTGTGTCACAGGCTCTGCCTGGCGCAGTGATGGAGACCTCAGTGCATCTCCACTTGGCTCTACGGTGCCATACTCTGGAAATTCATTGATGATGGTATGAGGGAGCAAAGTGCTGCTTCCATGGCCACTACCTGCAAAGAAATACAGAGAGTGTGAGTTTATTCACCGCGTGCATAAGCAAAAAGCCTGACCTCCCTTCCCAGCCCTCTACTAAAAGAGTAACTACAATCTCCCCTGCAGGGAAAATACCATTCAGTTTAACTCGCTTCTGCACACTCTCACACTGCAGTTATCCAGAGCCGATCCTTTTACACAGGAGTTTTTGGGCAGCCTTACTTTGGGAGTGTGCACTGCGGAGGAAGGAATGCCAGAAATGTCTGCTACACTTCAGAAAGGGTTCCAGAGGCCCATGAACAGTCTGAGGCCACAGGCCAGGTGCAAAGGCTGAAGAAAGCAGATATTCAGAGATCTGACATCCATGCATGTTGGTTTTATTTTACAAAAAGTTTTTAGGTCATTTTCACTTGTAAAGATGAAACACTGGGAAGATAATCAGACACACCTCATATATTCCACAGCCTTGACAAAACCAATTAGCTAAATTACAAAGCAATTAATGAGCAATTTAACAATCTGCCAGCACTACCCTCTTCCTTTAACAACTCAGGTAACTGCAGGTCGTGTTGCAGCAATGTACACATGCTGAGCAGTTCACATTTTCTGTTGCAGCAAATTCACTCCTGCACAGAAAGCTTGCTGCCCTTCCCCTCCTTGTGCTGCTTTTCCCACTGCTATAAACAAAGCAGGAGCGAAAATGGATAGTCTCGTTTTCCAAGTGCCGAGCACCCAGTGGCTCCCATTGTCGTTGGGTAACAGAGAACAAGCTGTTCTCAGAAGGACCTCATGGATGACACAATGATGGATACTTGGCCACCTTGTATTACAGCCCAAGGAGGAACTGAGCTTTTGAAAACAAAACAAAACAAAACAGCAACAGCTGCATTTGCTGCACCCTTCTGGAAAAAAAATGGCTTGGAGTATAAAAGTGCTTTACAACAAACACTGGGGAGTCAGATCCAAACACCTACTCTGAAAAATATCAGAGGTGACAGCTCTGAAACCAGACACCAACTTGCACTTGGATGCTTTGTCCCACTTGAGGTGCATCTCTAAGTGCTGCATTGCAAACCGATCCCCATCTCTGCTTCTAGCAGGCTGGCCACAAGCTATTTCTGAGGACGAAGCCATGTAGCTGTGGTTAATGACAGGTTGAGTTCAAGGTGAAAGGAAGGATAATTTAATGTGAGCTCAGCATCAGACTAATGTGGCTGCCTATCTGCCAGTGGTTTGTAAAGACGAGCAGCAGCTCACACCTGCCAGCTCACTATAGAGTGTATCAAGGCACAGGGTAAATATTACACACTCTGTGTGTGGTGCAGGATCAAAGTGACAGACTTGGACCATCGCAAACCACAGTCTCTTCCCCAGCAGGTTCTCCAGATGTCTCCACGCTGTTGTTTTAATCACTCCTTAATAAAACTTCAGCATGTCACATTCCACCTAGATGACTTGTCTGCTGTTGAGGACAGTGACTTGACAAAGCAGGGACCTTTGCTCTGCGGCAAGGGCTGAGGCAGCTTCGGCATCACCAGCCTCCCTTCATGGCTGGGTTTCCAACACACAGCTGTGGGTACACTGGAAGAGTCCGAAGAAGTGAAAAAGGTCCCTCTCCCCATGGGAGTGTTTCCAGACATGGTGCTTTTTCTAAGTGCCCAAAGCCTCAGACAAATGGCGCCCTTTGCCCACAATTCAGCCACACGGTGCTTGGGTGCCTCCCAAGCCTACTCACTTCATGGTACAGATGCCAGGTTGCCACAGGGACACACTTCCACCAGGACGGACTCACGGATGAGAACGATGCTGTGTGGCTACAGTGTCCTACACCTGCACCAGGACCAGGCCAGGCCAGCATAAGGCCCCAGCTCCCCACCCCCGGCCCTGCTCTGCTCTAATGCAACGCCGCTCGGGCTTGCTGCTCTCTCAGCAGGTATCCAGATGGGATTTTTTAAGAGCGAAGAACTCCCAGTAGGGAGCCCACCACGATGGGTGCTAACATAAACTCTTCTCGGTGGACACAGCTCCACCTACAGCAGCCCCCAGCTCGCAGGCCGGCCAGCAGCAGGCCCTGCAGTCGGGACTGCCTCACGCCTTGGCCATGGCGCTGCCTGGGCTGCACGCTCTGGCCCCATCCTGGAGGCCTAGGCCATCCCAGGACTCCATAATGCCCCAGGAGCCGGGACCCCCCCGCGTTTGCCTCCAACCCACGCACACAGCCTCGCTGGAAGGAAGCCTGGAGCACCGGCCCCTAGCCCACCATGGGGCTGGGATGCAGCCAACATGCACTGGAGGCCAAGCCCTGACAAGGCACCACACACAGGCCCTGCCAAGGGGCCAAGCCCGTCTCTGCTAATTGCTATCTTAGCTTCTGAACTGAAATGAGGGGAACAGAGGCAGCCTTGTTTTTGGTGGCGAGTGCTAAATGCCCTGCTGCGCGTCCTCATCTGCCACCGACGGCCGCTGCTGACGGCGGTGAGCAACCCCAAGCAAGTTTCTGATTTACTTCTCCTCCTGAACTTCATTCCCAGCAAACTTTACCCTCTGGCAAGCCTGGCAGACTCTAGAAGAGGTACACATACAGAGCACGTACATGCATAGAGAGACGTGCAGGAGGAGGGAGCGTGCCCACAGGTATTCCTCTCTGCCATGCTTGCAAGCCATGTTTCACCTGGGCAAGAGGAGCACTTTCACGGTAGAAATTTAAAGCCTTTTCTACAGTAAGATGCCAGCAGCCCTGCTCTGGAAGGACTGCTGCTGCCCTGCGAGAGCACAAGTCAGCAGGCATCTCAATTTCACGACATCCTGCAGCAGCATTGCCTAATTCACTCCCTGATTTAAAAAAATTCACATATGGCACCAAAGCAGCAGTCTGTCCCGTTATGTTAGGTACCACCACACACCTGACTGTCGAGGCCCCCACTCTGTGCAGTAAACCGCCACCAATTGCCCTCTGCTCCTAAAAGGTGCAAAGCCTTTGCCTTTGCTCAGTGAGCTATTTCAGGTACCAGAGCTAAGAGGAGTTTGAGCTCTTTAAGGAAAACTCCTCCCTTATTCCCATCCACCACCACAGCATCATGTCTTGCTGCAGCTACTGGCATATCCTGTCCAACCCCATCCCCCAATATGACTGCATTACAAACAAGGCTAGAAAGGCAACAACAAAATTTAAGGACCGCACTGAAGATGAGCAGGGAAAAAAATTACCCATCACCAAACAAACAAAGAAAGGACACACACTCTCAGGTAACACCAATTTCTACTTTGCATTGAAGGTGGATTCTTTCAACATAGAGAAAAGAAAAGAGAGATAATTAAATGGAGAGAGAAAAAGCTAAAAGAGAAAGGGGGTGAATGGCTAGAAAATTGAGACCGGGCAAATAAAACCTAACAGCAGTTGGCAGCCTTTCTGATGACTAGACGTTGAAAGAATTCATGGCTTAAATCAGGCATAGATATGATATTTCATAGGTAAATAACCATTCCATGTCAAACAAGCTTGTCTACAGCATAATAAAAGGAAATTCTAGGAAGCAAAACACAAGTAACAAGCATAGACAGACATTTTGTTTACAGATACATTTTACAAAAGAATGGTGTGAGTGTCTCTCTCTATACAGTATATATATATATATATATTAGCTAGCTCAAGAAATTAGATATATTTGCTTGAACAGTCTCCTTACTCACAGAGGTTACTGTAGCTCCAGCAGTTACCCATTGGTCAAAGAAATAAAATGCACAGATCATCAGTTTATCTATAGCGATACCAGCTAATTCAATTGCTGCTGTTCTAGTCAACTGGAATCAAAATAGTTTCAAATTTCCTGGCAGCTGCTGCCCTGCACTGCACACAATGATGTAAATGGATGCTTTCTGAGTATTATGAAACTGATGGGGGAACTGCAGTCTCATTCAGTCTATCGCAGGAGCTAAGAAGTCCACCTTGGCAGCTTGCAGGGGGGAAAAAAAAAATTTCCTCCAGCAAGGCTGCCTGACGGTATGCCAGGGAGACGTCTGTGCTTAGCTGCCGCATCCATAAGGGAAGAAACAGGCAGAATGGCGATGCTGAGAGTCGTGTGCTGGTTTTAGAGCGCGCGGTGCCTGACGGCATTTCGGCATTACTGAGCTGGAAGGTTTCACAAAGCAGACCAGTCATCCTGCATTTTAGTTCTCCACATCTTGCGCCGATCACAAGCAGCACGTGGCTGAGCCTGCATGCAGTGTCACACCAGTCATGCTTTCTTAGTACCGGCGTTTCTTGCCATTATTTGTAAAAGGCAAATTAGGGTAAGTAAAAACAATGCATGTGTTAAGAGGAAATGAATCGCCAGGTGACAGAGCTTAATGCACAAATGGCAGGATTTATGGCATTGTATCATTATGGCAGCGTGCCAGAGAGGCGGGGGTCACATGTGTCTCCTCCTCCTGCACTCCCTCGAGTTACGACTTCTGTGGTAACTAAAACTATTCCGCTTTATGAAGCAGTGCCTGTGCACGCCAAGACAGAGCAGCCTCCCCCTATGAGAGGGGAGGGATGCTGCACAATCACTGGCAGCCTTGCGCAGCAGCCCTTTTTCCAAATGATGTCATTCTCCGTGCCGCGATAGGTCCTGCCTGGCTCACGGAGGTCCTTCATTAGCCAAAACTGGGGGATTAGCATAATGCAAGCATGGTGCTTTTGTAACTGGACTGCAAACATCCGTGCTGGACTCGGTGCAGGGTTTTCTGCAGCTTGCAGCCAATCCAGGCTTTTGGGCAGTTTGCTTGCTGGGCTAAACAGAGTCATCCCTGCAAAGTTACACTGGCATTATGTAAAAACAAGTTGGTGGAAACAGAGAAGCTGACTGAAGGCAGGGGGGCAGCAGAGGGAAGAGGTAGGAGAGAGTTGCCTAGAAAGTAAGCCCTGGTTAAATGCCTCTGCTGCCTGAGCAAACACGCAGGGAAGGTGGAGGGGAACAGAGACATTGCAGAGCTACGCAGAAAAAGTGATTGTGTTGGCTGAGATGCCTCACCCCAAAAAGAGACAATGGGAGCGGGTCCTTGCTGCTGTCAGCAGGAGGTTTGACAAAGACGCGGCACCTTGTGCCTTCCGCTTACCCACTGACCGTGCTTGAACAGCCAGGGAGTGGTGTGGCAGCCAGCAGCCCAGGCTTACCCAGAAATTAAACTGACCAGTTCAGGGAAGAAAATAACCCCCCTGCAAGCAGCCAGGGGCAGTGTGTCACTCAGGAAATCCCACACCCACAGCCCGCTGCATACTGGAAGAGGTTATCAGAACAGTACTGCTCACCGCTGCTCTTCCATAGTTCCCTGAATTCTGGAGGGTTTGGGCAACCAGAGCCTGAGTTAGGTGAACTTTCAGCCTGCCACAAGACAGCCATGCCCACACTAGGTAAATTCATCACAAATGTCTCTGCTAGCCATGTCCCAGCACCTGGAGTCAGGTGGTGATGTGATGCCCAAGTTGCCACAGCTTGAAAAACAGAGTGAGAAAAGCTCCTAGGTTAAGAATGTAAATTCTGTCCATTAAGACAGTAATGATCAAACCAGCATGTAAAATACCTAGGTCACTGTGTGTCTGTCTGAATGTGTGTGTGCTTTTTTTACAGTTGCAAACCTTCTAACCCTGCTCCTGATGGAAACCCATAGGTAAGCAATGTTACAACTTGGTTGTGTATTTTTTTTCCCCAGATTTTAACTATTTCCCTGTGGTAAGCAGGGTTTGTGAGCGCTTGCGTCATCCCAACCGCACTGAACTGAAAGTTGTCCGGGGAGCCTCGCATTTTTCCCCTGGCTGCGGGAAGGGTGACACCTTGCCGCAGCAGCTCACAGGCCTACAGCGACCTCAGAACAGGACAAAGTCCAAAACCAACATGCAGCACGTGCTGGGAGGGTTTAGTGTGAGGGATTATCCACTACAAATTGCTGTATGGGCCACAGATGGTCAGTGAGATAGCTCAGTCCCAACAGTCATTACCCTGGAAAGCAAAGGGGAAGAGTGAAACAGCTGCTAGTGCAAGTGGGAACAGGAGGGAATACAAAGGGAGTATCTGGGCTCCCTACCCTGATGTAAAAGCACAGGCAAGTCTTACTACATTTAATGCACTTCTTTAAGCCCCACCCCCTAGGCTGACGTGGCTGCAAACATCTCAAATTTTGGTTTAACACTTATGTATGGAAAAGTCTTGAAAGCAAAATTTGAAAGACAGATCCAAAAAGAATCCTTCTGTTCTTCTATTTTTACATTGCTGTGATTTAGAAAGGAAGCAGCTAGCAGGTGATTTTCTAAATATAGATAAACACAGTGATAGCAAAAATTACTTTAAAAGCTCCCTAAAAGCCTTCAGCTGAAAGACCAAACTTCTGGAGCCATGACAGCTCACTACTGCTTTGACACTTCCAGTGTCTATAAAGACTTTACAGCTTCTCTGAATCCTTACCTTACATATTTAAATACTATATTTTTAAATAATATTTTTTAAACCCTCAAAAAGTCCTTCAAACATAAAGATCTCTTGAGATAAAAATATCTATCATCAGACTTTGAACAAGCAATAATGGCTTAAAAAGCTCCACAGTACTACTCACAGATCCCAGAAACTCTGGATCTTTGCAGCAACTGATGAAGAATTGAGGCATATCCACAGAGAAGGATGTCCTTTACTGCATTTCAGGGTTTGGGACCAACTACCCAGGCTAAGAGAAAGCTTGCTAAGCGTCCTCAAGGCACCCCAGGAGCTGGATATTGAGTTACGCACCCAGCTGAAACAAAAATAGGACACTGGGGGATATGTGTGTCTCCCAGGCTCCGCGTATTTGCTGCTAAAGACGCAGCTAGACATTGCACGGTAACTTTTCAGCAAGGTTGCAGGGTAAATGAGATTCCCTTCCTCAGGAAGCTGGACAGACTTAAATAAATAACGTGGGGGTCTAGAGCAGAAGGCACTTGTTAAAGCAGTTAACTGTAAACAGGAAAAATACTTGTTGTACCCTGTGTTACACTTTTTCCGAGCGATACCAGGTCAGAACTGCATCTACCCACAGAATTTTAATTGTCTTCTCTATGTTCGTTATCAAGCCATCTCCAATAGCAAGATAACAAACATCTTTTCCTTCAGAAAGCTTCAGAGATGAATTGAGGCTACAGCATAATGGAGGGCTTGTGTTGGATGTGTTGCCCCTCTCACCAGATGATGGGGCTGAAGCCAAAAAAAGGAGAGGAGCCCACGGTGACAACAAGCAAAACGCAGCTGTAGCCCACCATACCTGCCTACAGACAGGCAAGTCAGCTGGCTGAGCTGCTCCTGCTGTGCCCACTGACCTGGGTGCATCGTTTTCCGTCTGCCCGGAGAAGGGAAGGGCCCAGCCACCTCCAGGGAAGTGTTTCTGAGCCCTGCCAGCTTATGCCGAGCTCTGCCTGTGCCACGTGTGCTCAGAGCGTCTGAAGTGGCCAGACATCATCTACGGGCTGCCAGCATCACCAGGCCCCCAAATATTTGTGTACTCACGTCAGGGAGGCTGTTGGATTCGGCTGATGGCCCACAAACAGAGAGGTAATTACTGCCTTAAGTCTGGCATTTCCTAACTTCTGAGTGCTTAATTCTGCACCTTTAAAACACAATAAACAAACAGCCCATGATTTAACGATTATTTGTACTAAACCCTTGGCCTTCAAACAACACTGTTGTTTACCAAGTCAAGGATGTGGTAATCTCCTCCCTGCAGCTGTAGGTTATGATAACTTGAACTAGCCAGCTTTCAAGTGCAGGTCACAAGACATCCAATTTCCTCCTGCAGAGCAAGGGACTTAGCATAATGCCTCACACCCCTTTAGTTTTCCTTTCCCTGGGACTGGAAACCCAGACATTCATCACACCACACCTGACAGCTCCGGAGTGTGTCCCAGCTTCATTCAGCCCTGGGAAGTGGGACTCAGAAATTCAAAGGGAAAATGGAAAGACAGCTCAACCTCACACAGCCGAGATGCAGAGCACAGTGCAACCTGTTCTCCTACACTGGCATTAATTTTTCCATATGGACAGTCAGATGTGCTCTTCTGACAGCACTGTAAAAGCTTGCTGCTCCTCAGACCATCCAAGCAGTAGTTCAAAATCACCTGGTTTACTCTGCATTGGTGTGAAAGAGGAGCGCTCAGCACAGCTGGTCAACGTGCTGGTGCTGGAGACGTAATCACTTCTTGGAGTGCACAAACTCAACCAGAAAAGTAACTTTTAATACAGTACCTCTGGAGACCTAAATCTAAAAAGTTAACCTTCTCTTTGCATCGTTGCCAACCAGCAACAACAAATACCAGGGATATCTATGAGAAAACTTACTGATTACACACAACTATTTAAAAACTCCTGTGTGTCAGAAAATGCAGTGGGACACTCAAAACAACAAAAACAAAGCTCATAGAGTCAAGTACACACAACAGGATGATGGAATTTTAATTAAGCGTGTGGGAGCACCACAGGTCTGAACTTTCTGGATTCCAGCCTTGCATGTGTCCCTGGTAAAAGCTGCAGGACATACTCTTAAATGCACATCTGATGTACCTATCCTCACAAGCTCTGTCCACCGTAATTAAGCAACATGAATGTGAAAATCAGGCCCTCAGAAAATTCAACCCTCAGAAAATACAGCTTTGCATCTTTTCAGGAAAGCAGAGCTAGAGAGGAAGATACCAGACCAGGGAGCCCAGACTTTCAGGATTGCCTGGAGATGGAAAGAGCAGGAGATGAAAATATGATGAAGGGTGATGCATCAAAATGGAAAGCGACACAGTTGAAGCACTGGGCAAGACTACAGTCAGCAATCTGTGCCAGCGTGAGAATGATACGACGTGTGAATGACCTTGTTCTAAGGGCAGCTTTTAGAGTGAGCATCACGAAGGTGACACATACGTACAATGCAAGGAGGATGCAGCAGAGATGGATACACATGACTTGAAGGGACACAGAGAAAGCAGACAAGGCAGAAGAGCGAAGGACAACCTAGTAAGCTAGTGGTACTCGTTTTACAGAAAGTTACTGGGGTAATTTTCTTAAGGCTATTTAAATCAGCATCATAGGACCACGAAAAGGCTTTGCTTCCTTTGCTCCTGAAACAAGCTCAAGAAATTCTACAGCAAAAGCAATCATTTCCATGATTCAGGTTCAGAAATGGGAAAGCTGCATGGTTTAAAGTATGCATTTCATTTTCTTTCATGTGTCAGCTCTGGCACTGTTTGCCCCCTTGCAGAGGTGATTCAGCACACATTGCCAGGAGAAAGTAAACCTTTCTTTTTAGAATTGGGTTTTTTTGGTGTTGTTTTGGGGTTTTTTGTTACTCAGTTTTTGCTGGCTTGAGCTTGCTAAGAAAACAGATGAGCAGAAGAACTACCATGAGACAATCCGCGGCAGCGTGCGGCTGGGACCATCTTTTGGCAGAAGCAAGCTGTTAAATGAGCTCAGTTGCCTCATGACACCGCACTGCACACAAAACAGCAAGTGACAGGCTTTTCAAAAAGCTATTTGTTTCACCAGGAATTCAAAAACAAGCTTCTTCCAGCAGCTGTTGGGAAAGACCAGATTTGCATAGCAACCCGGGGACTATTTGTACAGGGCTTTTTTGCGAAGGATGAGATTAAACCTTCTGTTACACAGGAGCGGTGAAAGCTTTCTCCTCCTAGAAGCATCAGAGAAAAGACTGCTTATGAGTGTTAAGAAACTATTTTCTTCCGAACAACTGTCTTGGATTTATTTTCTCATATAACAGGAATTAAGAGGTACTTGGCTTTCATGTTTACTTAAGCAATTTTTTTGTAGCATCCCCCTCTGTTTTCTCCAAGGAAGTACTTTTTAGGCCTAAGTGATGTTGTTGGGACTTTTTGTTTTCTTTTTGGTATTGAAACATATTAACTGCAAAGTCACAAAAATCAGTACTCCCTAGTATGCCCAAGCCTAAAGATAAGGCTGCTCAAAAGAGATCACTGTTTCCACAGCCAATTGCAGAGAAGGGTATGTTTCCATATACAACAAGCGCCCTTTATGTCAACACGGCTGAGAAGACGTCTTGTCCAACCAGGCAAATGCAGTTTTTAAAAAACATTTTCTTTTGCTGGAAGGCAGAAGGCTGGGGCTTTGCCAAGGAAGGCGGCCAGTCGGCACAGCGGCGTGTGGCCACATGTGGTGCATCCCCTACACTCCCACGCAGCGAGGAGCAGCCCCACAAGCAGGGGGCTGCAGGGAGACGCGTAGCCCCAGGCCCTCCCGTGATGCAGTGAGCGTCCTGGGTGCCTGGACCTGCTTCTGCTCCAAGTGGTGCATCCAAGGCAGCGGAATGGGCAACAGGCAAGAGAGGAGAGGAGCCAGACAAGAGGCATCACACAGTAAAGATGAGAGCACATCAGGGATCACACATAGCCCAGAGAAAACCAGACTGAGGGCAGCAAAGGAGAGAAATCAGGAGGAATTGTTTTTAATGTAGCAGCTTTATTAGCATTTGAATATCGGTGATGAAACACAGCTTCTACAGGCATCTAACTTTTTTCCACACCCCCCTCCTTTCACCTGTGAAAATGACCACAAGCTTCAACATGGACGGCAGAAACCAGCACGGCACCTTATTAATGAAGTCTGCAGTCTGCCACCTACGCAAACAGAAGTGTTTGCTACAGTTGTTCCCAGTTACTCTTCCTTTTTTGAGAACTGGTTTGTCTAATGCAAGTATTTTAGTACCCAATTAAAAAATTTATACCCTCAACAGCATCCAGCAGGGCTTCAGTAATATGGTTATGGCCGAAAGGGAAAGGATAGACTAGGAGGCAGAAGTAATTAAGCCATTCAGCAGCTCACGTCTTATGTTCTCAGTTTCTGAGGCCGGCCAAGGCATGGGTAAACTGCTTTGGGTTAGATGAAGTTCAGCTTTACTGCCCATAATAACAAGCTGTTCTCTTGATAAAGTTTAAACACCAGGACTTCTCCTGGCCCTGCCCCTGTCACTTAGTTCCCTGAAATCTTTCACACTTCGACTCATAAAAAGCATGTCTTTTTTCTTTCAAGGGCAACTTCAGAAAAGAGAGAGTTTGTCTGGATTTTTGGTGGAGTTTTTTCCACTCCCCATCTAACCTCCTTCCAGAGCAGATCACAGACACTTTCAGGTATAGCTGCTTCTCCCCAAAATGTATGTCATGACGTACATGTCAACATACAACAAATCAAAGGAAGATAGGATTTGCTGCGCAGAGCCCTGGGTTTGTACTACTGTGCCCTCAGTCACATTCTCCTCATTCATCTCCAGTTAATAAGCAGTTAAAACCTGCTCACTTGAAGAAAAAAAGTAGAAGGGACAGCACCACTGTAATTTATCCACTGTGGTCAAACATCTTCCTGGAGGAGGAGGAGGATGCATTTGTCTGTGACAGCATTAAGCCAGCCTAGGTTGGCACAGTCACACAGTTTTCGGGTATAATTCACACATGTTATATGTCAACCACTGTTAAATATTTGGAAACTCTCCCTTGAAGTCACTCCTATTTCACTAATTTTTAGTCCCTAATGGTAGTTTCTGATTAATGAAGGAACAGAAGCAGAATCAGAAGCAAGGCAAGAAGCAGCACAGGAAAAATAGAGTAAAGCACACACATAAGCCAATATATCTGGCTTATTCTTTGCCGGCCTTTATTTTAGGGCTCAATACTCAGTCAGCTCAGAATACCCATCACATTTGATAATTGTTTTGGTTAGTAATAACAATAGATTCACTTGGATTTATTAGACACAGCATACTTTATTTAATGCCAATCTCCGGAAATGTACTAATGCCTGCTGACAGTGCTCTCAACCTGTGTCTCTCCAAACAAGAAATGAGGTCATCATGATTCATGTAATAATCTGATACACATTTTGTGGCAATCTGTAAAAGTTTTTAAAATTTCTAAATGAGGACAATTTTGGTTCTTTTTGGGTTTTTTCCCCTCCACTCTGCAATTAGGATTTCTCAAGTGGAAGACCAAACTTTCGAAAATACAGGGAGAAACCGTTTACTCACAGTTCTGCTTTTCTTTTTTCTTTCTCCGCCACTCACCCCCCAGCCCCTTTCCTTACTGAAGTGGAGGAACCTACACAGATTGTTTCTGTACAAAGTGCTGCCCTTCTCTGGCAAGAAGGGAGTTGTCTTTAATTAAAAGTGACATTCCAGAAAGTTTGCAATTAGAAAGGATCAAGGTGCAAAGAGAACAGCCTGAGGAAATACTTTTGCAAAGAGGGCAGCAATCGTTGAGAATTACGACAAGGCAAGAGAAGTAGGTATAGTAACTACATTTCTTTTCTTCTAAGCTTGGGCTGCGAAAAGGTAGAAAACACCCTGTATTTACAAGAAAAGAAGAGAAAAAAGACTGATCCTTAGGCACAACATTACATACTGCACCTGGATTTCTTAAATTGCTAACTACAGAGAATGGAGCAGTTCAGGTACCACCTCAAGTATCTAAATTAAAATCTTATCTACCTCTAGCTGTAGGAAGAGCAAAGTGTAGACCACGAAGGGCATTCCTGACAGGACCTCCCGGCAGACATGGCCATGTTTCAGCATGCGCAATTGCAGAACACGTGGCTGAAACGACTCCGCTGCAGAGAAGTGCCAGGACTCCCTCCGCCAACGCGTGTCTCGCACATGAGTCCCTGCTGTCACATCGAGGTGGCCCAGGTAAGCCAAAGAGAAAGGTGGGGGCATAAGACAGAACTGCAGTCATTTTCTGGGGCCAAAGCATCAGGTGTCTTTGCTCTGGTACTTGCACTGTGGTCCAGCGAAGGGCAGCATAGCATAGTGCGTGAGCCCTCCTGGGGTCATTAGGGAGCAGCTTCTGTAAAACTTTCCTGAGTGGCTTAAGAGATTATTTTTTTGTTATTATTATTTTTTCACACAATAGTAGTACATAGCACTTACCCATTTCTGAAGGCTTGTTTTCTTCCAAGCCAAATAAAAATTCATATTTGGCCTTGGCAACAGTCTGGGCATGAGCCGATACGTCATTATCCCACACAAGTGCTTCTGCCTGTAGAGTCAGAAAAACAAAGTTATCTACCTTTTAGTGAAAAAACAGCAGCAGGAACATGAAATCCCTCCAGGTGGTCTGTCAGGTAGGATTTTCAGAGTGTTCATTTAACTCTATCATCACCAAGATCAACCAGAGCAGACACAGGCCAACTCAGAGTGCTTTTGAAGAGCTCACATCTCTGTCTTCAAACCCAAGCATTTTCAGAATTAAGCAGTTATGCTGGAGCACCCAACCCCTCACATCTTTAGCTGGCTTACCCACTGCAAGGGCAGCAGCACTGGGCAACCATCTCAGTAATGCCAGTTAGGGTTAAAAATGCCTAGGGAACAGTATCAGAAATAGCAAATTTGGGTACGGATGTCACAAAACTGAGACCCATGGGAAATCCATAAATGGGGCAAGCTGTTTCTCTGGGAGGAGACTGGGCCAGAGAAAAGGAGAAGCAAAGGCTATGATAAGGATGATCAAAAATGGGGAAAAAAGATATTAAGGTACGCAAATGTGTGGCAAGTGCTGTCTGAGGGTCCCTGTTGGGCAGCCCATGCCTGACCACCACCGTCTAGAACTGGACGATAGCCCAACCTGTTTTTATGACCATACCACAAAAGTCAAACCTTCTGTGTCCAGAAGATGGGGAGGGGTCACAGGGTAGTCTCCCTGGCTAGCAGGGGAGCACCTGGGGGTACAGATGGACAGACAGATTGAGCATCCCAGTGCCACACAGTAAAGGTCCAGTTTCTCAGAGGAGAGAAAGGCTGCAGTACTAAGATTAAAATTAGTTTTCTGAACAGGTGGGGACAAATCAATCTCCAAGATAAAGCACACAACAGCAATAAACTGTAGTGCAAAAACTGTCTGCAATCAGCATTAAGTTTCTTCCTAGCTGGGCAAGATGGAGCCTGTAATTCTTCTGTCTGAAGTGACAGATGAAATAAATCATTACCTCTAAAAATTCCTCAGTGACCCTTAAATTCATACGCTGTGTTTGAGGCAGCCAGTTGTTACAGCATAGCAAGTCATTGCATGGTTCACATTGGCAAAGGCCTTGGCTTACAAAAATACTCTTTAAAAAAAAGAAGCCAGATGGAACATTCTGCCCCCCAGGACAATAATAACGTTTATGCACTTCCACCAAATACCTTAGAGTAAGCGTCAGCTACAAACAGAAATTCAAAGTAAAGGAGAAACATAATTCATAGGAACACACAGTCAAGGTTCTTTAATCAGAGATGGATGGAATCACAAATCCATACATTCCTCCAAGGCCCACTCTCCAGCAATTACAGTTCCTTCCAAGAGCATACTGACAAATAACTATCTTGCCCCGTGCCCTAGAACTGTTTTGCTCCAGGTTTTCCTGGCCTTTCACCCCCATTTCTTTTTCCACCTTCCTGCACTGCACCAGTTCTGTAGGATTTAGTCCAACAGACCACTGTAATAAGTAGGCGGTAGATCTTCCGTGGGGGTCTTGGATATATTTATTTGCCGTTCACTGGTCCAGCTATTTGTGACTAGGGCTCCAATGGACACTTTGATGGACGTGCTAACACTAGCCTACCAAATACTTAAGGGAAAAATGTGATGAAACGGATGAAGGACTTTCTAGCACGAAGATGACTATCATGAGCATGATGAACTGAGCTTGGAAGAGGCCTCCCTGTCCCCCCCTGATTTACAGGTCATTTGCAGGAAGCAGGGCAGGAAGGTCTAGAAAGGGAACAGCTGGACCCAGAGCACACAGGAGGAGGCTCTTGGTCTGTAATAGCCTGGACAGGAGTAACTTACAGAGACAGACAAAAATTCAGCCTACCTAGATGAATGCAAAGGAAGGGAAAGCTAAACATCTATCTGGTGCCAAATCCCACCCACAGATGAATGAAATGGAAAATAAAATGGATAGAGCAGTCCAGTTCCTGAGCAGTCAGAAACTTCTGATTTACACACCTCTGGGACACAGCATCACTATCCCTAAGCCCTCCTCTTCAAGGCTTCACAGACATCTGCTGCACTGAGCTTCCCTGCCCACAAGCACATTTTCCAAGGGCCTATATTTGCCTGTACCTTACTGTAAAGCAATGAGGAAGAGTCTGGTTCTCAACACTTTCAGCATCATCCAATAACAGGCAGAAATTAATGGCTAAATTAATGGGTTTTCAGTGTACAAGGCAGCATTTATGACAGTTTGTTGTCTAAGCGGAGACTGCAAGACCTTTGTCTTGGCGTCTGAAAGGGCTAACTTGATTTTCAGAAGTGCTCAGCACCACTGATGAGAATTACAGAAACTGGCATGCATAGGAACATCAAACCTAACATCTGTTTAGGTTGTCAGAGGACTATAAGGATGTGTAAAGGTAAAGCAGTTCAGAGCCTCCAGATCCAGGCTCAAGGATAACTTTATGATATTCCATCCAAACAAGAGATATTAAAAAGAGAAAGCAAGAGGGGGAGAGAAGGAGGATGCTTATGAGGTCAGAGCTGGCTTTTAAGACTATTGCTTTACTGTTGTACTTCCTTCAAGACCGAAAAAACACACAGAAAAGAACCAAAACCAAACAGAACAGAACAACAACAACAACAACAACAAAAAACAACAGAAAAATAGAGAGAGAACATGTGCTCTCATTTCCTTTTTTCGATCTGCTACTCACCCAAACCTTGCAGAAGTCATCATGCCCCAAAACAAGGACCCCAGAAAAGGGATGGACAAATGTTCACGGTGCTTTCCAAGCTGCATTAGCAAGGATTAAATACAAGCAAGATTGGAAGAGATATAAAACTCCAGCTTAAGCCTTCTCCCTCAGCTCAAGGGCAAAGAAATCTGCATCCGGGTCAGCTCATTTCATAATTGCTTCCCTCAGAGGGCTTTAACCACCACCTTTGATGCATCTGGTGTTTGTCACTGCTGGAGAGGGTGACGCTCGCTCAGAGCATCAATCCCCTTAAATCAGCCCAGCTGCCCAAACATTTCTCATGAGCCACATACACACTGTTTTTCAGTCCAATTATGCTCTGGGCAGAGCAGCAGTGAGTTCCTGCCCATTCGTTCGCCACTCTTGCAGCGCTTTCTGCCTGTTTGAACGTGTTTGATCAAGCCTACTTCTCTCGGTCACAGTTCTCAGTTGGGAGCTGGGAGGCTGCATTTGCCTTGGGTGAATTTTGTATAACATCCATGAGGCTGTGTTAGCTTGGACATGGCAGTCCTCACCCCTCAGACCTCCTGCCAACACTGGACCAGGTTTTTTTGACCTCACACCAGGCATTGGCATGGGTCAACTGAAATCCCACCTTGCTGGGCTTTTGCCCCTTGCTGAGGGAGCAGAGACTGTTTAGGACATGTCACAGCACTCATGGTTGTTTCAGGATGGCACGGGAAACGAAGCTGCAGAATCCGTGTCTGGGTACTGAACTGAACAGCAGTATGATGCTAAGACCTCAGGGATTCTGCTCCTACAGTGGGAGCTGCCAAGGACAGATAAGTCAGCCCGGCATGAAGCATGCACGCTGCTTCTGCTCTGCTCTTCTGGCCGAACATGCAGACTGGAGCAGAGGATCAGTATCTGCAAGGAGAAATCGCCAGAATTCACCCCGAGAGATGGCTTTAGGCAGGCCCCGATGAGATTTGTCTGCTGCCTTTCCTGGAGCACAGTGTCTCTCTCTGGATTAATTTGATTTCAACTCTAGTCATGAGTTCCCCTCAAACTGTCCCCCAAAATGTTTTTTAGATAAGCATAGAGAGTCATCCAAGCCTGAAGAAAATCCTTCTCTTTCCTCCATGGAAGGAAAGCACAAAAGCATCATCTTCTGAATTTAATGGAAGTTCTAGCTAGGGCCTTTTTTGAGACAGTTTTCTTCTTGGTGTTTGGTTTTGGTTTTGTTGTTTTTTTTTTTAAATACCTACATCCCAGAGAGCATTAACTGAGGAATATCAAAGTCATAGTCTCTCACCACCACTTGCAGCTGGGCCGAGAGGAGAGCTGGGCTCCATCTCTGTGGGTCTCAGTGAAGGGGATAACATTGTCCACGGCTGCTAGAAGAAGGAATGGGTCCGTCTGCACAAAGAGCTTGCAAGAACCCATGCCTCCTGCAGTAAGGTCATGTGTTTTCTTTGAAAATGTCTAATAATGAGGAAGTGTTCAAAGGAGCAGATAATTCACTGGCGAATGTCATTCTGGAGTTTCTCATACCCCCTGAGAGGACAGACGCTGTTAGACTGCTTGCAGGGACCTGGGAAAATGGTGCTTGGGAAAAAGCAGAATGGGATGGGCGCCCAAGTCTGAGCCTTCAGGGAGCAAGAGTCATCTGAAAGGCTGGACAGCACAGTTATGCTAAAGGAAAACATCAACAGGAAGGGGTCTAAGGACTTTTCACAAAGGGCCATGAGCCAGGACAGAGAGGTCAAAGCATCCTCAGGGGGACCCCTGCAAGCTTTCTTAATAAAACCCAGCCACTCTACCCCCCAGAAAGAAATACTACTCCAATTCTTCTAGGTTTACTGGAAAACCTGGAGGGAGCTGGCCAGTTGGGGTGGGGGTCTCCGCAGCTAAGCCATACCATGAGGCAGCCTGAGGGGAGTCCCAGTTCCGCACACAGCTCCCTTTCCCAGAGCTGACCACCTTCCCCCTCAGCTGCGCAGCTGATGGGCGCCAGCTCCCTGCCAGCAGGCAACAGCCTCTGCACCGGTGGCACAGCGCTTGCTGGAGGTTTCACAGAGGCTAGTAGGCAGATGCCACAGTGGATGCAAAAGAGCCCTCAGGGCTACTGCAAGGAAGCAAGAAAAAGCCACTGCAGGATGCCTGTAAAGCACAGCCAGCTATGGAGGACTTCACAGACACACCTGGGCTACCTCTTACCCTAGTCTGTGCTTGCTCCGTTCTCATTGCTTCACCAACATTTCTTGCAGCAAAAAAGCCAAATGCCTCTCAACAGACTATCATGTACCCTGATAGAGTGAGTTTATGGTCTCAGGAGAAGTTCAAACATCTACTGTCATCTTGTCTTCTGCACCCCAGGAGTTTCCTCAGAGACTGACAGAAATATAGTAACTGGTAATGGAGCTAGCTTCAAAAATAGAAAAGGCAGCAATGATGGACAGAAGGTTTCCACAGATTTACGGTCTTCTCCAGCAAGTTGCTCCATCAGAGCAAAAGGACCATGTGAGTCAGGTGGCAATGCCATGGCCAAGTCTTTACGGAGTCACGCATTGAGCGCTCTGCATCTGCTGTCATGGACGGACAACGTCCCCAGCAGCCTGGCACAACTAGTGGCCAGCCCTTGTTTTTAAGCACTGTTATTCCTATGTGGGCGTGAGCTTAGCAAGCCTCACTGCTTTTGCCACGTCGTACTAATTGTTCTGAAAAGACTATTTCTGTTGAGCTTTTCTTAAATCACTTTCCTAAATAACAGGATGAAATGCAGAAAGCTGGAGTTAAAATAAAATTGGGAGCTGGTGAAAGCTAGTGCACCGACAGCACCAAGAAAGCAGAGAGAGTGCTGGTGCTCACAAAAAGGCCACTAGCAAGTTTTGTGGTTTTTACTTCCGCGCAACCCCATACGTCATGTTTGTGTTTTCCTCACACACACACCCCCACACTAATTAATATACATGTTTGCAATTCTTAAATTGAAGCATTAATCAAATATATTAAGACTCAAAAGACCGAGAGTTTTGCATGGTTAAATCTCACCTGGAGCTGCCTAAAGTTAATGCTAGCAAAGGTTTTGGTAGAGAAGAAATCTCGGCTTGGGTTTTAAACTAATTCTTAACTATCAGGAGTTGCAGGGAGATGCGTAGAGAGCCAGAAAGTGGTGGTGGAAGGAAAGGGCTTGTGTGAGGGCACTGCCTATAGCTGTTGTCCAGCAGACAAGTTTGGATTATAGAAAGGGATAACCAAGTCAGCTGGGACTTTTCAGCTGAAGGAAAGAGCCAGCTAAGAGACACGTGGCAGAGATGCATGCAGTCACAAGGGGTCTGAAAAAGGCAAAGAGCAATTAGTGATTTACCACCTCTTTTAATACAATATCCAGAGGACATCAAAAGAAGGTATTAGGAGTCAGCATCACACCAAACAGGAGATGGTTCCTCACACAGTTTGTAGTCAAAACCACACACCTCCCTGCAAAGCAATGTCATGGAAACCAAAATTCCATCGGAGCTGAAAAGGAAGGTGAAAAAAGCTCAAGGGATATAAATCCACAACATATCCTTCTGATGCAGCTCCAAGCTGAACTCTTCCCACACATGTACTGACATCCATGACCATATACATGCTCCTGGGCTAAACTGAGCTTAGGTCCAAACTGGTGCATCCAGCCACTCTTACCTGCTCACCAGGCTTTGGCATTGCCCTTGACCGGGCAGATCTCAGGCTCGGTACCATCCAGCCAGCTCCACTCCTCAGTCCTCACTGCAAGGTGCCCTGCACCTCCACCCCAGGGATTCATCTGAAGGCACTGTGGCTCTGCAGGCTTCCCGTCCTGCTCCCAGCACCGTGGGATGTGTTTACCAGTACAAGCCTCCCAGAAAGCAGTCGGGCTGGAGAGAGCAAAACTGAAAGGGCGCAGATACCATCGGAGCTGCTCTCCCTGCTCAAAGGCAGACTTCACAAAAGTTCAGTGTCTGATGAGAGGCTCAATTCAGAAACGAAGCAAAAGAGTTGCTGCTTAGAAAAAGGCATGGGAACAGTGACAAAAAACAGATGCCTTAGCAGCAGTATCAAGCAGATGCAGGTAAAATTTGTTTTCAGTCTAGTCGTCTTGTTTTACACCTGCACTTGAGTTTTTCTCCCCTTAAAGAAATGCTTGCTTTGTTGTTTGGTTGAAGTTGTTAGGAAGCAGTCAGCTGTTATATTGAATTAAATGCTTTTTATTATGCAAAGGCTGACACCATCTGAGCTGTAACTGCGTGAATGTGAACAGCATATTAATTCAAAGTCTGTATGATTACATTTTACCTTAAAGGTCACTCAGCATTTTCTATTTGCCAAGTCAGTGATTTTTGATGTGTGCTGTGTGGACCTCTGGATGTCTATGCATTATTTCTAAGGTATGTGTAAGAATTGAAGCAAGCCTGTTGAAAGGCAGGCTTCAGCTCACTGCATGAACCATGTTCTTAGTTCTAAAAGATAAAGACAGTAAAAAGATCCAAAACATCAAAAGCCACAGTGCAAGTATTTTTCCTGAGTTATGTCAAACAGCATCGGGATGGGGGTCTGATTTAAGAAAAATTGCACAAAGATAGCATCTTTTATTCAGAGAATTCAGTGGTGCACGTACTAGGCATCTTGCATTTACTTTTTTTGCTCAATCTGTTCCAAGTATAATTAGCAAACTGACAGACTGCTTCTTTTCATCAAGTAGTGCGCTTCCATCATCTTAAGGTAATTCAGATGGCAGAACAATGTTTGGACAGGCTACAGGTCTGCCCCACATGGATCTCAACTCCACGGAAGCTAAAATTTGCAAATGCCCAAGTGCCTCATGAGCCTACCAGAAGCTACATCTGTATCTTTAAGCAACTAAATTCCTTCCAAAAGCCAAGCCAACATCTGCTAAGACTTGAGAACTTGCAGGGCACATCCTTTCCCATGGGCTCTATATTCTCTATGTCCAGATAAGTAAGTGCTGGTTTTATGGATGGAAGTAAAGAAGGATGGGATATCAGGAGAGCTCATCTTCCTTTTTCACATCAATATTACAGACATAGCTTAAGATAGTATCCCAACATGATAAAAATATTCTTTGCACTTCAGGTTCAGTGAAGAGTAAAATAATAAATAAAAGAAAAAACAAACAAAAAACCCCCATCCAGAACCCAAACCACTCTACACAAGAGCAACTGGAAGAATTTACATTTGCAAAGGTGTAAAAACCTGCATTTCCTGGGTGGCAAGGGCAAACTGTAGCGCTACAACACAGAGACAGAGCATGCAAAAAGGGGGATATATTTCCCTCTAACTTAGACATAGCTCATTGACCCTGCATGAATATTTTATATCACATATTTAAATTAATTTTACAGCTTTCACCTAAATTGTTCTTTCTGATTCTTTAATAGATTTAACGGAAGTTGTTCAGATCAGAAATTGGCTGAAGTTTCATCTGAGACATCTTGTCCCTGGCACAAGTGGGGCAGAAGCCGTAAGTCACACCAACAAATTTCATGTAAGCCTCCTGCTGTGCAAGCACTGGGGGACTGAAAAGATGTTGCTGCAAGAGCAGACTGTTTTCTTGCTAAGCAAGTGCGAGTTAAGGAGTGCCCGCGCCAGCATCCTCGGTCAGGTGTGGCCCCGCAAATGGACAGGAACCATCAGGCAGTTTCAGCCATGGCAGGAAAGCAGAAGACACCAAAGCTGATACATCCCCCACAAGAAGCACAACATAGGCCAGCTGGCACTAGTGTCCCACTATTGAGGAAGTCAATACTACTTCTTTTTTCCTCACTAGGCCACAGCGAGTCCACAGACAAGAAAGCTGATGAAAACGAGAACTCACTGGTACTATTAATTTGTTTTCTTTTGAGAAAAGGGCTTTCCTGGTAAGGGTTCTTCCTTTAACGCTGAAATGCAGCCATGTCCCAGGCTTAAGTGCATCTTGCCATGACATTTGGCATTTGTTCAGCCTGGGAGATGCTGTTATTACCCCAATGACACTTCCTGTTTGAAAACAGTTGTAAAAAAATAATGGGTACACTTTGGAGATAAGCCACCTCTTCCACTGTGCCATTTCACACTCAGAAGAGAGAGCAAGACCCATTCATCACTTGTGCTAAAAAGGGAGGCTTGCACTGTGTAATCTATGCTGTTTGGGTTGTTTTCTCACTGCTTCCAAACTACTGTATCACAGACTCAAGATGATGCTCTCCTATTCAGCCCTTTCATTAGGCGTCCAAAAAATTGCTGTAGCTGCAACATAAAGCACTTGGCAAGCATGATAGTGACCAAAGTGCTTCTGCCTTAGCAGCCCATCCCCAAAAGCCAGCTCCAGCCTGGTCACTTTAGGCATAATGCAGCGGTCACGGCACTGAAAGTCTTTTTGTATAGTTACCAAAGCAAGCCAGAGCAAACACCACGCACCTTCCGCCACTGGCGTTGGTGGCTGAGGCACTCCTGGAGGTGGAAATACAGAGCTCCCACTTTGACTGACAGCTTGATCCCTGACGGACAGCTTGATCCGGTGCCCCAGCAGGTTTGTTTGCTTACAGCATCCAGGAAGCACAGTCAATCCAAGAGCGATTCAAGCTTCAAGGGCTAGATAATACCTGAGCTCTTCTGACTCCTGATTCAACCCTGTAGCAACCTAGCCCACACCCAGAGGGCTAGCCTTCACCCCACCCTGCTTTTAAGCCCCATCCATGACCCGCCTTGCTCGTCTCTTAATGTAGAGAATAAACACCTGGATGCATTAGCATCCCAGAAGCCTGTGGTCTCTGACAGGAGCTGGCACAACAGCAAGAGGCATCTCAAAGCAAGGAGGGGCTGTGCTTAGAAAATGCACCTGGAAACGTACTGCAGAAGCGTACTTCAAACAGTGCCTTTACTGAGAGGAACAGGACACTTACGGCAGGACTGAAAGTGTGGGGCAGACACTTAGAGCTGGTCTCAAATAGCTTTTTCATCCCATGGAAGCAAACAATTTCTGCGCCCTACCAACCTCACCTCCGTGCAAACAGGAGAAAGGGACTGGAAACAGCCTCTGTTACCATGGGTGCCAGAGGCAGGAATCCCTTCGGGAAGAGATTCAGACATTTATGTTTAAGACACAAATTGCTCAAGACATAAATTTGTCCATCTGCAGCTCCACTTCTCCACATGGTGACAATCTGGAGGAGCTCTCTATCACACATCTCTCAGCCAAAATTACAAAGAGAAGGACCCACACACAGTTTTATGACCCACTGGGATGTGATGAAACCTCTAGGCCAGAGAGTGGGTCTGAGTGGGAGAGCCAGAGAATCTCCGCTCCGCCAGAAGCCAGATGCTGCTTTCCATTAGGAACCAGCTTCAAGGAAATGTCCCTAGGTGGAGAATGGGTGGTGAGTGTCGCTGAGACCAGGAATGCCACTCTCAATTCCTCTGGTTGAGCCCACAAAGCTTGCACCTCTGCCTGTTGCTGCACCCCGGCGCCCACACCACAGAGCTGACATGGAGGGGGATACTCTGACTGGTGGCTGACTGCCCCAACCTTTGAGTTTTGGCAGCAGTTCACAGTTTTGCCCAAGCTCAGCTGGAGCACAGCAGCTTGGCAGATGGCTCTCCAGTACCCGGGGGACCCACCTAACCTTACTCTTCAGACGCTGTTCCCTCCCTCCCTTCCTTGTGCTCCCTTCCCTCAGCCACTGCATTGTGCTACCTCTAAATTATCTTTAAATCAGCACCCAGCAGTACCTCAGGCACTTGCTCTCTCTCAGGACCCTTAGACCTAAACAGAGGAACTCCACGAAGTAATGCACACAACGCCTCAGAAAAAAATCACCCTGGCTCCCAGATCTGCCAGCCTGTCTCTCCACGGAGCAGGGATGGTTTCAAGCAATCAGCTCTATTGCATGCTCAAGGACAGTTTACCAGTCGTGGCCAAAGCATCCTTCCTCTTGACTGCAGCGTGCAGAGTGTGACTTGTGCCACCTACACCACCAGCCCCAACGCTGAAGCTCCCAGCACTTGGCTCAGAGCACGCCCACAGGAACAACCACTTGTCGGCAGAGATGCTCCGTGGCACTGGTCCACAGTAGTCCCGCGGACACACTGCTGATTCATCCAACAGGAATCAAACCCCAAACCATCTCTTAAATCAAAGCTGCAAAAACAACTGCCAAACTTTCCAGGTAAGATGGGCAAGAATAGAAAGGTCCATTTTGGGGGGTAGGCGGGGAGGGGAAACACTCTGAATGACAACCAGGTCTCAGCTATGCAGCTTCACAACATCAAAGAAACTATTGCTGAAAAAACCCATAAGTGTGTTCGTTAGGATCCTCACTGCTCTTTTCCTTCTCAATTTGATGTCACGGAAATGGCAACAGTAAATCAGATAATGTGCTCAAGCACCAACAGCACCCTGTCCACACAGGTTAGGTTGTGCAAGAATATTTTTGTATCAAGAAGTCCTAAGTTTTTTCTTACATTGAGTTTTGAAGAGAACCACTTGTTAGTTTCTTGGAATTGTTTTTAACACCACTACTACCACAAAGGATTTTCTTAAACTCTTTTCTGCAATGAACCAAGGCTGTAATTGAAGGGGAGCACAGGGAAGGTGGCTTAACCTCACCTTCTTTCCCACCAAAGGCATACCCCAAAACCAACGTCTCTATAGCCAAACTCTCAGTGTAAACCAACAGAGCTAGGTCAGATTCACAGCTAGCATTAAACTGGTGACATCTGCTGAAACACATCAACTGAGGATATGACTGATGAAAAAGCATTTGGAGTAGAATGAGGTTTCCTTCTGCTAGCTAAACCAGAAAGGCTTGGATGATTCTCAGCAGCCTATTACAATTGCTTTAAGCAGCGAGTGTGCAACCACCAGTTTCATTAGAAATATTGCATTTGACTTTCTGTTTTAATGGCCCTACGCACAGACAGAATTAAAGCATCATTGAAGCTGCGAAAGCAGCAGTAATTGCAGTTGCCTATTACACACCCAATTCGCTTCAATAACATATAGATGTGCTCGGCCTGACAAAGTACTAACTGGCACCCTGTAGGAGCCAGGTAATTGTTGTTTATGGCATGGAAATACTGCATCTATATGGGAAGTGAGCATCTTCAGTGAGTTTGTGTGAAGTTCAAGCTCATTACAGCTCTGTTTATGTTCCCATTGAGAAGCGTAGCTGCAGTCGCCTGTAGCAAGGATGAAGGTATCACCACAATTGCACAGGAGCGTCCCTGTGTTCGTTTAATGTTCTAAAACTTCACTCCTTTGGTAAAGTCATCTCAACGCCACTCCTCCACAGAAAGCACAATGCTGCTACTCAGTCAAAGACTCTGACTTTTTCACAATGTATCATTTAATTGGAGAATTTGGTATGATTAAGAGTTTGTCAGTGCAGCAACAGCGCTGATTTGTTACACAGACAAGTTATGTGGACACAGAAGTAAGACCAACTGCCCGGGATGCAGGTTGGGGGTCACGGCCCTGGGGTGGAGGTCCCAGTACAGCACCTCTAGTGCCGTTGGCATTTCTCGGGATCTAGCAGTGATGAGGGCAGATGAGGGCTCTAAGTTTTTTCCCCCTTAGAGAAGTATGAAAATAAGGGAGGGAAAGGGAAAGAGGAAAAAAAAAAGGAAAAAAGAAGGAAAAAAGAAGGAAAAAAAGAAGGAAAAAAAGAAGGAGAAAAAGAAGAAGGAAAAAAGGGAAAGGAAAAAAAGAAAAGAGGAAAAGGGTAAAAAAGTAAAAGAAGAAAGGAAAAGGGAAAAGAGAAGGAAAAGGGAAAAGAGAAGGAAAAGGGAAAAGAGAAGGAAAAGGGAAAAGAGAAGAAGGAAAACAAAAAGGAAATGGAAATAAAAAGAAAGGAAAAAGAAGCAAAGAGGAAAAGAACGGAGAAGAAAAAAGAAAAGGAAAGAAAAAAAAAAGGTAANCTCAAAAAGATTTTTTTTTTTTTTTAAAAAAAAGGAATTATTTCGGGATTAGCGAAGCAGCAGAGTGAAAAGCACAACCCAGGCTGCGTGCCCACGGCAACGGTGCTGGGGAGGGACACGTCCCAAACCCGGGGAGGCCAGGACGTGCCGTACTCTGCTCCTAAATCCCTTCAGCATGGCTCGCAGTTACTTGGGGAAAAAGGAAAAAAAAAAAAAAAACAAACCCCAAAATCCTTTTCCAGCCTCGGGGCTTTCCTTTCACAGCCTGGCTTCAGAAGGGCACAGATGTCTTCAGAGTAGCCCCATCTGAACGTTCAAAACTGATTTTTCATTTTCACTTTTTTCACAGTTCACTGGAAGGTCTCTTGCACTGTCACGTTTCTGAGCACGCAGTCACATTGTTAGGATTTCTCGAACCAGGAACTCTGCAAGCCGTCCTTTTTAATGAAAGCGGGATTTCCCTGTCGGAAGCTGTGCTTTAGAAAATACACCCAAATCTCATGAGCCCAGTTACAGGAGTTAGCTACACAATCAGCTGACAGACGGGAGAAAGAAGGAACTTAGTTTCTGTATTTTCAGCGTGTTTGTGTTTTGTTTAGTAGCAATTGAAAGCTTTTTTTTTTTTTTTCCAACCCACCAAAGTTGAGGATAGGTTTTCTGGAGCAATCTGGACCAAGAATCAGGACTTGCTAAACACTTGAGGTTTGCTCCTTCCCTGGCACTAGAAAAGAAAGCTGCATGTTAGGTGAAAGGCAAGGTTCCAGCTGTTTTCCTGTTAGGAAAGGCTTCAGACAGTCTTGGTGGCAGAAGTGCATCGCCATGAAGTCACCCACATAAGTGTGCCATGCCCAGACACAGCAGCACCTCTGCGGCTGTAGAGGAAAGTGTAGCCCTGACTTGTTCCCCATTGGCCTTCCGACTCAGCGCCGGAGTCACGATCCCTGCCAGCACAAGGCAACCTCAGCCTTTCAGTTCTCCAGCACCAAAAAAAAAAAAAGAAAAAGAAAAAAAAATTTAAAAAACAATTTCTAGCAAGATAAAGGTAAGTCCAGGCATAAAGCATGACGCTTCCTTCCCCTGTCTGGCAGTATCCGGAGGTGGCAGCACCATCCCTCTGCTCTTCAGACTCGTCTGGAGGCTCCCTCCATCAGCATCTCCCTGTGCTCTTTCCAACAGGGCTGCGGCACGCAGAGCTTACCCAGCTCCTCCTAACCCGAACCCCTCTTTCTCACCGCCTGCAGGTCCATACTCACCCGAGCAGTGCTGCTTCTCCTTTCCACCCATGCCACCCTCCGTGAGACTGCACTGCTTCCATAGTCTGGGTGCCTCAGGCTTGGTGTGCCCTCTATCTCAGAAGGCATTCTGCCCTTTCCCTACAGCTTCCCCTCTCCCCATCCCAAGCCTCCTGCTGGCTTCCCAGCACCACAAGCCATGCTCGCCCACACATCCCAGGAGCAGCACAGGATCTGCCTCCTGCCATGCTCAGCAGCCCTCCACTCCAGTCATTTCTGTCCTTCAGAAACAGTTGCACGAAAACTTGGCTTTCTGTCCTCCAGAATAGTTGGCACAGGTCCTGAAGAGGTCCCTGCGCAGTCCTGCAGGCACTGCCTCGTCCGCCTGTGCCCCATGTGCCAGGGCTGAGCCTGGCACCCACAGGAGCAACGTGTCCCTGTGATGCAGCTCTGTGCCCATCCATCCATGGCTGACGCGCACCATGGACCGCAGTGCCCCAGCGGGGCAGGGTGACATGCTGGAGGGCTTCACCCCTCTCCTCCAGCCAGGGCTGTGATGCAAAGCACGTTTCAGCCCCAAGCAGGGTTTTGTCCCATCTGCTTCAGGCTTCTCTGAGGCCTCAGGAGCCGGTGTGGGGCCACAGGCTGCAGATTCCCCATCTGTGCCACATCTGAGCTGGCTAATGCAGCGGAAAAAAGAAACCACCCAGCGCCTGGGTCTCTGAGGAGGTGATGTGCTCAGCCTCCTTCCTCCCCGGCAGGGCTGAGGTAATGCTGCTGCAGGCCAGGAGGCAGCTGGGAGCAAAAGCCGGGTTTGAGGGAAGCATCAGTGCTGCCTCTTGGGAAGCAGCTGCCCATCACCCAGCCTTGGGCATCTGGGTGGCAGCTGCGACCGCCACACTCCAATTTGGGGTTTTTTTCCCCCTGCTTGTGTTCAGTTGAGAAGCGTTTGACCTTTTCTCTCTGATCCAGGCATCTGGCCTGAGTCACCCAGACATTTAGGCTGCCAGGAATATGCTCTTTGCCCCAGCACTGGGAGAGGAAAGCATTTGCTAGCCTTGGGGGGGGGATGATCCTGCAAGCCTTTGCCACGCTGGCATCTAGCTGTTGGTTTGCTTTACTGCAAAGGAGGGTGATGGGCTTTGGCACCACCCGTCCTGAGATTTGCACAAGGGAAGGCAGTATTTCGTACACCATCAATCATCGCTTTTTGCATGAGGGCCATAATAAATCCCAAAACATTACCGTGAACAGGCAGAGAAATGGGGTGGGTTTAGTGCACTTATGAAGGAGATTTGTACTCTTTGTCCAAAGGCTTGATTTAAGTTTTCGAGTTAGTTATATCCAAAAAATGAACATAGCAAAAGTTGACACAAAAACTGGCAGCTTGCTAGGTAGTTACGCGGGCTTGTCACATCTACAGAGTGCTCCAAGTTGCTTCAGGATTTAAGTTTGAGCATACGGCATGTATTTTGACACAGCCCAACCCAGAGTAGAAAAGAAAAAAAAGGACAGAGCCAGGCACCCACCAGTCAGCCTCTGTGAAGACGGTAAACAGTCACCTGTACAGGAATGTCCAACCTGTTTCCATGGCTAAGCTGCTCCAATTCCGCTGGCTAAAGGCAGCGACGGGGAGCAGGGAGCCAGCACCAGGCAGGCGACCCAGCTGTGGCTTGGGCTAGGTGAACAGGGCATGGGAAACCAGAGGCGACACCAGAAGTTGCTGGCCGTGGCAGATAGCAGTGTGAAAGCATCATGGATCTCACAGCTGTGCTGGGCACGAGTTGTGTGAGAAGTGGCCAAACAGCACAGGCGGTTGCGGAGGTTGCTCTGGGGAGCAGAACCTATCAGGACCAGTGGTGTGCCGCAAATCCTATCAGCTGAGGCTGCCTAGGTAACAGTATTGAAAACACAAAGTTTGGGTATGCCATGTAGCAAAACTGGCACCCAAGGCAAAACAGTAATTACGGTGGATTCCTTGTTTGGAAGGAGACTTGGGTGGAAAATGTCAGGTCAAGAAACAGGAAAATGGGTAAGTTACACAGTGCCAAGGGACCTCCAAGCTGTGCCCATGGAGCAGTCCCACACTTCAACACCAGAATGGGAGCAAGGCAGCAAACTAAACCCATTTTTCTGGTAATACCACATGCATCAAACCTGCCTTTGGTCACAACATGGTACCACAGCATGCTTTCCCTCGCTGGGAGGGCAGCACCTGGGTGGACGCGTAGATTGAGCATCACAGCATTTCTGTGTCAGTGCCTGTTCCAGGCAGCTGGCACCAGCCTCTTCCCACCACATCCTAAGACAAATATTGTCTGGGTAAAAAATCCATGGCTGAAAATACCTTCTCTCACCAGCCCATTCCCTCAGGAGAAAAAAAAAAAAAAGGAGCGTATCGTAATCAGTGGTCTGTGAAGAATAACCGATGCATAAACTCTGTAATAGCTTGCCTAGAAAGCTGCTCTCTTGCTCATTATTCTCCTCTCACATGGAGATGAGAGGAGTACAGGAAACTTACTTCCAGTTTATTCCTCATTCAAAAGGCAGAAGACCACATGTAAGCCATCATCCAGGTACTTGCCAGAAAATGGCTTGGGACGTTGCATTTCAAATCAAATAGAGATTCTCTCTTTCCATGAGGGAGAAGGATTATAAATAAATAAATAAATAAATAAATAAAATAGTAAAAAACCAACCAGAAATAGCATTATCCACAGATGGAAAGACTGAGTTAATCATTTAGTGGATTTTCCTCTGTGTGTCTGGATTTCTCTGGGCACAGCTGGGAAAATTTTTTTTTCTTGTTTTACTCAGAAAAAAAGAGTCACCATCACAACTAAGGGCGGAGAGTAGCTGCAACAGCAGAAGGGGAACAGCAGATTTGGAGGTAAGGTGCAGACTAGGAAACAACTGGGCATGTGTACAGAGGCTAACCTTTCTATTATTTCTTAAGAAGAGTAAGATAGGACTAATAAATCATTGTAGTAACGCCCAAGGTGACAGCCATGGCAGGGAATGGGTTAGTGCACGCACGGGCGAGTTAGCTGGCACTGCTGTGAGGAAGGGTCCGCTGCAGGCTGTGCCAGTATCATGGTTCTTTACGTGGCTTTTTCCTTGCAGGTTGTTAGGCCGGGTTGGCCTCCCGCCCAAAGCTCCTGGAAACCTCCCTTTATGGAGCTAACTGACTCTTGTCTTGCTCCTTCCCCCTCCCTGACAATTCTCAAGAATCTTGCTGTGCCCAGGACTCCAGGAAACATAATTTTTCCAGACCCTCCATCTTTCATCTCCAGAGAATTCACTTCACTCCCTCCTCCAGCTGACATGCTCCTTGGGAGGAAAAGAAACGACCAACATTCCCTGCCTGGGGAGCCCTGCAACTGGCCAAAATTAGAGCATTTGATGGGAAATCTCAGAGGCTGGTTATTCCACTCCTCAGACTTTGGGGATCTCCTATTGGACATTATCTCCAAAAAACAGGGACTTCACAGCACAGGTACCACCCCTGCTGGGCGAGTCTTTAGAAATCTCCTTATTTTTATGAGCCCAAGCCAAACTGAAGGACATAGAAAACCCTGCTGGATGTCTTTGCCTTGGCAGGTTCATGGTTACATCACGGGTCTCTGCTGTCACCTTCTCTCTTTTGTCACCTCCACCTTTTCCCTTCCCCATCTCTAGCAAATCTCTCTTTTTGTCCTTCTCTAAGGGCTGTAGGGCCCTGAAATCAGCCCATCTGCAAGGGGTCTCTACCTTCTGAGCAGACCATCAGTGACAGCGAAGAGTGCCATCCCCTGCCCTGCAAACAGCCACAGCTCCTGGGAGTTTGGGCAGGACCGATGAGCCCGCAGCCGGGACACGTCATTAAATCTTTTCTGTGACAACTCCCTTCAAAACTGGCAGCCCCATGCAGGATTCATGGTAAATGAATGAGGTAAAACAGAACCAACTTTCACTAATTTTACTTCTTAGCTAGGCCTCTTCTAACTCTCTGAAATTAACAGCATGTTGTGCCAAAAATGTTTCCTTCTCAGAGTGGTAAGACCAATGTTTGCAGCTAGTGCCAAGGAATGGTACGCAGAGAGGCTCTTGCTTATACTTACTCTATAACAACCAAGGGCGGCTAATTTTGTTATTTGCCCCATCGGAGGGTTAGAAACAGAAAAGCGTAGTGAGGTCCCACCTGCAGGGAGAAGCAGACAGGACAGGTGACCCAAAATTGACCATCAGGGTATTCCATCCCATCTGCCCCATGCTCAGTATAAAAGCTGAGGGATCAAAGGGTCAGCTCTCTTTCTTCAATGGCCGACATCTGAGGCGGACCCTGTCTGTTCATCTGCCTTTAATCCTGATCCATGAGTTCCTGACTCCAGCTGTGGAACCCAGTTCCCACCTATTACTGAGTCTGGTCTGGGACTTCCCCAGTGCCTGCCGGTGATGTCATCCTGGGAGCTTAATACGGGTTTGTATATACTGTAACTATTTCATTATTTCCTTTAAAAAAAAAAAATGATGATGATGATGATAATAATGATAATGATAATAATATTTAATTGAAGTAGTTTAGTTCCTTCTAAACTTGTAAATCCCCTTATCTCTCCCCCTCCTCTCTGTGTGCAAGAGGTGAGAGCATCTGTTGCCAGCCATCGGCCAATTTGGCCAAAACCACAACAGCATCATCTGGGGACCCTACTAAAAACTACCCACAGTGAAGAAACCAAGGAAGGGTCCCATCCAGTTTGAGGCTGGCCATGTTCTTCCTAAGCACCTCCAAAACTGATGGAGAAATAGTTGGTTACCCCTGGGCTGCCAAGTCCTGTGGAGTTCTGTTGCTGTCACTCCCCAGCACTAAGGGTGCAACACAGCTATCCCTCTGAGCCGGGGTAAGCCCTCCATCGTACTTCTGATGGGAAAGCAAGAGGCCAGGTCTAGGAGTCCAGGATGCTCCAACAATGGGAACGCCAACAGTGGAAGTAGGGAAAAGCAAATTACAGCCAGTTCCCAGGAGCTCAGTGCTGTTTCTGTGTCTGGATCTGTGCTAATGAGAGAGGTTTCTAGGGATCAAATCACCAAGAGTACTTCCCTTGCCCCAACTTGACAAAGGAGAGAATCACAGGTTCTTTTATTTGTAATGGTATCCATATGGCATATCCATTGTGTCTTTGGGAGGGGGCTTTTTCACTGCCTTCTAGCAGAGAGCATGCATCATACCAGCATCGTCAGCCCCACAAGTAAACCTGACATGCATAGCTCCTCAGCTCTGTCCCAGAGGACACAGTGCTTAGCAGAAAAACAAAGGAAGGATATAATGAAAGAGAGACCTTCCTCTCAGACTAAAGCACACAGCAGTATGTTCATCAAGGCAATAGTGCTTTGTTGAATCAGACTAATCATAGAATCACAGAATGGTTCAGGTTGGAAAACACCTTAAAGATCATCTAGTTCCAACATCCCTTCCATGGGCAGGGACACCTCCCACTAGATCAGGTTGCTTAAAGCCCCAAGCCCCATCCAGCCTGGCCTTGAACACTTCCAGGGATGGGGCATCCACAACGTCTCTGGGCAACCTGTTCCAGTGCTTCAACACCCTCACAGTTCTTCCTAATGTCTAACCTAAATCTACCCTCTTTCAGTTTAAAACTGTTAGCCCTTGTCCTATCACTGCATCCCTGGTAAAGAGTCCCACCCCAGCTTTCCTGTAGGCTCTGTTCAAGTACTGGACGGCTGCTACAAGGTTTCCCTGGAGTCTTCTCCAGACTGAACAACCCCAACTCTCTCAGCCTGTCCTCATAGCATAGGTGCTCCAGCCCTCTGATCATCCTCATTGCTCTCCTCTGGACTCACTCAACCATCAATCAACCATCTCAAAATAAGTTTGCAAAACATCTGCCTAAGCATGGTTACTCTTAGGGGTCTTCCTCTCAGAACCCCGTCTGCCCTTCACTTTGATTCCTCTGCTGCCTCTGCATTGTGCTTATGTATGGTAACCACATGGATTCACTAGCAGAGTAGCCCATCTCGACTAACAGGCACAAGAAGAAAGAGTGTTTTGTATGAATATCAGCAGAGGTGTTCAAAAGTGCACTCAATCACACACACAGGTGAGGGGAGCACACTGTACTCGAGCAGAGCAGAAATGCTGCAGGTTGTCTTTTCCCCTCCTGAAAAACATATGCAATTCTACATAATTATATCCTTCCTAGGGAAACCTTAGCCCATCTCACATAAACCATTCTGGTCTTGACCTCCAAAAGGAGAAGCCAGATGCTACAACTATGTAGTATGTTGTGGTCAAAGGAAGCATACATTTCAAGCCAAGACACTGTGGCTTTGTGTTTTAGTCTTACTTAGACACTGGCATCCTCCTATAAAGTCCCCCTGTACAGCTTTCTCCTTTTCATGTGTGTCTTCTTTCTCCTGCTGTGGATGGGTCAGACTGGACTGAGACTGCACTCCAGATGTCAAGCCAGTGAGAGGTGAAGGGGAAGGAATATATAGTCAATGGCCTTTGTTTTTTTGGTAGGGTAAATAGCGGCTTTTTACAGCACTCCCAGTGTCTGTAAAACCCATGTCAGAGGAGGACTGCTGCACCTACAACTGTGACTGCACAAGAAGCAGCCTTTAGAGTCAAGCAAACATAAGGCACATCACCCCACTGTCCTTCCCCAAATGAGATCATTATGGCTCACAACTCCAGGACGTTCATACAGCAGCCACTGCCTGAAATGCTGCAGCCAAAGAGGGAATCAACACTGTTGAGAAGAAAAGTACTAACGAGATCTGCTTTTTTCTGCTTAAACGAGATCTGCTTTTTCTGCTTAAACAAAGCTGCAACAGGTGTGGGCAACAAACAGCTGGAAACTGCTGGGCGCATCCATATCCCTCCCCAGCTCTCCACAGGCAGTGAGCACGCATCGGTCACAAATGACAGGTGGAAGGTTAAATGGTGACAATTAAGCACATTTCAGTGGGTCAGAGCAAATCCAGACAATGTGAACAGATCGATACCGACTTTGGTCGGAAGTGGAAGGTCTCTGCAGGCAGGTCTCTTGGCAGATTTCCTAAACAAAGGAAGACACCATTTGTTCCCATGGCAAAAAATAGGAGCCAAAGCTGAAAAAGACTCGAACTGGAGGTATCATGTGTCCGGCCGGAGCATGATACCAGAGACAGCCACTCTCCAGGTGCAGCACCATGGTAACAGCCGCAGTTTGCAGTCCAGAGGGCTGTATCGCCAGGCCAGGGTGGGGGAAGAGCATTTTGTCCTTCTGTAGCTGGTTTCCTGGGGCAGCCTGCTACACAAGGCAGCTGCACAGCCTCCCAGGCTAACATCAGCCTTGAAAGGTCACCTGAAGAGATGGAGAGCCGTAGGAAAGCAAAAGCCTGGTGCCTGGGGGGACAGACTGAGAAAGGACACATAGCTTTGCATCAAGTGACAGTGAGTATATGTGTGCCTGGTGTCACCCACTAAAGCTGTGGGTAAATAACAGGCTACCAGGGGAAGACTCCTGTCCTCTCTTCTCGTGTAAATCTCTTGCAGTTTCCTGCTCCTCTCCAAAGCAGGACCCCAGACCTCCTTTCAAATTCTTCCTCTCTCACTCTTCCCTCCCCAAATGTCAACCTCAGCATGCATCCTCTAAATATCCACCCTCTCCTGTACCACCCCACAACCAGCCCCACCTCTTGCTTCTCACAGCTCTGGCCTCCTACAGCACCCAGACTCAGACGCCAACACAGGCTCTGTCAATCCCCTTGCCCTGCTGCTATATACCACTGCTGCCCCTCAGGGAAGGGTCCCAGCCCCACTACCGTACACCCCCAGTCTTGTGCTCCCTACCTCCCCAGCAAACATTTATATTATTATTGCTTTTTCCCCAGATAATTACTCATTCCCACCCTGCCCCTGGCCAGACACCAACCCCCCATCAGTCAAATGGATGCACAGACTCGACATTCAACATTACTTCAAGGAGTAGGAAAGCTGTAGGTAGTTTCCACCCACCCCACTCTCACTCCTGCCCACCATCTGGAAGCTGTGCCAAATGCTGCATCTAGTCAGGCCCACCCTGTGCAGGCAGAATCCTCGAGGCGAGAAGCATCATTTTCCACCTCAGGTTTTTTTCATAGAATCACAGGGTTGGAAGGGCCCTCTGGAGATGCTCTAGTCCTACCCCCCTGACAGAGCAGGGTCACCTAGAGCAGGTTGCACAGGAACCTGTCCAGGAAGGCCTTGAATGTCTCCAGAGACAGAGACTCCACCACCTCCCTGGGCTTTTCTACATTTTTTTCCCCAGATGAATTGCTGCTATCACCTTTTCTCCCAACACCCTTTACCTCAGCCTTACTTTTCCATCAGCAACTGGATAAAAGAGCTCCTGCCTGCATGAGTGCCCTCAGCATTAGTTTTCACCGTTTCCATACATCTTCCTCTGCACTCCAGATAACTGTAATAAAAACCAGACTAGAAGGCCATAGAGCGTCTATCTCTTTTCTTCCCCTTACTTTCAGGAAGTCCTCACCAGGAATGCAGAAGGCATAAAATGGCCAATACGATACTCTAGCTTGGAGATCCAATCTCCTGTAAAGCAGGTTTTTATCTGAACAACCGAGGGCGTTGGTGGGCATTGCGTTTCCCACTCCCTATCACTCACCATCTCCATGTGGATCCAGCATCTACAGGTGAAACAGATGCGCTGCTCCTGACCCCCTCAAATCCAAAAATCCTTCTTTACTCTATTTCCAAGAGATTGATTTTTTTTTTCCCCTTCAGCGTCATACTGACTTTTTACAACTCTATCAAACCAGCTTTACAACTCCACAGCTATCTGAAGATCAAATCCAAGTCCAAATTCATCCCAACGGAAAAAGCCACTCACTCCCACAAGTACGCATTCCAATCCTTCACAATTCTTTTCCATTTATATTTTTAAATTAGGATGCTGTATTTTTGATAGCTGGTGCCGAAGCAACATGCTCTTCTCTTCCATTTCCTTGATGTCAGAAAGAGTTGTCTCCTGGCTTGAAGACCTTGGTTATTCCTGTTTTCTGAGAGAAGCAGAAGATGACGAGGTATGTATGGTGATGAAGTGATAACTATCTGAGACAGTTGTGGGAGATACAAGCTTGTTCAAAGCCTGCTGGAGTCGCTGGAAAGCTGTCACTGACTGATTTGGCCTTGGATCTAAAAACTTTAGGTCCTTCCCAAACTTTTAATTTTCAATGGCTGTCCTAAAAGTAAATTTTTAGTCTGATTCTGATCCTGCTGAGCACATTCAACCTTTACTGCTTTGAGTAGTAGTGGCAAAGAGTCACCTGTGCTCAGGATAAGGCTGTTGTGCGAGTGTTTTCCAGTGCAGGACAAACAATTCTTAATTATAGTTTTTCATACTGACAGACTTCTCTGAAGTCCAGGGTGCACACTCATGAATTAATCCTCCTACATCCCCTGTCAAAAAGGCAAACCCTAGCAATCTAACTTCTCAGATGAAACAACCAAGGCAGAGAAGTTAAATGACATGATCAAACCACAGATGTGAGTGAGTGTTACAGTCAATATGAAAAGGCTGCTCTTTGCATAGCAATAAACCAGATGTCTTTCAGCTTGGCGCCTCTCAGTCCCTACAAAACACATGGTTCAGTCCCATGGAAGATAGTCACATACATGAAATTAGGCAGGCACACAACTGCTTTATAAAACTAGGACCCAAATATCCCACATTCACATTCACATTTACATTTTTAGGCAATGGTCAAGCACAGTGCTGAAGCATAAGCTCCAATGCATTTACTATATCCAAAAGCAGCCACAAAATCACCAGCCAGTCCAGCTGTCTCAGCAGTGAGCTTTGCTCAACTGAGCCCCCAAAGAGGGCCTGAATTTCCCTGGACTGCCTGAGCTTGAGCTGTTGGAACTGGGTGGAAAAAGAAGAGAATGATATCCTGAGGCACTCAGGCTTGTCCCTCCTTACCCCTGCTTGGATGGGAAACACCTTCCAGCCAGTGACCTCAGATTAATAAATCTGACTCACATCTTGGGACTGAGTTTGAGGGGATTATCTGAGTTGGATGGGAGATTTTTGCCTTTTTTTGCATGTAGGTATTTGTCATTGTTAGCAGCTCCCTTGATACCAACAGAAGATCCCTGTTTTCTGTAGGTAAAATATAAAGGTCCAGCTTTTCCAAAGAACTTCTCATACGGCAGTTCTTTACATGCACCTATGGAAGGCAGACAGATTTGTACTGGAGGTTAGCAACAGCCAAGAGAACAATGGAAAACCCTTCTGCTTCCCATAATGAGAATGTGATTATTGCTAAAATAACTTTTTAAAATAATGGACTTACCTAAATTACAGCTTTGATCTCCAAAGAAAATAAATACTGCAGACTTATGATGACACAAACGCGCCATATCTTCTGGTAGCATGACAGGAATGCTTTTTGCATTTCCTGCATCCTCCTTGCATTTCCTGCGGGGAATGCATTTTTTGAATGCAATGTGAACATTGCAAAGGCCATTGACCTCAAACCATACAGCTGCACTTGGTGCAGCCTGAGGATTTACAGGTACCTCACCAAGGGTCTTTTCTGGATATAAAACAGTTAAACACATGAAAAGAAGCATTGTGCTATGTGCACTGAAGTAACCTGGCAAAATGAGACTGCCAAAGATCCTTTCTTTTTTCTCTTTTGAAAGCCATGTTTGAATTAAAATAAGGCCAGCTCTCTGGGATCCAGGGGATGCTTTACAAGAATTGGCAGGGGTTGGGCATAGACTCCAGCAATTTACTTTGGCCAATGTGTGAGTCTGGAGATCTGGTAGAGGAGGGTAGTGGAAGTGAAGAGATTGACATCATCTGTCTTAATGGCCACCACAAGTGTGGGGTTTCCTATAGATCAGGGCCCATAGGAGGTCTGGGAGATGGTAGTATGCACACCACACAACCTGTTGTCAATGACTAATGGATCTCAAGACACCAAGGTCTTCTCTAAAGACAGAAAGACAAACCACCAGTCAAAAACTCCCCGCCTGGACTGGAATCATCCTTAGGGGATGGCACTAGGTAATTCAAATGATACTGTAGTGACAGACTGGAAAACTATGGGAAAACTCATATCCTTGAGTGGACTGGAGAGTGAAAGCCACCCTGAAAATGAACACAGTGGAATGCTTTCAGAGATCAGAGCATCTTGCAGTAAATAACGTACAGTAGAGACCACCCAAAACTATTGATATAACTACTGTTTACCCTGTGGGAGAGACCAAAATGTGCAGAATGCTTTCTAAGCATTGGTCTTTACCCAAAAAGTTCCCAGTTCCATCCAAGTGATGTTTTCTTAACAGCCAGTGTTTTGCTATGACCCACACGACAAGGAGGCTAATAAAGTTGTCCTGGAAGGCAATACTTTGTACTGAGATTCTGCAGTTCCCCCCTTGCCGTACCCTTCAACCCATCACCTTAGCTTCTCCCTTTCATCCCAAAGAAGGCTCCATCACACATGAGGACCAACCCCAGTCCTGAACTCAGTCTTGTCCTTCAGCCACAAAGGTGTCTTCATCTCCAGTGCCCACAGTCTGCTGGAAGCAGTACCGAGAGCAGTGCTGAACACTGGATCGATGAGGATTCAATTGGACCAGCCTGGGCAGGGATTTTATATTGTGTGACACACACCACACACACCCTCCCCCCCAAGGAGTATGCCTTATTTGCCCTCCTGGTTTCTGAGATGCAGGCTTTCTCTTGAGTGCCTGACTTGACCAGTTCACAGGCAGCAACAATTTGATTAAACTGCGCTTGTTTTAGCCTTGTTTTCTAAGAAAACAAGAGCTTACGTGGTTATGCTACCTGTTATCTGTTTGTTCATCTGTCTGCTTCCCGTAATATCTTTTGAACTGGTTAGCAAATTTCAAACAAAAGTAGGACAGAGGTCTTAGGGAAAATGAGGTTAATGGAAATATGCGTTTTATTAATGCTATTAATGCTTGTTCTGAGGGAAAGACAGGGAGAAGCATATCCCTTTGGTCAGCAGTCAGCACTGGCAAGTGGTCCACTCATCTAGGCACTTTGTTTGCCTGACAGAGGTATCCACCAGGACACAAATGGGAGATAGCAAATACTGATAGGAATGCATGAGGTAGGGCCAAAAGCATGAATCCATAGGAATGGAGGTTTAACAAAACATTATATTTTTTGTTACTATTGATAGGAGTTCCTTGTGATTCATGTGCCCTGCTAGCAGGCAAACAAGGACATAGTTTTCTTGGTGATTCAACACCAACGACACAGCTAGTCCCTTTGAAATTCTGCCAGCTCTAACTAGAGGACTCCTTCATTTTTTTTCTGGAAGAGGGAAGAGCTCCTGGTTACTGAAGGGCAACTCTTTGGTAAATACACAGGTTGCTGTCTCAGCATCACAGACAGAGAAGGAATTATGAAGACAACAGCTGAACCAAGTTCTGGCATGGCATTCACTGTTGACTGCCCTTTCCTGAGTCTGTGTCAATCCCAGCAAGAATGTTTTCCTGGCATACGGGCAGCAAACCTGCATTGCAATGTTTAATCCTGAGGCACCCCTGGTTGTTTTGGTAGTCACTCAATATGTAGAAGGCTCTTGGGGGCTTTCAGTGACAAAGGACTGTCTCTTGTCAGTAGCTGCTTGTTATCACACTAAAAATTGCAAGATATAAATATGAGTTAATTTCTCTCAGAAATTGACATTATCTTAGACAAGATGTGAGGGGTGAAGCCAGAAACTCAGGTAGTCAAAAATGTCTCAAACTTCTTTAATCAGCCACCTAGCATTTCTGAATTTGAGGAGGGATGGTGATGCATGAATACATTACTCAGAATTTGTTCAAAGTGTCACTATTTTACAAACTTTTTTTTACTTGTTTTGCCCCTGACATGTCAAATAATTCCTCAGAGCAGAGGGCAGAGATCTGCCACATGCCATCTGGCTGCAGACTGAGGTGCTTCTTTAAATTGTCTTCCCATTGCCCTTTCATGCTGCTTGAACCCTGCGAGTCTCATAGGCTGTTACTCTGTAGCCCGTATTCCACAGGTTTAAAATGTGGATCTAGCCCACACAAGCTGTGTGAGTGCATGAACAACATTTTAACCACCCCTATTATTTCCAGGCCTGGATATCCTACTTTCTCCCAGGCAATATTTTCAAATATTTCAGTATGTTACCAAGTGGAAAACTTCTAATCTGAATTTCCCTTACTGTAATTTCAGCCTGCTGCTTTTACCTTATCCACCTTGGACAGAGAGAACAGATTATGCCTTTCCCTCCTGAAGCACTTTTGTAATTACATGGAAAAGGATCACTTAACCCCCGAGTTGCCTCTTTTCTAGATTATAACAACCCTGTCTTTTGTTTATCCTTCCTTGTAAGTCCTGCTGCCTGTGTAACTTGTTTGTATTGAGATAGGCCTACCTGCCAGATAAAGCAAAAGTGCAACAGTCTACCTTCTCACTAGAGCTGAGCAGTGATTACTGCCACCAAATGTGAAGAAAATGTTCCGGTCTTATAGATCATGCATTTTTGGGACCCGGAGCTAGAAATACCTGGATTTAAATGCAAGTTCTACTGCTGCCAGTCTGTCTGATCCTAGGTAAATTGAATCCCAGTTCACAGCTCCTTCACTTGGCAGACAGCTCTGGAAATAACAATTTGCTTAACTTAGCATAGCATGACCAAGGTAATGTAGGATTGAGACTGTGCAGATGTTGTGAAGTCTAGTGGAAGAGCTCACTGTTACAACAGATGTCCATGTGGATAGGTGTTCTCTTTCAGAAGTTATTTTAAAAATTTTGCTCTGAAATACTATAGGTGACAAAAGCCAAAGTTCTTCAAGAGTTACTACATCAAACTGCTGGGATATCAGTAGCTTCCAAGTAAATGTGGGGAAGTGCAGGACTTCAGTATACCAGGAATCCCATGGGTAAGTATTGATATATGAAGCCCTCCAAGTGAATGATTAAACCGATTTGCCGAACATCGCTGTGACACATGGATTTCCTAGTATCAAGCCAGCTGAGCCTGCTGGGAGGATTCTCTCTACAGTATGTGTAGTCTTCCTCCCCAGAAGATGAATAGAAGTATCTGAATGCTTTCTGGTTCAGGCTGGTCTTTTTATTTTTGTATCACTGCAGGACACATCCACATGGAATCACTCAAATGCTTACTGATAAGACTTTTTCTCCAGATTGTAACTTTCTTTAGTTGCACTGGCCAAGAGACTCTGTATCAAAGCTTCACACGGCATTTTATAGGCTTCCTAACTTAAAAAGAGAAGGATTTGTTTTGTTCTGGTTTTAAGACATTAAATTATAAGAGAGATCTCTCTGCAATAACAATCACTCAGAGTGCTGTTTCACAGCATTTTCTGAAATAGTTTGGGCATATTGTTTTACTCTTTATTGAAAGGATGACTCCCACATGGGTAGATGTAAGCAAGCAAAAAGAAGCCTGTTATTTTTTGTAAAAGGGAGTGGGCACTGATGTAAGTTACAGTCTCAAGGTGAGCCAAGTCCGCTTGCAAACATTCTTAACATTCCATGTCCACTCGACTTATATCTGTCTACCTGCAGTTTATTCAGGCTCTACATTCGCTCCTGTGTGGCAGCAGGGGTGCAAAGATGAATTTCACAGGCCTTGCTGCCGAGTGCTACTCCAGGGATTGCTTTGAGAAGCACAGTGGCAGAACTTGTCTGTTCTGCTCCCAGCCTTCCTCTTCTTAGCCCATCAGTTTATTTAACTGAGCTATACCCTGCTCAGCACGTTCAATCCGTATTAGCCATGTCTCACTCACAGATAGATGAAGTAGTCCAGCCTTCAGCTGTGCTCATTGCACCAGGATTCAGATAAGAAGGACAGAGATGGTGATGACACCATCCTGGACAGATACAGAGGTAGCTGACAAGTACTGCTGCAAATTTCCCTTGTGTGATTAGCATAGACCTGCAGCTCATTACCCGAAGGAGCAGCAGTGCCTCCTGAACTTTGGCAGGAGACGTTGTATAACAGAGGAGCTTCTCATCTTGCAGTACCAAGAACAGCAAGTTTTCCAAGGCTTGAGGGAAGAGCAACTAAGGCAGAAACAGAAGTCTATTATCAGTACTCATTTCAATGCAACTCCAGGCAAAGGAAGCCCTGAAAGATATTATTTACAGAGACTGGAAGATGGAACAACTTTTCCAGGCATGTGGGACAAGACTGGTTTTCTACAGGAAAGAGATGTTTATCTAAGCAATGCATCAACAATTAAGAGAGGTGAGTTACTGGAGTTGATAAGTCAGCCTTGCTTAGAAATCTCACTCATTATTTTGGGCTTTTTGTTGATGAAAAATCCTCCATGACTTAATCTCAAACTCAGGAGTTAAATTAGGGCAGAGGAGCTCGGTCACAACAAAAGTGCAACAAGACTGTCTGCCTCTAACCCCAAGGAGGCCAAGCACAGCCATCGTGGAGTTCCTTCCATTAACACAGCCACTGGGACTTTTGCTGCAGGCTGTGTGGGTCAGTGTCATAAGCGGTATTACTGGTATTACAGCAGATCACAGATAAAGAGATAAAGAACAAGATACCTAGAAATTACATGCTTACTATGTGCCAGCATTGATGGTTCTCCAGCCAGGTTAACCAGGCCCACAGCAAATCAGTAATGCTCTCCTTCCACATTGGGGATCACGGGGGTCAGGCAGCAAAAAAGGGATCAGCACAGGGAAAAGGGCCAGTGGGTCAGTCAGGGCTTCCCCCCAGCACAACCACAGCAACAAGACAACGTGAAGGGATGCACTTGTCTGAAAGTGGCCTGCTTGCACGCATCTTGGATCCAAGGTGGGAAAGGGTAAAAGGAATCACCCAAGAAAGGAAAGCGGTCCCCCTCTCTTATGCCTGCACAGGACTGTGTCTTTCCTCCACCTCTGGGCTGGGCCTGGCATGGGACTTCAAGGCAAGAAGGTGCTTTCCCCAGGTAGGTCTCTTGTGTTGGACTCCACCTTCCTTCATACAAATGTGATGCAATGGGTCCTTTTGCTTGTCTCCTCCACCACTTAAGGCCTCGGACAGGTTAGGAGGCACAGAATTGTTCCATCCTCATCTGAAATCATCCTAGATTTCTCCAAGGATTTCTCCAAGTTAAACAAGCGCAGATCTTTGCGTAGAAGACCAAGTGGAAAACCCAGGAAACACCTGCCTGAGGAATGGTGGTGTGGCCCTGAAAGATTGATCTGTGCCACCTGGCTTTACCTGCTTTGATACTAGAGAAGTTAGAGCCTGCCTTAAAGCAATATTTAGCTCCCATCTTATACTCCTCTGCGAGCAAACCAGGGTTCAGAACACAAGTGGAACCTTGGCTAAATCCTTGAGAAAATCTCCCTCCGCAACTCCAGAAGACAGCTTAATGTATACAGAAAAGAGCAGCAAATAAGAGGAGGCTGTAGAGAATTTTAACGTAGGAAAGAGGATCTGGGTATTTCATCAGCATCCTTTCAGATCCTAATATTATTTGGGGAAATATTAACCGAGCTAATTAGTACCTGTGAAGTGAAAAGTCAACCCAGCTAAGTCTTCCTCATGTAACCCTTCATCTGCATGTTCACATTGTCTCCTTTCAATGCTCTTTGTAGCACAGACCCCCCAGTTCTCAGCTCCATAGTTCTTGAAATACCCACAGTGGCAGAATCTACCTTATGTCACTCCGTCTGTGAAAACATGCAAGCAGAGCATTCATTTTTTTGTCTAATTAACTAAAGAGAGATGGACTAATAGCAATATTTCCTTCCCAAATTTTAAAAATATCATCCACAAAGCCCACGTAGATATTCTGGGAGGAACAACTGCTATTACAGTGTCCAAGTAATAAGCACAAGCAACTAATATTTTATAGATAATATTTATGNAAAAAAGAACATGGAACATATCTGCATGTTTTCTTTTGAACTTAATTCAAGCAGATGTAGTGGCCTGTTACCCAGTTTCTGCTGCAGCTACTTGCAAGCCAAGTGGAGAACGTTTGACACAGTAAAATTATCTCCTCCTAGTGCTGACATAAACAATGACAAAAGGTGCCACCATATCAGACATAAGGCCCAAGCGTTTTTAAAAATCAAGCAGTATGGAGCAGCTCTCTATTCCCTCCCAGATAGCCCTGAGCGCCTGCTCTGCCCTTTATCTTCTGGCTGTGCAGCTCTGTATGGCTGCAGACTCCCAGCCCGGCCAAGGCAGCTGGTGGCCTCCACCCTGGTGTGGTCAGGGGCCGTGTCAAATGCCCGCGCGTATTTGGATGGACAAACCCAGGGTGGACAGAACTGCTTTCCCAGAGAGATAAAGCACGAGGCTGCTCTCCCACTGCCTTCTCCAGCAAAGCACAAACATGAAAGCAACTTCCCTTGGTGCTCATTCACTGCCTAGTAAGGCACCTGAATGTGCCTCTGGTTCAAGGATGTCCTCAGGCCCTGGGTACGAAGAACACTAACGTGACTCTTACCACCCATAAACACAGAGATGACATTGGTTCTTGTGGGTATTCTCAGTGCCACAAAATAAATATTTATATACAGTGCAGTTTGTTTTCATGAGATGAGGAATGCAAACTGGATAGGAAAAGCAGGGCAGAAAATACCAAGTTTGATAAGCTGTTATTCGTATTTTCATATGAAACAGCTGAGAGAATGAAAACCAGAGGATATTTACATATTCTGGCCTACTGGGAACGTACCAAGAGGCTGCATTACATTCAGGAATGTTGCCTTGTGTGCAAACCAGGAAACCACTTCTTGCTTGCTCACCCAGCAGCACAACTAGAGAGAGGAAGGGCAGCTCTCAGCCTGAGAGATTTGTGAAAACGTAACAGTGGAAAACCCTGTGTCTTATGCTTACACCAAACAAGCTCGTTGGACACCTTTCTCAAGCCTATCAATGGCACTGTACTATGTGATGGAAACCCCACTGCCATTGAACATGAGTGGTGAGTTACTCCCTCCTGTAAAATTGCCTTTCTGAGGAAGGAATTTAAGCTGAAGGATTTATGGAGAAATAGAAGGAAATTTCCCTGTTTTATCCTTCATGCAATAGGAAAATGAAAGCTGTGATTCACAAACAGGAACATCTCCCCTAGCGAAGGAGCTAGTAATGTGCTTTCTCATTTTCCAAAAACTTTCTCTGTCACTTTCTCTGTGTTTAAGCAAACATTGCAAATTAAGTTTAAGCTGGTCTTGGAAGTATTAAGTCTTTTGGTATAGATTATCACCGCTATCACCATCTCCACTTAGAGTACAATGGAAAATAAAAAATCCTGTCCAGTGCTTACCCACACTCACAAGTCACATACAGACGAGACTGAAAATGTTCCCTGTTCTGTGAGAAAATGAAAATGGATGAAAATGTTGCATGCAGGGAGTACAACACATAATACACTAGAATACACAAATAGCCTTCTTGCATTTTGCCTCCATGGAGCTTTGGCTTCCACCAGTAACAAAAGTTTTTAAAAAAAACATTTCAACTCAGGCAGCTCTGGCAGTCACAGCTTCATAAATTGAAAATTTAATTTGACTTACAAATTCATTACCAAAATTAAAACTTCCCATCAAAAAGCTTTTGTAGCAGATACTATCCACTATTATTTCTTCGACAAGATCAACACTGTCATTTCCAGATGTCCAATACCATCTGGGAGTTGTGAAATTTACATCTATGAAGAACAGCTCCTGATTACCATTCTGTGTATTGGTAGACAGACCTGTGAGTAGCAGGCAAGAGTTGGAAGTACAGTCCTCTCGTTCCACCACTGGCTCTGCCACATCCATGTGGAAAGAAGAATATACCTCCGGACTTCTAGAAGAATGTGAATGAGAAAATACCAGGGGGTATGGTGATTTGAGTTCCAGGCAAAAATGCAGAGCTGAAAGAACAGCCTTCTCAAAAGATTTTATCTAAGCTTATCCTTATTCCCTATACTTAGCTGCACTTAAAAGCAGTTTCCTCAAATTTACTTGCTGTATAAAATCATTTGCTGAATTGTTTCAGGGAATCATTTCAGGCCTTCACTGAGTTACCATGCAGTTTCTTGTACATTTTGGTTCTACGCTGTATTGAACTGCTTTGCTCAAATATGAAAATTGCATTCACCTTTCTATTCTCTGACTACACAAAACAAATATAAAAGCAAAGCTTCTTCTTGACTACTCAGGTTAGCAAGAACAAAACCTGCTTTTTATGACTACTCAATTCAAATCCTGGCTTGTATAATTGTTCCTGATGAGAAAGCAAACACAGGAAAAGTTCAAACAATAAAAATGAAAGCTTTTAAAAATGTGAAGGAATATTCCAGCACAACATGGCTATGAACAATGTTACTCCATCCCTATAATAAGACAAACAAAGGAGAACCTTTAATTATTTCAGAGCTTGCCACCTCATTCCCTGCCTTCAGATGAAACGCAATTTGCTCATAAGTGAGAAAAAAATCCATATGACAAACAAATCTTAAACTGTCAATAACTGCATCAGTAGTCACATTACATGCGTACTTCTGCCATAGAAACTATAAGAATTATTCAAGCCATATTGCAAAAACACTTTAGCATGTACCATGCTAGTTCTTCTGACAAAAAATGTAACCAAGGATACCGCTTGCAAAAGAACATATAACATACATGCAGTGCAAATGCTTCATTCTTTCCACACCACTCTTTTCATGTGTTTGTTAGAACTACGTTTTCTATCTCATTTCCATTTAGACAATCTTTCTTCCTGGGCTTCTCTTTAACAACATGAAAAAATGACCATAATTGTGAGAAAAAGCATGAAAGCTCTATAGGCATGAATCCATCATTTTTCTCTTCACTTTAATTCCATGAGCAGGCCCTCAAAACTAATTACTCGGGGTGGAGAAAGGAGTGTGCTGCCCCTATTAAGAGGAATCATGAAAGATATTGCCTGGTTAATATAGGTAGTCTTCCATGAGCCACCCTTTGCTAGGATTTGTCTCCCATGGGTAAAGAACTGGATGCACTGACACCAATGGAAATTTTTTCCTGACATTTGTTTTGGCCAAAAATGTAATTCTGCAAAGGTACGCAGTCTCAGCCATCAGAGAATCCCACCCCTAGGTAACTCTGTGGTAGTAGAAACTAGGCAGTTGAGCATACAGCTGAAATGGGGTGACTGTGTTTGGCACCATGCACACCTGGCAGAAAGCTTGGGTTTACCCAAAAGAATGCCACAGAAAACAGTCACAGGGCTTTCTTTCGGAGGAGGACTGTATGGATTTCTGTCCGTACAATTTGAAGCTTGATCCTGCAAATGTTGAAGGGCGGATGGTTTACTGAGTTGCCCCGGGGCAACCTGTGGGCGACAAAGAGTCTCAAGTCCCCCCAGGCAGTCAGGATACTTTTTTATTGAACTCAGGCACTCAGGCAGAGACAGAGACACCACATTTCAGCCACTGAAGTCTGGTAACTTGAATGAACATTTCTTTTCAGGTGTACACTCATTTT
>VXBO01005158.1:140267-160920 GCA_013400135.1 Rhinoptilus africanus
CGCCGGCACACCACGTGCTGGGCGTCGTCCCCGGGACTTCTCCAGAACTGTGTGACATGTTCTTTGGGCGGGAGAGGCGGCCCTGCTGCGGCCCAGCGGTTGCTTGAGTGGCAGAAAAAGTCTCAGCTTCTCTTTTCCCGCAGAAGTTCGGCACTGGACGTGTCGCCGACAGCTGACTGCTGTCGTGACAGCTCGCCATAAGTGATATTCATTCATCATCCTGTGGGGGCTTAGAAAGTGTAAACGCCAAGTGAAGCTGTGACACATAGCAACCAAAACTAGATGTGTAGTACTTCAAGGGGTCATTAGGAAACAAGACCTTTGGTCTTGGCCAGTGGTAGCCATCAGCAGCCGTTTTGTGGCTTGAGCTGTACAGTACGCGAGCCTGCTGACGCTCGTGGAATAAGTCACGTCCAAAATCCATCCTGCAGCCACCTCTGTGCAAATACAGGCTAGGGCCAAAGGTTTGGTTTGGCCTTGGTTTTTCTAGTTTGAATTGGGAGGTGAGTAGCACCCTTCCAGGTTACTGTGGTAGTTGCAAAAGTTAACATATTCTGGGGCTTGGGAAGCAGGCAGTGAAGGGCGAGGATGCACGCTTTAGCAAAGGAATCAGTCTCTTCCCAAGCGTTGGTATCTTTTTCTTTCTTTTGCTAATACTGGTTTAAGACTGTAATTAGGAAACATTCCCGTAGTGTGAGTTGAGTTGGTCGGGTAAAGGCAATGCCGGCAGATGTTGATATTGCCCCTGTGATGCTTCGGTGGCACCAGGAGGCTCGGCTTCGAGTAGCATGCTCAGCCGACTCTCTTTTTATTGCTTTGACTTTTTGCATCCTGCTACTGGCTTCCTGAGGAAGGAGTATGCGAAAAGGAAAATCCTGCTTTGTTATGGGCTAATAATTAAACAACTGAGTGTGACAAGTAAAAGGCACATCATGGTCTGTTGCACTGCCAAAAGGAGTTGCAGGAAATAATGCACACAGGAAATATTTCCAAGGAAAAAAGTCACCGGGTCATGAAGTACTTCCTCTTCCAGCCCCCAGAAAAAAAAAAAAGGCATCTTTAGAGTCTCACTGTTTTTTAAAAAGTCTAGAAATTAGGCAGAAGATGGGTTTCTGGCTTGAGAAATAGTTTTTGTTATTTTTCTTAATATTTTCTCTCAGGTACTCGCATCCTTTGCTACAGGGCCCAGACAAAATAATAGTGTTTTCTATGAAATTCGCACATATGACATTAAGCCGTCGAAGATGAAGGAGTTTGTGGAAATGATCAACAAGTACATTCATCTTCGCACAGCTCACTCGGAGCTGGTGGGATTCTGGTCTGCGGAGCTGGGAGCGATGAATAAGGTTGTCCATATTTGGAAGTACGGTACGCTCACCATTCCTTTGTGCTGCTCTGCTCTCTCTGTGCCCCTTGTCTCCTAGGCATGAAGGCGAAGAGAATGCTTACCCAGCTTTTATTTGTTGCTCTTACTGTGAGAAAATGTCCAAAAAAAAATTGTTCCTATACTGATTACTGAAAAGAACACTGCAGAGCCCGTCAGGGCAATTTTGGCATGTTGAGGTGAGAGAGTTAAAACTGTTCTTTAACAGCAGTCTCTGCTCAGAACAGGTATAATAGAGGAATTGTGGCAGAGTGCTGCAGTTCATGATAAATATTTCTAATTTAGGGCCAGTTCCCGACCCACGAATGTGTTCAAACTTTCGAAATGGATTGAAAAAAGGTTGAGACCTTCTTAATAGTATAATACATTTAAGTGCAGATAATCTATGTGCAGTCTCTCTATGTCTGTATGCATGTATAACTGTCCTCAAATTTTAGTTCAGTGTAACCGTTCACTCCCCTAAAACAAACGAGCACGCAGTTTGCATGCCTAAACTGCTTCTGTAGCTGGTCTGTGCTGAGGTGCGAAGCCACTCCAGCCACCCCAATGTCCCAAGCGCATGAAGCGTTTCATTGCTGCTTCAGTCTTCGTAGCAACAGGCATTTTTTGCGGTATAATCAACTTTTGACGTTGTTGGAATCAGTGCTGAGCTGGACGGTGCTGGTGAGCCAAACCATGTACATCTATGGTTTATGAAATTTCCTGCTTCTCAAAACATTTTTCCTTGTTCTTTCTCAAAAAAAACCCCAAACCCACCTCATTTTTAGAACCCTCTGAGAAACTTTTAAAATGGAAAACTAAGAAAAAACTTAAAACTTTTATTTGTTTCCTAGTGGTGTTTACATGTGTAAGGTTCAACATCCTTTCTCCTTGATTTATTAGACCTCTGCTTGTATCTTTTTAATAGTTAAAAATAATTGGTATATTTTTCTCTTGGTTCCAAGACAGGATATTTCTCAAAGTTCTTCCCATTCTCAAGTGCTGGATTTTTCTCTTGTATTATTGAAAGCTGTCTGCATAAATACACTGCTTAGGATGCCACTGCAGCCTAACCAGTTGAAATTCAGGCACTCTTAATTCAGTGGATTTGTGGAAAAGGTCTGGATTTGGGGTATTTAATAATTTTTTATGTAGCTGAACAAACAAACATTACTTCTACACTTGTAATTTTAATGTCATTTTATATAATCTGAAGCTCATGTTTTTCTTCATTTGCTCTTGGTAGGCTAATATTCCTTCTGAATTTTCTTTCCCACTTCACTTCCTTATCCACTGTGCTTTCTCCATATCTCCTCAGTAACTGTTGCCACGTCCAGGAGTCCCTGCAGGTGCCATATATGAATCTTTCTTAACAGTAACATCGCTTAACTTTTTTATGTATTTTCTTGGAAAAATTGGTTTGGCTTGAAACCATTTAAATCTGAGCGCTAAAGAAAAGATTTTTGCAGAATTTAGAGGAAACTTACCACATCTTATTCGAGCTAATATGCTATATAAAATGATCAGTTTCAACCTTATGTAAGTGCAGCTTGCCTCTTTGTAATTGTACCTTTTGATAAGTCTGATGTGGCATTAAGTGTAATTTTCATGGGTTTTTTTACTTCTTTTTTTCTTTCTTACAGATAATTTTGCCCAAAGAACAGCAGTCCGGCATGCACTAGCCAATGACAACGACTGGCAGGGAAAATTCATCTCTGCAGCTCTCCCCTTGATGGAGAAGCAGCACAATGAGGTTGCTTATCTGGTGCCCTGGTGTCAGCTTGGGAAGCCTCCAAAAGAAGGGGGTGAGCTTATCTTCTCTTTTGATGATCAAAGTTACTGATGCTGATGGGCTAACAAAAAATGGCTTAAAGTTTAAACGAGGAATTACGTGGTTTTATGACCCTTTATGTAACAAGTGCATGTACAGACAGCCATGTGAAAAAGGTGACATAACACAGGTGAGGGACAAAGTTTTTAAGAACGATTTTACACTAACTTACATCACTAACTGACTAGAGCCCAGATTGTTAAGGTTGTAAAGAGACGTGTGAATAGGCTAAATGAACATGCAAAACGGAAATGCCTTAGTAGTGATCAGAGCGGTCTTCCTGGACTTGCTTTGTTGTCTCCTTGGACTTGAGCAAAGCATTTGACACTGTCCCACATGACATCCTTGTCTCTAAATTGGAGAGACATGGATATGACAGATGGACTACTTGGTGCATAAGGAACTCTCTGGACAGTCGCCTGTTTAGTTCTCCAGTTTAGCCTGGAGAAGAGGAGGCTGAGGGGAGACCTCATCACCCTCTACAACTACCTGAAAGGAGGTTGTGGAGAGATGGGGGCTGAGCTCTTCTCCCTGGTGACAAGGGATAGGACAAGAGGAAATGGGTTCAAGTTATGTCAGGGCAGGTTTAGATTGGATATCAGGAAACATTTTTTCACTGAAAGGGTTATTAAACATGGGAATAGGCTGCCCAGGGAGGTGGTGGATTCCCCATCCCTGGAGGTGTTTAAGAAAAGAGTAGATGAGGTACTTACGGACATGGTTTAGAAGTGGTTTTTGTCAGTGTGGGTGGAGGATGCACTGAGAGCAGCCCTGAGGAGAAGGACTTGGGGGTGTTACTGGATGAGAGGCTCAACAGACGGCAATGTGTGCTTGTNGTCGCTGAGAGGACACTTCCTGGAGACACTGAAGACAATGATTATTCTCTTTCACAGAGGTTTTTCTCTTTTATAAATTTGCTTTGATGTTACTGCTTCTTTTGCATAACAGTTTTAAATAAAAACAAAAATAATACCTACTTTTTACAGATACAGCCAAGTCAAGCATCCTTTGTAACAATCATTAGATTAGGTGTAGCTGTCCTGTCCTGGTGTATTTTAATTCACTCTGTAGCAAATGTGGTGTTAATAGTATTGACCATTACCCAGTTCATGAACATTTGCAGACTTTGTTTCCTGGGGCGATGTCAAACTGGCCTTGCTTCAGCCCTCAGCATGTGCATACAAACAGTAATCCTTGTTCTTTGTTCCCCTGTGATTCTGAATGTCATGCTGTTACAATTCAATTTGAAAGCAGTCTAGTTTCCATTTAAAACTGAGGAGCTGACTTTTCAAACACGTTGTTCCCATTTCAGTTTATCTCCAGCCCATGGCTGGAGAATGAGACCAGACATACATTGCAGTGTGGCAAGTGTCTAGCTTTCTATTAAAGTGTCAGTGACTGTGGTCTAGAGTAACTACCTGAATGGAAAGGAGACAGATAACATGTCTTGTAGTAGGACCAGAGTTTTTCAGCAAATCATGCCATTTTTCTATAAAGAAGGGAGATTGTTTGGCGGAGCAGAGCTGCTGAGCTAGTCCTGTTCTGTTGGTCATGCCTTCAGATCTGTGACCAGCTGCCAGTATTCAAAGGGGTTTGTAATGTCATAAACCGCTTCAATGCCAGAAAACATCACCAGTCTTAAAAGAGGCCACCTTGCATCAATCAGCTATCCAAAGCCTGCAAGCACATACGAATTTTTGTGATTGCTGCAAAGCAGTCTGAATCTCCTCAAAATTCCAGGCAACGCTGAAAACTGCTGCGCTGGGCTTTGTGTGAAGTCTTTGGTTCCTCACCATCCCTGGTACTTACATTTGCACTTGAAATAGCTCCAGGTAGTGAGCCACTTGGTGTGCTCATGTGAGCCCCTGGATGCTGTGAGATGTTGTACTTGCTGGGATGAGGGGACAGTTTCATGTCCTGCTGACCCCAAATGGCAGGGAAGTGCAGTACTGATTTCACGATAAATATGTCATGGCCATGATACACTGTTTGAGAACAAGCATGTTAATTTGTGTTTCCTTCCTTGAGGTCACCTTTTCCTTTTCTTCCAGGAGTGTATGAATGGGTAACCTTCCAGATGAAGCCTGGTGGGCCAGCATTGTGGGGTGAAGCGTTTCGAGCCGCAATCAGTGCTCACATCAACACAGGCTACACCAAGCTCATCGGTGTTTTCCACACAGAGTATGGATTACTTAACACAGGTAGTACTCAATTTCCGATACAGACTTGGCATGGGAAGGGGTGGAGGGAGAGGGGTAAGCCCTTGTCCTGGATTGGGATTGGCTGGCTTGATGAAACTGTTGGTGTGGATCACCAAAGCCCTGTAAACAGTCCTTGAACCCAGCTTTGTGTGGGGGGTTATAGGCTTAAGCCAGGTGCTGCTATCTTAAAAGCCTCTCAGATCTGATGTTAAAGAGACAAAGCTTTTAAAGGCTCAGCAAAGGATCACCCCTTAGTGGAGAATTGTTTCTGCTAACTGCAAGGCATCTTATCGGGTGAAGAGAGACTGCTACGACTTACAGTACATGTTGTATTGCAGCGTAACAGTATTCAGCTGACTTTATTTGTACTTTCTCAGTCCACGTGATCTGGTGGAACGAGAGCCCAGATCACCGGGCAGCAGGAAGGCACAGTGCCCATGAAGATGCCAGAGTGGTAGCAGCTGGTAAGAGATGATGAATCCAGAGAACTCACTACCCTTACCTGCATTCACGCTGAGAAAAATATTATTTCTCATCGTATTACTGTATTACTTAAATATGCATTTAATTTCAGTGCGAGACAGTGTCAGATTCTTGGAGTCTCAGAAAAATATGCTCCTGATTCCGCTGCAGTGTTCACCACTGAAGTAACCTTCTTCTAAAGGATGCAACTGATGGCAGAAAGGAGAAGATGGAAATGTTCTCAGCAAATATCATCACATGGATCACCATACCTTCTTGCACTGACCCAACTGTTCTTCAGTTTACAATAAATGGATGTAAAGTGCTGATGGTTAGTAACATAAATCAGTAAAATTTTGCAAGCTGATAGCACCGGCTAAACAGAAGTTTATAGTGATGTTCCTACATCCGCAGGAAAAAGAACTTGAGCCATATCATTCATGGCATGAACCACCCTTCACCTATCTTTTATTTTAACCTCTCAGTTCCTCATGCTTTTCTTCATAGCTAGATTACTTACCAAACCTTCCAAGTGTCCTTTTCCAACCTTACAGCTCAGAGCTGGTATCAATTTTGTAACGTGACTCTTGTAATTATCACATCATACCGGTTTAAGAAGGAATGCTCCCACATATCTGTTACCCAGTTACATTTTAATCAGACTTCTCACTGTGCTAATTCTGAGCAATGTCAGACATCAGTGTGGCTGGAACTGCCCCTAGGAGCAGCTGCAGTGAAGCTGGTCAGGTAACGGGTCCCAGTGAACTCTGCCATAAGAAGAGCATTTATTTCTATGTTGTTACAGTTCACTTCATCCCTTTCCTTTTTTGTTCAAAACTGTGGATTACGTACATAATGCTTTGCCTTATGTATTTTAATATTTGTTTAGGGTGCTGAAATTGGATTAGCCCTTCTTCAACCGTGTAGTCAGACTCAGCTGACTGACACATGCTTGCACTCTTTGAAATACTTTTTGCCAGACTGTTAAAAGCCAAATAAATTTGGATAAAGGGTGAATTTTTAGTATCTACAACTCAAGCTCTTTTTTTTAAAACTGTTAAATGATAAACCCCATTCTCCACGTAAAGCATTCAGCAGGTCAACAACAGTCTTGGTAACAGTTGCTTTAGAGCCAGCAGAGTGAATAGGAGCAGGGCAGAGGGGACTCCCATGAGCTGAGAAGGCGAAGCTCTGTTGCATGCACAGTGGTATGGAGCACCCTCTTCTGCAACTTAGAGGTCACTAACTGGCAGAGCACTTGGGAGGCTTTTCCACAGGTTAGTCACTGGCTTGCAATAAGCAACTGATTTCACATCTCTACTGAAGTATCTGCATGCAGTCTGCCTCATGATGATTATTGCTTCTGTAAAGTGCATTAAGATCTCTGCCCCGTGCCCTTACTGTGTCCAGTTCTGGGCTCCCCGGCTCAAAAAGGACAAGGAACTGCTGGAGAGGGNGTGATTCTATGATGCTATGATCTCATGGAAGGCACAAAAAAACCTGTCTGTAGACAATTATGCTTGTGTCCAAGGTGCAGGGATGGGATCTGGCTGCTGTAGTAAGGGAGGCATCTTTAGCGCTCTTGGGTGGAACTGGTTGTTCCAGTACCTTCAGAAACCACTGCCTTATGCCTTAAAAAGTTGAGTTGTAAAATATAAATGGCTGATAAGCCATTGCTATTAGTTGAATCAGAATGTTGCTTTATGGCAGTTAACTTGAAGAAGGACTGTTTTTTAGTAACAAAAATATAGGCTGAAAAATGATACAGGAAATTCATAGGACTTTTTTGCCCCCCCTTTGAATGTGAAAATGAAGTTGGTTTATTGTTTACCAGAAAAAAAACCCAGAGGTATACCAAACCCAGGTTTTTTTAGTAAACCTATTTTCCTTGTCATTATCATTGAGAGTAAGCAATATAAAGAGTAAAAAAAATTAGAGGTGTGCTTTATTCCAAAGTTTGTTGCTTTCTGACAAGAGGTTGATAAATCAAGCCCAGTACCCAAAGCACCATCTGGACACTAGATTGAAACAGAAAAGTCAGGAAGTTTTAATTGGCTTCTTATCTCAGGATGAATTTTCTTAATAAGTGTAGCTTCAAGAACTGGTTGTGTTGTGGAACTTAATTGGTTGACAGCAGACTACAGGCAGTAGGAAGGTAAAATTTTAAAATCAGTTTTTCTTTCAGCAATCAGACCAGCATTCTGCTTTCATTTGTAAAATGCTGTTCAAAATCAATGTAGTATTAACACAAGTGATCTTCCTGTAACTTGGAATTAGCTAAGTTTAGGGTATTTCAGATACTTTACACTCCACCATAACGTTTTGCTTTGTCAGTGAAAACAAGTATGGGGTATTTCTAGAAAAGAGGAGGAACAATTATCAATAGTTGCAGCTTTCTGCATGCCTTTAATGGCAATATTCAGAGGCAGGTACCAGACTTGGGATTTGAACATCGAGGTAAGTTTGTTAGGCTTTGCAGCGGGATTTGACAGTTACACAGATCACTTTTTTCAGGGTTTGCTGGAGACCTTTCCATTTACTAACTTTAGACGCTTAAAGTAGCCCTTGTCTTTCAAACCTTACCTCACCTCACTTGCCTGAAAATAGTACATGGCTCATACCAATTTGTAGAGATACTGAACTTGTATCAAAGTTCACAACAGAACAAAACCAGACAAAACAAGAGCTGCTAACAGCACTCCTCCAAAGAACATACGCAAAAACGACACTTTGAAGACCAGTGGTGCTGTAACAGCTTTATTTTTTACTTAATGCAAGGCAATTAGAGTGCCTTTTAATACTTCACATAACAGTTATTAGCAAATACAAATATATATACTTTTTTTTTTGCTTTTAATGAAAATGTCCATTTAAGGATTTAACTTAGAAATTTCAGTTGTGAAATCTCTCTAGATTTTTGCAAAGTTAACAGATATTCCAGTGCAAAAATAGATCCCATTACAGATAGCATAAAGTGCTTGGAATGAAGGACCAACTATAATTCAGGAGGGAAGGATAAGCACAAAGTGGTGGTTTAACCATGGGGAAAATACAACTCCTTACTTAAATACAGATGTACTACAAAGAGGGATGCAACATGTCGATAGTAATAAAGTTTAAAATAAGTTAACACCTCAGTGCAGTTTCATTATCAAGAGTGGTTCGTATACTGTATGTGACCCTAGAGTGATTTTTTTTCCCCCAACACACACTTAAGAGAGTAAATTAGTGGCTGTCTGAACTTATTCCATGACAAATCTTCATGTGAGAGTTGCATTATGCTGTCTGTTCACTGCAAACAAGACAGATCAGCGCTATGAAATAGTTCAGTTTATATCCGCGTTCCCTGTAACATTTTGTCACAGATAGCAGAATCTGGATAAGCATTCACAGGGCAATAAGAATCAAGAATCTCTTTTTTTGGTGGGCTAAGGAAAGACTGTTACGATCAAACTGTTGTTTCCTGATAAATTAATCATTTACATAAGCAGTTACAAAGAGCAAACCACAGCCCTTTCAGGACCAAATCTGCATCCTAGAACTCGTTCCAGTTCTGCACACACTAGTTTGGCACAATGCAAAACTTCAGACCTTCACTTCGGTGACTTAATGCTGATTTGTAATAGTGATTTTTAGCAGTGGTAAGCTTTCAATACATGCTATTTGTTTTCAATGATACCATGACATACCTGCAGCCTGTTACAGAGAAGTCATGTCTGCAGCTCAGCTCTTTAGTAGTTTTTCTGCACCTGGAAGTCTGGTGTATTGATCACCCTGTAACTCATCCCCATAGGGTGATGATGCCATAAAGGTAATGACAAAGCACGTTTTAAGTGAGGTATACCAATCCCCATAACACTCCTTTCTCAATCCCCTTAGCAATGTGTTATACAGATAAAAAAAAAAATAGTATGAAAAAGGCACTTCAGCAGAGCATGTAGTAAGCTCTTACTTCATCCCAAGGCAGGACATAGCAGGGTCTGTGAACTTGTGCTAAGTATTTAACTGTTTGTGTATTAAAAATGCTGAATTGGTCAGTGTTACCAAGTATACCTGGAAATATGTAATCAACCTTCCTCAGGCTCTTGCCAGCCTCTTCACTGTTTGTTGGGCTGCTATGGGCATTCACAGAAGAAAATGGTCCATGATTGATTCATGGCAGAGTAGCATCAAGAACTAGTGCAGAACCTGAACGGGTATTTAAGGTGGAGGCATGACATACAGGAATAGCCCAGGAACTGCACTCGGGTTCAAACCACATTACTGAACCTATTTCTGAATGTAAAAGCAAGGCAGAGGGGCCCGCAAGTGTATCAATGAAAGCATACTCTCCCATGACTGTTGTACAATGTGAACAAGAATGGGTTGTTCTTACCATGGTATCATCCATCCCCTCTAGTATTCTGGCTTTGTGAAACTTTGTTGCGCTTGTAAAAATTATTGACTGATGTAGCACTACTATTTCAAACCATCTTGTTCTTGAAGGGGATTTTTACTGAAGCATTTCCATAGCACTGGCACAGGCTGCCCACAGAGGCTGCGGAGTCCCCTTCTCTGGAGGCATTCAAAACCTGCCTGGATGCATTTCTGTGAACCTGCTCTAAGTGAACCTGCTTTGGCAGGGGGGTTGGACTAGATGATCTCCAGAAGTCCCTCCCTTCCAACCCCCACCATTCCATGATTCTGTCACATGTGTAATAAAGGTGTATTCTCCAGTTAGGGATCACCTAATGACTGAAACTACACTGCACAACAGAAGCTGAAACTTACACATTAATCTAACGTTACACCAGTTTCCAAACGGGAAAAATTTAGGTGAACAACTTGCAGTAATTGCAGATAGCAGCTGATTGCTAGAGTCTGGAACTTGGTCAGATCATGAATGTAGCTATTGCTGAATGGATAGAACGAGAGCATAGCATTGCAGGCATAATGTAAAGAAATACTGTGGCTACAAAGATCAACTGAAAGCACTTTCAATCCCTAATTATGCTACCTACCTATTTAAAGTCATAAATAATACTGTTAAAAAAAAAAATCTACACCTCATTTCTAGCTTTATCTGGCAAAGCCAGAAATGGCAACATGCTTTTGCTAAGCAGTAACTTCAGATGATGGGTACCTTTCTGGTGCAAAGCAGGGGTTAAAGAGCAGATATTACATATCTGAGTGTCATCTCATGATTTAGAATTTGCTCTTGGCATTAGCAGCTTGTACAACTACTGAGTTTGCTGCTGTGGTCTAAACCCTAGGTCTGCTTCTCACCCACTTCCTCCTACTAAGGTGTTCATGCAGCTGCTGTAGTACCTCAAAGGAGCAGGAGAGTACTTAGCTACACAAAAACCTAGTCAGAGTAGGTTATTGGTTGTGATGCTGGTGGGACAATCCTGTGCATTTGCAGGGTTCACAGTTCTGCATATCACCACTTACTGATAATGCATGGATACGGTGGCCTGTCTCTTGCCATCCTATCTGCCAGTACTGCTTTGTGGCCCCAGACTTGTCACTAACTGACCTACACCAGTCTAGCAAAAGCAGCTGGTCAGGTAAGTTTTCACAACCTAAGGCTACAACACTGGTGGTGACTCTTCTTGCCACTGACTGTCTTGGTGCATTCATTGCCAGCAATGGATGTAGCACCAGGAAATTCCCACTCCTGACACAATTGTTTTAAAAGACTAAAACGTTCATGTCTAAAAGATCTATAAATAACCACTGGCCATGATTCCTTGATGAACTATTTTTGCAACCCTAGTAAAAACATACTGTACAGGACAAGATACAGTATGGTTGAAAACCCACAGCATCTGATGGGTGCTTTACCACAGCTTCAGAGTTATACTGTAATGAGCTAAGTTCAAGTCTTTCACTTGAGAACAGTACAAGACGACTCCACGAGGCACTGCCCCTGTAAAGGAATTTTGTTTTCATTGCATTGAATTGCATTGCATTGAATGGTTATCAGTAGAGTGTCCAGTTTCTCTTCCTCTAGCTTCTTTTTTGGGAGTATTCTATCCCAGGAAAAAGGAAGTTTGCATTCTGCTCATCATTTCTTTGCTGAAATTGGCTCACACGCAACTTTCTTTTACCTTCTCATCTTGCAGGAAGGAATTAAGGATTGCAATGTCTACCACAGTCTGGTTTTTGTGCAATGACAGGTCCTTAGTGTGGTCGTCGTCGCTTTGGTCCTTAGCAAAATTTACAAACACCTACAAGAAAGAAGGCCATGTCACATGTCACCCTGGATTTTCATTAATTCAGGGCATTTTATACACTGGGCTTTCTGTGCTAGTCCTGCAATTCAGTACTCTCTGCTGAAATGACCTTATAAGGTAGGTCCAGTAAATTGGCGGATTTATTCCTAACTCTGCACGAAGAAGCTTTTGATAGGCTACTAAAAACTTACTTGGTCAAGCGTGGTCTGAGAAACGGAGTAGTCTTCTATGTGGAGTCTCTTTTTGTTCTGGGAGAGAATACTGAATATTCTGGCCAGGGAGGATGGTGAAGAGGGAAGCTGGTACTGCAGCATATTCCGATGCTTTTCCTTCAGGACACTGCCAGGGAAGGCATGCCCAAAGAACTCCTCAACAGGCTTCAGGTCTGGGTTTGCCCCTGCAATTCTCACCACTATGGTGTAACCATCTCCGAACCTGTAAACAAGAGGGCCAGCACAGGAGTTAAGCAACTGAAAGAGAAGTCCAGCTTAAAATCCAGCAGCATTTCCTATAGTCTGAATAGCAATGGGAGTGCTGCATGAGGAATGAAGTCTGACCGTATCTCCCTAAAAATGCTGACAGCCCTGTGGTGTAAGTGAAGAGAAAACAGCTACCTGTTCTTTAGATGCTGGACGCTGCCCAGACACCTGAATCGCCCGTTAACCATTATCGCCATTCGAGTACACAGGGCTTCACATTCTTCCATGCTGTAAGGCAAAAGTGAGTTCATTAGCACCACAAGGAGCAGGGAAGGGCAGAGCAGCCAAGCAGAGTTTAGCACCCAGCGCTGGTAGACGCAAAAGACAGGGCATGATACAACTGGGCTGCTACTTGCCTGTGAGATGTGAGCACCACTGATCTCCCCTCTTTTATTACACTCAGAGCGCAGTTCCACAAGAAACGACGTGCTTTGGGATCCATTCCTGTTGTTGGCTCATCCTGCAGAATATAAACAAAATCAGATTCTATTGTTACGTTCTACTGACAAAATACCTCATCTCTGTCCAACCTGATTATGCATACTGGAAATGCTGAAAAGAAGCAAGTTTGATTCATTTTTCAAAATAAGAAAATCATTTCTGCTCCAAATATTGAATTAGCAAACATCTTTTGCAGAACTGAGAAGTACTGCTTATTCTGCAATTATAACATGTTGAAATAACCAGTTCTAAAACAAGTCAATTAGCTTGTTTAAATAGAGCACTAGACTACTTTCTCCTGCACTATGAACTTTAGCAATCTTTAGGTTTGTCCTCTATTTTAATCGAAAGAATCCCAAAATACTTATTTCAAATTTTCATGGAATTATTAAAAAAACACACGACTGATCCTCCTGCACAGTAAGATTCACTTGTGTCCAGCAGGAAGGCTGTTATTTTTTTGTAGGTATAGGTATCTTTGCAGCAATGCAACAGGTGAAGATGCTACACAGCTGGTAGTTTGGCATTATGTTTGAGACCTCCACTTCCCCAGTGATTTTTCAGATTTAGAAGCCCAGACGTGTTATAGCCTGCACCTACATTTAAATAGGGAAGTTTAAGTAATTGATGTATTTAACTATTAGTTGGCTGTGAAACATCTAGCATTCATTTGAACCTGATTTTTCTGTTTTCCAAGGAAAACATTAATAAACAAAGGTTGCAGACTTACCAAGAACACCACAGGTGGCCCTCCAATGAGGGCAATGGCTGTGGAGAGCTTGCGCCTGTTTCCTCCACTGTAATTCCCAGCATATTTTTCTCCGTACTTCACAAGGCCCAGTTTCCGAATTGCCCACTCACCAACCTACAAGAGACAGCACAAAACCATCTTGAATCAAGCACAGCAACACCTACACAATGCGATTTGCCTTACGAGCTTTGTCTTTAAAAATATTTTTTCAGAAGGGGCACTCATGGGAGGATCTTATGTGGCACGGATGTGGGTTTTTAAACACTCTGTTCACCTCTAGATCAGGATATATGCAATGCTGCTCCTGGAAGGCCAGAAAAATCAAATGGCTGCAGCTTATTGGCCACTGGCCATGAGTTCAACATCAGTCGAGCCATATTAACCACCAGTGTGGTGCTCTTAGGAGCGCTGGCTTTAGCTAGCTTTCCAGTTGCTGTGGGCTTGCAGCAGGCACACGGTCACTACTGACACACAGCAATCCTCCTGCGGTGCATCTTAGCCCTTCAGACAGATGGGAAGGACCTGGTTTGTCATGCAGAAGCATTCCCACTGAAGCCAATAGGAGGCATTGTTGCCCTGAGGACTAAAAAGCACTAGAGGGAAGAGATTCAGCTACTACTTGGACCATAGCCAGAACTGAGTCCCAGTTTATATGGGGCTGGTGGGAACATCACACAGAGGAACTCATGAGCGCATTCAAAGGAGCTTGCAATTTTCACCCATCATCACTACTCTCAAAGCGGGATTAAAGCCACCTGGATATACCTCGGGCACTAGACCTGGCCTTATCCAAAGGGCTGGGGACAGATGTCATCTTCCTACCTACAGCAGCTCCTGTTCTTCAGCACCCAGGACACATAGTGAAAACTGCTGTTAACTCAAGGAAACAGCACTGAGAAGGGTGCTGGATGGTACTGGCAGCTGTCACTAATTGCCTAGAGACCGTTAGCGTAACCCTGTATCTGAATGCTGAAACAGCAACACTTCAATGATGCAGCGTGATCAACTGGAAAGATGTAACAACCAGCTTGAGGCTGCTGTTGAGCTGTAGAGTGCTTGCGCCCTGGGACTTTGAAGAATTAACTCTTGACAGCAGGTGAGGTTCTGCAAAACCTGCAGCTCCACAGGAAAGATTTCACTCAGTGGAGAAGTGCATCCCTATGAGAACGTAGGACCCAAAGTATCTGCCCTTCAATTTAGTAGCCTTTTCTAAGCAGCACTGAAAAACCACAGCAATTTGGTTTGCCTTGGAAGGAAAGGGGGGCAAGATTTCACCATACAGTATCTGCAGCAGCTTCACATCATGGTATTGCATGTGTTGCAGGGAGGGTGTACGCAAGCAGGAACAGCTGGTCACTGGGGTGGGCTCTATGGTGTTTCATTTACCTTGCAGACTTCTTTCTCTGGAACACCTCTCAGGAGCGCGAAGAACTCCAAGTGCTCTCGCCCTGTCAACAGTTCATTAACAGCATCAAATTGTGGGCAGTAGCCCATGTTCTGATGGACTTCTTGGATGTTGGACAAGATACTGTGAAAGAAAAAAAAAACACATTTGTTAGGATTTCAGAAGTACACACTGCTATTTTACGTGTTAAAAAGGAGGAAAGTGAAACAGTGGTTTTGGAATCACTGAGCTAACAAAAATGCAGGATCGTAGAAGTCAGTCTTGGCTAAATTCTTTTTTCTCTCTCCCCATCCCTCCAGCTCTTATGTTAAATATGACATTTAAACACATAAGGGCAGGTATTCAGAAGTGACTACCAGACTAAATTTTCCTAAGCCACTGAAGTACTTTACCAGACTCGGCAAAGAGCTGAAACAGGTGCCAGGAGTTGAAAAAAGGGAAAAGAGTTTAGACTTGCTGGAAGCAGAACAAAGGCTGTGAAAACTGGAGGAAAAAAGCAGTAAAGGACCTGTTCTGACACAAAGCAGAGGAAAGATGCATCATCTTTCACCTGTTTCCTTTGAGGAAAGCTTCTCCTCCTGTCACATCTGTATCACCAGTTAGCATCTTAAAAGTGGATGACTTGCCAGCACCGTTTACCCCCAGGAGTCCAAAGCACTGCGGAAATAAAAGGGCAGATGAGCACAGTGTATTTGAGAACAGGATTCACCTGCATCATTTTCAGCACTGACAAGACTGGAAGGAGCAAACGTGACTCTCAGGACAGTTGGAGGGAGTCTTCAACACAGTTTCAGGAAAAAAACCTCTGGACTTCAATTTTATGTATAAATTTTCAGGCTATGAAAATGAATGAACTGTGGCGTCACTTTGGTGCAGTGCCACCACACAGTACCTGTGCCAAACCCCGGAAAGCACCGGAGTTTGGCCTCTGGTCCCAGACACTGAGAGTTCAGTGTCTTCTTCAAAGGTAGACAGACACAGAATCAATACCTGCTTCAACCTCCAGGCAATTTCCTTTGAGCTAACTTGAACATCATGTGTTTCTGATCTTGCCTTACCCTTTGCCGTCTATTGCTCTTAAATACTGCAGTTATAGCAAAGCAATGAATCTGATAGATAAGCTTACCTCTCCAGGGGGGATTCCAACACAGATCCTATCAACTGCTGGCTTTCGCTTCATTCTGTAAATCTGAAAACAGAAGAAAAAGAATGAGAAGGAGAATAAAGAGAACTGTAATTAGAGCCATACATATTCAACACTACAAACATGGTCTGGTTTGACTCCACTAAATTCCTCTGAATGAAGCTTCTGGTGAACTGCATGGTCTCATGCCAACAAGCCCTAGGAATGCGGAACTCCTCTCTCACCTTGGTTAGCTCCTTGATTTCCAAGATGTCACTCTGTCCCCCTCCGCTAATTATCCTCTGTCTCTCTCTGGTTACATCCTCATCTTCATCATTCACAGGAGGCAGCTTGGCATAGACAGGCCTGGAGAGACCAACACGGTAAAGCCTTAGCAGAAGATGCCAGGGTCTCCACAGTTAATATTCTCCCCACTTCATGGGGGACACCAATGAAAACTTGACCTGCCTGCAGTAGTGAAGTGAAGCAGATGACCTACCTGGGTTTGATGAAGAATCTGTACTGGATGAGCACTGTAATGAGGAAAAAGACAACGCCCTCTACTGCCATGGCAAAGAGGTTCCTTCCTACCAGGTCCCATGACAGAGGGGATACAAAACGGTTTTCTCCTGCCAAAACAAGATGAAGAGCAAAGTCACCTTTTCAGAGAAATGAGAGTGGGCTAGCATTTCTTCCTGCAGCAGAGCTCACAAAACTGGACAACTGGAGAGCAGCCAGTGGGAGAAGGGAAGGGACAGACCACACAAGCAGCGTGCTATGGCTGTGTGCACATTTCTTACTGTAGCAAAGTTGGGACTTGGACCCAGAGAATTCAGGCTGCCAGAGAAGAGCTGGCCTGCCTTCCCAAAAGGTTAGTGAAGCACAGAAAGAGTGACTCACAAATCGCATTTGCATCCCAGAAAAAAAAATTCCAGCTTTCCAGAATCTCAGCCACTCCTTACACTTTGGCCTAATGATCCCCTCCATACAGTTGGCTTTATGAATTTTTAATTAATAACTCTAATAACTCAAAACTCTGGGAATCTATCTGCCAGGCCCTCTTCAGTCCTTGTAACAACCTAAAGAGGACAGCTGTGGGGACTTGCCAGCTTTGATCAGATCTGTGCTGCAAATTGTGCATTTTCATTTCCTGAAAAGTCAGAGAAGCAAAGGATGTTCATTTGGAGCAGACTCAAGTTTTCCCTGTTCAGTTCAAGACACTGTCCCTGTGATAACAAAATTTCACTTACCAAACCTCTCCAGAGCATCAGCCATGGCCTGGTTTTTCACCATGTCAATGAGTCCCCGACCCAGGCAGAAGTGAGGGAAGATGAGGAAGACAGACTTCAGGATGTCATTGATATTGTTTAGCTTCTGTTAACACAAAAATCAAGTGCTAGTGAGCCATCTCTGCTGAAAGCAGCAACCACCTGCCAAGCGTAACCCATGTTGTGATTGACCCGCTCCCTCGACCAGCACTGCAGTCCCACAGAAATTCAAGGATTAGAAATGCTCTCCCAAGAGCCAGAGCCACGGCTCCTCTGGAGAGTCAGTATTGCTGCATTGCTCAAGATGCTATTAATACAAGCAAACTGCACTAAAGGAGAGATTCGTCCAAACACTCACAGTCTAAAAGGCAGAGTCTGCAAACGGTTACATGCAGAAAGGCTAGAGGCTGAGTAAACGGGAAAGTTGTGCTTGCACAAACTGGTTATCTCAGTGGCTGTGGATAACTCCTTCCTATCCCACATTGGAGGCTTTAACCCTTTTCTTCTCTTTCAGTTGGTTTAGCCCACAGACTGGGCTGACAAGAGCCTAAGAAGAGACCCCTGTTCTGCCAGGCACTTATCTTCAAGCACGTACATGTTTTTACTGAGCTAAATCAGGCCTTGTAACAAAAGGGACTATCGTTAAGGACTGCCTCCTTATGGCCACAGACAGTTGTACAATCAACAGGTAACTCTCATAAGGGTCTCCTTAACTTCCTCACACAAGGAACGCTCCGCACCAGTGTGTGTTAAACAGGGCCAGCTAAGGCATCCTGTATTGCATATAGGCATGAGAGGAACTTGCACCCTCCCCAGTAGGTATCTGGCTTTGGCGAACTGAAGCAAGGTGTCTAAGTTCCTAATACAGTAAGAGAGCTATCTACCACAGGTGGCAAATAAATGCTTAAGCGCTTGAAATCGCCTGTAGTAGCAGAAATTGCCCCTTATGAAGAACATGCAGGAAGTTTCACCTGGACATATGAAAATTTTTTTTTTTTTTTTCACCCTAAGTGTGATTGAGAAGTGGAAGAGGTTGCCTAGAGAGACTGTGGAATTTCCATCCCTGGAAAAGTTCAAAACCTAACGGACCTGAGCAACCTGCTCTAGCTGACCCTACTTAGAGGTTGGACCAGACAATCTTAGGAGGTCCCTTCCCACCTTAACTATTCTGTGAACATTGCTGGGGTGGGTTTTAACCCATTTCCATCAGAACCTGTGTTTAAACTGCTGCAGTAGCTAACACGTACAGGCCAGTGGCTAGCCTTTCTGGAGAATTAACAGCTAAAGGCAACGTGGCACCAACATGGAACTAGACTGTAGCAGTGCAAGACAGTGAGGAGTTTCTGGGGAAACATACGTTGTTGGTGAAGAGCTCCAGGACAAAGGTGGCCACACTACCATTGATGCCAATGAAGAGGTTGACGCTGGTCAGCACAACATATGCAGTGCTGGGGATTTTGAACACGAAGGAGGCTGGATACATGAGAGGGGTGATGGACCACCTGGCAAGAGGAAAGGCAGCAACATCAGGTAAGCACCTTCCAAGTCCAAGACCCTTCCCAGTCATCCTTCTGATGAGAAATTCCTTACCCATAGAGAAACAGAAGGAGAGCCAGCACAGGCAAGTTGGAGGAGGATACATAGGACTTCTGCTGGAAGCAGATGAAGATGATGATGACTAGCGTGGCTGGAACAATGTAGTTGCACTGGAATGTGAAAAATATGGCTTTAGATCTGTTTCCAGATGACAAAGGAATGAAAGGTGTCTTTCTGCTCTGAACCAATGGCTTTCAACATTCTTCAGTGCTCCCAAAGCTGTTTCCAACGGGAGACTCTTAGGAGTGCTACGTGTGTGACCTACAATGTAGTACACGCTAATTTACATTTCTTGGTCCCTCTAGAAGTAGTCAATAGACTTTCAGAATTTCTGGACACTACAGGCTGAATAAACATGCTTTGAACAGAGCAGAACAAGGGACTATAAAAGCAAAAATTTGGGGATAGCTATTTCAAAGTGACATAATAGATGCTGACGATTGAGGTTATGGTTGCCCTCCCATCCTCTGTTCAGTGCTCCTTGTCCCACTGAGGTGAACCACTGCCCCAAGAGAGTAAACACAAAAATCCTGAGCACAGCTGTTATTCACTGAATTACAACTGCATTACAACTGGGGCCCACTGGCCCCAACTGCATTTTGCATTTCAGTGCAACAAATGCTGCAAACACAGAATGCAGGACATTTTAGCACAGTCACAAAGCCCTTACCATATCCCAGACAAAGTTGGCCAGCCAGTAGATCACAGGCTTCACACCACTGATGAACTGCAAGTGTTTAGCCTTGCTGACACGCTCCTGGATGAGGAAGACCACAAAGCTGGCAGGAACAAAGGACATGGCAAAGATCACACAGATGGAGACTAGGACATCCACGGAGGTGGTCATCCTGGACAAAAAAAAAAGAAGCAAGTGCAGTGTTTGTATGCCGGTGCTGGCTCCTTTGAGATAAAAATGAAGCAGCTCATGCAGGACAATGCAGAAACCGTTTCTCCTTCTGTCCCTGTTTTGCAGGGTAAAGGATGACCACATCAGGCTGTCTTAAGTGCACAGTTTTTCTCCAGTCATAACAAAGGGAACATACACAGCCTGTTGGCATCTTGAGGACAGCACCACAACCTGCAGACTGGTTGGAAATTTCAGCCGAATAGACTGCTTTCTGCCCTCCTTATCACCACCACCTTGTTTCCCACTTAATGTATTTATTGGGGTTATTGGGAGTTTGTCTTTTTTTTCTTGTGTGTGTTGTTTAAAAGTTCAGAGGTATCTGACTATCATCTGCCACTGCTCCAAGATTTGGAGGATATATCTACAGGCAGCTTGAGTCCTGACTCTGGCTGTGGTAGTAGCGGACTAGTCGATGTCTCAACGCAGTAAGCCCTGTGTAGTACTGTGCGCCCCCCGCCCCGTGTTGAGACAGTGGGTGAAACAGAAGAGGATCTATCAATCAGAGCTCAGAGGGTCGTGATTAGGGGTGTGGAGTCTAGTTGGAGGTCAGTGATGAGCGGTGTTCCCCAGGGGTCAGTACTGGGTCCAGTGCTCTTCAATATATTCATCAA
>VXBO01005158.1:160928-189203 GCA_013400135.1 Rhinoptilus africanus
TCTTTAGCCTGGATAAGAGGCGACTGAGGGGGGACCTAATCAACACTTATAAATACTTGAAGGGTGGGTGTCAGGAGGATGGGGCCAGGCTCTTTTCAGTAGTGCCCAGTGACAGGACAAGAGGTAACGGGCACAAACTTGAGTACGGGAAGTTCCACCTAAACATGAGGAGGAACTTCTTTACCTTGAGGGTGGCAGAGCCCTGGAACAGGCTGCCCAGGGAGGTGGTGGAGTCTCCGTCTCTGAAGACATTCAAAACCCGCCTGGACGCGTTCCTGTGCAACCTGCTCTAAGGTGGCCCTGCTCTGGCAGAGGGGTTGGACTAGATGATCTACTAAGGTCCCTTCCAACCCTATGATTCTGTGATTCTGTAATCCTTCCCAGTCAAACGGTGGCACCTAAGGACAAAGGAAGGACCACATTCATGGTGAGCTGTGTCTCTGGATAAGGCTGAGAGGAACTTCCCAAGTAGCAGGTCTCAAGATTACACTGGTTCTCAGAAACTGCAGCTCCAGGGACTCAGAGACATAGACAGCTTGCACAGCAAATGCTCACCAGCATGTGTTGCCACCTGCCCACACCACAGAAATGAAGGCCAGCACATTAAGACCTAAATGTCACAGGCCACTGACTGTCCACCAGTGAAGCTAAAACCTCCCATGTTGCCTGTTTCCAGTAATCAGCAGCTGATGCAATCAAACTCATCTGCATTCATGCCAGGACTTACAAAGCCACTTCAGAGAGCTGTTGCTTGGTGAGGTTGAGTGGGTGATTGAAGGCAGTGATCCCATAAGCGCTAGGGTTTTTGCCCTGCTGCAGGTTAGCCCGAAGGATGGCATTGTTGATCACATTCAGGAAGGAGGCAATGGCATGCCAGCCCTTGTTGTTGAACCACACCTGCAAGAGACCACATCAGCATCAGAAAGGCACTATGTACATCAGCTACCCAACATGCTCCTGAGTGCTGTAGAACATCCATTCCTTTACTGAAGGCACACAACTACTTTCCACATCCTTCCAGCTAGTTTGCTCAGGGACAGAACATACAGTTTGATCAATAACCACAAGAGGCTGCTGGAAGATAGAACTGATCCAGCACTGAACTCCTTCTGGGCCTTAGGCCTAGACTCCAAAGGACAAAGAGATGTTGCGGAAAGATGCTGGGGAAAGATGTTGTCCAAGGCAAACTGCTGCAGCTTTGCCAACCAAATATAACTCCAGGTTGTCAGAGCTTCAAATAGTAGGCACAGGTGAGGATTGTTTAATTTACCTTCACGTTGTTCTTTGTATCCAGGCCTTTCATGAAACTGGACAAGCTGTTCAGAAACCGATCTCCAGAACTCCCCTGCAAACAACAAAGAGACAGTTACTTCACCTCTGAGAGTACCTTTATTTATGTCCTGGAGACTAGAGGCGGGGGTCACACCACATTTTTCACAGCTCAGACAGATTTTTTTTCCATTCTGCAGCCTGTATCCGCCAAGCTAGAGGTAGTAAGAAGGCTGAGAAACTGCAGTTTTCCTTTCTGCAGTCTTGCCAGTACGAGAGGTTCGCCTTAAGCCTGTTTTTTAATTCCCACAGCAGTAAGTATTAACCAATGTTTGTTGATGTTGCAGATCACAGGCAGTCAAGAAAGCAGTGAGCAACATTCTCTTCTAACCCAAGGCAGACTCAGCATAGGAGGGCTCAACTGAGGTTTTGAAGGAGATGTCAACCACTTGTTAAATCCTTGAGACCACCCACCCTGTTCTGACACAAAAACTCAGGTGTCTGTAATCCCCACTGGCTTGCAATTGGTGTTGGGCAGAACATCACATCAGCAATGTGGGATGTGTGAGCCTCAGCTGAGTGTGTCCCCAGATCTTCTGCTGCTCCCAGACAANNCACATGATCCACATTTTATGGCTTCCAAGTCATCTCCCAAGTAACAAGGCTCTGACATTAGTGCATCCTGGGTTTATGGGGGAAGTTGCTCACCTGTGCTAGCTCCAAGATTTTCTTCACCTGTTTAATGGCATCAGTGACTTCATGGCTTGGAGGAAGCATGAGAGAACTGCTGGCTCCCAAGGAAAAGCCACCGTACCTGTAAGTTCAGACAGAAAGCGATGCTAAGACCTGACTACTCACTCACCTCCAGAAAATGCCACTGCTCCTCCTGCCCCAGATGTCTCCTCTTCCTGCTCTGTATCCAAGGCAAGTGTGTTCACTCTTGCACGAAGGGATGACTTTGATCTTCCAACACTGCTGCTTAGTCATGATGTCTCTCACTCCTTGTTTCTGGGATTAAATACCCATCTCATGACTACTCAGTGTGCTCTTCCTGCAAATCTTTACAAGCCAATATTGTTTTCCACATAAGGTGTGCCGCTTTCCAGTGATGTGGGTTTTCCCAGTTTATTCTTAAACATGCCTCCTCAACATTTGGCAGTTAAGAACCATATAAAACTGCAAAGCAGGGTGGATCTGTCCTGCTTAACACAGTGCTTAAGGATTAGCCGACATGTACAAGCCAGAGAAAAGGCAGTAACTCACCTGAACTCATTCACCCAGATCTTATTCTTTAAGCTGTAGAGACAGAAAAGAAAGCCAATGTATAATACAGCGAACAAGAGGAGAGACAGACTTACCAATGCTGCAGGGACACCGCCAGGGAAAAGAGTGCAATAGCATCTCACATCTGGCATATGTCCCACCACTCCTTTTGGGTGTAATCCCCAGGATTGGTGCCAAGACTTCCCCCGTACTCTGCCTTACAACAAGGCTCAGGACACCCCCCTCAGAGCTGCCACAGCATCACTAATAAAGTAGAAACACCACTTGAGCTGTGGACCAGGACATCAGGAGCTGAGTGGCTCTGGCCCACTGCTGAAGAGTTTGGGTGGTGAAGGCCTGTTTGCTTCATCTGTGCGGCGCTCCCCATACAACAAGCAGCATTTGGTGGTGAGGGAAGGCAGAAGGCATGTTCAATAGCTACCTTTTCCCAATGATCTGCGCATATGTCTTCACTAGGTAGTCCGATATATTACGGCCTGTCAGATTCTGGAGGATGTCAGCTGTGTCTTGCTCGCGCTGGTATCACCGAGGAAAACACAGACAAACACCCATCAGAAAACACAGATACCAAGTCGAACAAACTGCATGCAGTGCTGCATGCAAGAATCACAGCCAGCCACTCTGCTCTCCAGGATCATCCCTCACTGCAGTACCACAGAGCTCCCTCTCCTACCTGTGGGGGTGGCAGCCCGCCTGCACCTGGGGGGCACACAGGCAGCATCTTCTTGATCTTCTCATTGCTGCACTCACAAGACGGGGAAGGGTTCTCCATGCTCCAGTTGCCTTTCAAGAAGATGTCCAGGACTGAGTCTGGGACTGAAGCCGTGGTCCACTCCGTCTGCCCCACAGTGCAAGGAGTGTCTCTGTGTCAGGAAAGAGGCAAGGCAAACGCAGTTTTTATAACTACAGCGGTCTTTGCTTACAAGCCATTCAAATAACAGACACCACAGTCCCCAGAAGAGGCAGGCTGTTTTTCAAAGCAGCCTGACCACACGGAGACAAACAGCTCAGAGCAACAGACCAGGCTCTGCAGCTTCTAGTAGATGCCAGCAACAAAGAAACTGAGGTTGCCCAACACCGAGTACTGCCAGACACTCCTCTCTTCTCATTTGCTCTGCAGTACTTGAATGCTTTGTTTCAGTCAGTCCCAGCACACATAGAGTGCAGAGTTCAAGGAGCGCCTGGACAATGCTCTTAATCATATGGTTTAGTTTTAAGTAGTTCTGCAAGGAGCAGGGAGCAGGACTTGATCCTTATGGGTGTCTTCCAACTCTATAGATATTCTGTGTTCTAAGATCATGGTAGACAGTAATTTCTTGGATGACTTGGATTTCTGCCCTTGAGACACCAGAATGCTGCTCTTCTTCAAGGCGGCATCAGCAGGCAGCCTCCTCCCCATGCCCCATGGGTGGAGTAACCAAGCTCCTGTGTCTGTTTTGCAGGATACAGCTTTCTGTCCACCACTGGCCAGCATATCCCCTTGTCCCCATCCCCATCATCCTGTGAACATGAGTTGCAGTTCTTCTGGGCTAGAGACACACCATCCTGGACCCTGTATACCCCTTTCTGCACTCATGGCCTGGATCTTCAGTGATTTGTCTATGGCCACGCAACAAGTCAGGCGCAGAGCTAGGAAACAACACCAATGTTGTCTGTCTCTCCACTCTTTCTGATGGTATTTGTGGGCATGCTAACCTAGGTTTCTAGTGCAGCTAGAAACAGAGGATTGTGGAATGGGCATAGCTACAGTCAAAAACATGCAGCAACATGACTAGGTCCTTTTCCACGTTCAGGACCAAACAGTAATCTGATTGAGAGCCTACTGTCTCCTCTCCATGTTGGTCAGTAAGGACTTACTCACTCCATCACCACACTGAGGGCTGGTAACTTTCTAAAAGGTCTGGAGCAGAAAAACTGAATGTAATTGCAGCTCTTTTGGCTTAAATCCTGCTCTGGTCATGACTGATTATCCTTCCCAAAAGCCAGGGAATACACTGGGTGACCAGAAGCTGAAGCTGGGCTTCCTCTTCCCAGCCCAGAGTTCTACTTACGGGATGGAGTGTCCCTGCATACAGCGTGTCCCAAAACCAGGCTTACTGAGAAGGGCGTCCAAAAGCCTCTGAGTGCCTGCATCTTCTGGAGCATCATTGCTATGGGTACAGCAGAGAAATATTATCAAATCAGTGGGTAACAGGCACACAGCAAAAGCAGCAGCAGAGCAAGGCTGAGAGCACACTGAAAGAGCTCAGGAAAAGGACATGGGTAGAGATTTCCCTTTGTAGAGTGCTTGGCCTAGAAGCACACTCCTGGTCTTTGTGCATAATATTACTAGAGTCATAGCACCATTCACAGATGGATACAACCTTGCCAGTAGTTGGGAGTTGGCATTTAAAGGTCCAAAGAAGAAAATACAAGGACTATATTAAAATGTGCTTCTGAGCTAACGACAGAAAACAAATCTAAACAACTTGGTAACTCAGAAACTCAAGATTGCAGAGAAGAACAGCTTTGTAGGATTTAGCACCATTTCTAAGCCACAAGAAACATACCTAATAAAAGTGTACTGCTCATCATACATCCAGGGCTGTAACTCCAGGCTGGGATACTTCCCAAAGGGAGGAACAATTAGGCTGAACATGAGAGCAATACACACGAAGACAGCTGGCAGCACAATCTGAAATGGCAAGGAAAGACCAAACCCTTTTTAAAGTGAGTGTTCCCATAGGCAACAAGATCTACATGTGATTCACATAATATATAAAAACTTTTTCCCAGGAAAACTTACGCTATTTACACCAATGCAAGACCTGTCCTGGCATTCAATCAGGGCACTCACTTGGGATGCAGAGGATTCAGCCTGCAAATGCTGCCCTCATGGCCACATTTGGATTTGAACCTCAATTCACCCTTGTTGTGCAAGCACTGTAACCACTTGGTTATCATGTAACTCCTTTCACTTGCACAGGCCCCCCTTCTGCTCAGATGTGCAGTGAAGACCAGTTTTTGTTATCTGTATTCCCTGGAGCTTTTCTGACCACCTTTATCTCTGAATACAATGCATGGTTCCAAGCTGCCCCTTCTCAGGGACTCCGCACATGCTGGGTGCTCTCACCTGAGCAAAGAAGCCTTTCCGGCTTCTCTTGGCAATAAGCAGCCTCTTCCACAACAGAGCCATAAACTGCTGCTGGGTGAGCTTCCAGCCCTTCATCTGGTAGGAGCCTTTCCCATCCATGCCGCTGAGAAGGTCTGTCTCTCTGGATTCTGCTAGCAAGAAGAAATGACCCTCATTCAAAAGCTCACAGAGATGCTCTCTGGGCACTTCTGTGCTGGAGACACAGGGTGATAGCTGGAGCAGTTACTCTCACTCATCAAAAAAAAAAAAAAAGAGAGTGTCGAGGAGAGATAGCAATAGAAATTCACATAAATGCATTTCCACCCTTATCTATGAGCCTTAATGGGAGGATTCAGTAGGCTGCGGATACTGCAGCGCCCATTCCTCCTAAAGGCAAATAAACAACCACTGCCTTTGGCAGTGTCAGCCTTATGATCTGCAGTGTTTATAATACTCAGGAGTGTCCACAAGAAAAAAAACAGGCTTGAGCCACAGCAATACCTGGATCTATGTCTGAATCATTAGGATCAAATGCATCATCCTCTGTAAATGGACGAAGGCAGCTCTGTCTGTCTCCAAACACACGCCTGTTCCTTCTGGCTGGCAACGTCCCATCTAGAAATAATGCACTTATGATTAGCTGAACTGCTTCAGTCAATTTCCAGTTAGCCACAGAAAAAAACAAAGTGATATCATTTTCATTTTACATGCATTCTATTTGCAAACTGAGGAGCTGATCTGGAGTGACATGGTACCATGCAGGTAATAGTAAAACCAAAACTGCCACTCTGCAAGGGTCATATGTTTTATGCACTGCTTTTTGTGTGCTGTCTTAGAAGCCTCTTCTAGTGCGCTAGACGCTTTTTTCATTTAGCCACAAAAAACGGCAGGCTGCTCTCACTGTAAGAAAGTTATTATTAAATATGTATATGACTCCAAGTGCAACTCACTAGCACTAGTTTATCAGGAAATGGTGGCACCAGCACTTAGTGCAGCAATCTGCTCTCAGAAAGTCGTTTGATCCCTACTGCAGTCTGACCCCGTCAAGAGCTTTTCCTATCCCTCAGAGTAGACAGCAGTGTCACTCAAGTAATTCAAAATACACTCAAACACTAGAAACTCTCCACTATGACAAAATAAACATACTGCCACTGAATTAACAGAAGTTAATAGTATATGAAACATCCATTAAGTATACCAAGAACAGCTATTTTAGATCATTAAAAATATTAGCACAGCAGAGTTCCAGTTCAGGCTGAAACAGGGCTGGTCACACCGTGGCACATGTCACCGTATAGCTCTGCCATTCACAAAGGTCACACACCTGCCCAAGGCTGGTGAGACCAAGAACACTTCTCACCTGAGACACCCACTAGACCCTTTATTTCCCTAGGAGCTAAGCCCTGCACCAAGATTTTACTCCTGAAACATCTAGGCTTGGTCAGCCTTGTGCTTAAACAGCACAAATACCATATGAAAGGGTACCCCCCACCCCGTGAAGTGCTCTTCAACACTACAGGAGACAACTACACCCACCTGAGGTTTCTGCATCCACACCACTATCATCAGCCACTTTCAGGAAGATCTGAAAAGCAATGGTAAGTGTCGGTGAAAATTTGAAGAGAAGCAGTACTGTGGGGACTGCTTCAGGAGATGCCATAAGTGAGCACAAGACTGACAGATGCATCACGAGAACAGCAGACGTGGGTTTATCACCTGTATTGTGGGGACATGGATTTTGTGGCTTCTCTCACCCTTCCAGAAGCCAGCCTGTAACCACATATCAGCCGTTCCCCTGTTCCAACGTCAGTTCTCAGTGCATCTCAAACACAAGCTCTTCCCCATGTCTCAGATAAAGACCTAGTTACTAAATTTGCGGAATTTCATTTTCCTCCTAGTTTAACAGTACTCACACTCCTCTTCATGCTTTAATAGGCACCTTCGTGGAGCTTGTCCCATAGACACTCCCAAACCAGAAAAAAACTTTTTCAAAATGCATATAGTAGCTAAGGCGTTCACAGCTATGGGAGGNTATTGAAAAAAAAAAGACATTGCACATAAACAGGGGATTAAATGCCTGACCCTTCCGTGATAAAAGGCAGGCAGGCTTGTCAGCCGGAACACAGCCACAAGGAACAAACCCTAAAATCATCCCTGACAAGGGCACACATCTAAGTGGATTTTGTAAAGTACGGTCTCCAGTACTGAAATGTATGTTTTCAGTTCAGTGAAGCAGAAAGCATCCCTAAAAATACCTCAAAGGTATTTACACAGTCATTAGAAGCCAAATTAGGAGCCAATCTTCACATGACATCTCAGCAAAGTGCAACTGAGTACAAAGGATCTGTCCGTGCTTGCCTGTAGTACATTTCTTTTTTTAATACATGCTTCTATGAGCACACATTTGAACAGAGCAGAAGACAATTAATTTTGGAGAAGAATACAAAGCCTCCTGTTCCACAAGAAATGTTTACAGGAAGAGACAAGACTCCATCTCGTTCTTATTTCTGCCATGATTAATCTTGCCTAGTTTAAGTCAAAAGAGAATCCTCAGCTCACTCACCTCCTCCAGGGTGGTTTCAGAGATGCCATAGCTGGAAATGCCAAGATCAGAGAGACGGTCATCTATTTCATGGAACAGCTCCACGAAAGCTCCCTCTTTAGCAGCCTTGTATGGCAAGACATAGGTTAATTCATGGCCGATATCCTCCACCAGCCTGGCCTCAGGAACATGTTTTGTAATGAGATTTGAAATTGCAGAGACATCTAAAAAAACCAAAAGGAAAAGATGGTGTTCATCTTGTTGCTGCTTATTATGTGGAAAGAAGAGCTCAGTCTGAAAAAATCTTGCCGTAAGAAAAGGAGGGGAAATGGGACATCTCTGGGAAGCAGCTCATTTCCATGGAAAGTCTGGTTTTGTTTTATCTTTAACACAAGTTTGGATGAAAACCTGGACCCAGGCCTGGCTATTCTTTTTATTTGCAGAACTGAGGGGAGCTTTTAGGTGCTACTAGCAGCCATGGAAGTCATTGATATACAGTTCACCAGGAAATGCTACATACAGATAACAGGCATAGCATCTATGTAATCTTTGGTTATTACACCTTAGGACAGCTTGAACACAAAATGGCTCACTAAAGAAAAGTGTTCCAATATTTATGGATTTAAAAATACCATCTCTGTGATTTTAATAGCTGTTCCAAGACTGTAGTTACATAGGCGCACAAGGTTAAGGCAGTTCTTCAAGGTCAACACTGAGACTGAATCTTACATTCTTTTCTGAGCCTCACCTATTGTCAGTGTGTCACTTTCATGGTCACTGCCAAGGCCAGCATCAGAGCTGCTCTGGGAGACACTGTCATCCTGGTAACAAAAGAGAAGACAAATGTTATTTCCTGCTGTTTAATCGAAAAGGTGCCCACAAGATGCTACACTCTAGGGAACTGCAACCAGCTGCTTCAACATGCTGGATACTCCATAGAGGAGTCAGAAAGGAATAGTCACATACCACTGCAAAGTGGTAATGAAATACAAGTAAGAGGTCACAGTTACAGGTGTGTAACAAAAGCGTTCATTTCATCTGTATCTCTCCAATCAGCTTTGTATCATTGGCATCGGAAGAAACTATAATAGAGATGTATGTCCCATGCAACAGTTTAACCAGACATGATCTGGTATAGTATCTATAAAAGCAAGTAACACTTCTTTTAAAGAATAAGCGATTTTTCTTTGAGACATTCTGACATGTAAAATCTTAGCTGCTGCTTCCCACAAGCCTAGGATTTCTTGAAGGAAGAATGAATAGTAGAAGGGTCACCTGTACCTTTTTCAGATAGGACACTGTGCTGCTGCTGTTTCGGCAGGAGCTCAGAGAGGAATCCACATCCTTCTTGACCAGGGTCAAATAATAGCCTGTTCCAAGCTGGTTCTTCAGGAAGAGAGAAGAGCCAACACAGCAGAGCTTGCCATGAGAAATGATGGCAATGCGGTCCCCCAAAATGTCTGCCTCATCCATGTGGTGTGTGGAGAGAATGATAGTGCGGCCTGCAATAAAGCAAGGAAGACACTGCTGATAAGTCCACTATACTCATGTTCCCAAGCCTAAGCCACAATCATCTGGATCTTGCCATGAAGTTCGATGGGAGGTTGATGCCACAACTTCAGGCGTATGGAAGAGGTTCACAATTACTGTCATGGGTTTATTCTCCCCACTCTCTGCAGGCCCTTGTCACGCTCAGCAAAAGCAGGCTAATTTCACGTTAGCAAGGCTGGTTGCACACAGCAGAACAGGACATTGCTGTACATCAAGGGTGAATTTCTGACTTTAACTGCCATCACAACCCAGTGAGGAGCTCTGTTCATGAGCTCTGACATGAATAGGATAAGAAAGGAGGATAGATGAGCGATCAGAACACCCTTGTCCTGCATGGTCTTTGTTCCTTCCTCAGTGCAGGCAACAATAGATTTGCAGAGACACATTGCTATTTTGAGAACAGTCAAGAATCAGATTGATTTTCTTTTGCTTTCCTTGACACATTCATTAGGAGTACAGAAAAAGACCACATACCTTGCCGATACTTGAGGAGCAATTCCCAAATCCCCCTGCGAGAATAGGGATCCACCCCAGCTGTAGGCTCATCCAGAATGACAACCTTGGAGCCACCAACAAAGGCTAAGGCAACCGAGAGCTTCCTCTGCATGCCACCTGACAGGCACAAGAAGAAAGAAATGTTCAGGCTGACGCAGACATGAGGGTAACAGTAATAGTTGCAGCACAGTGGATAATGAGCTCTCCAAGAGAAAGCAGAATTGCTTACTGAGATCTAAGATCAAGCACTGCTACTGTTTCAGGCATTTAGGGTCCCATCACTTTCAGGACAGAGGATAATTCATCTGGATGGTCTTTTCTCAGCAAAGTCCAACTCTCCTCCTACTGCAGGAAACCACACCTTGCAAGCCTTTCCATAAGTGAACCATACTATCTCAGCATCGGCAGTACTAAGTTGCCAGGCTGGAGGCCTAACCATATTTGAGGATCTGGAACATAGGTCTCCAGAGACTGAGCAGCAGAAATAGGTCCCATATATTACACTCTTCAATATTAAAGCCAACCTGTGGCCATCTGCTCTCCCTTCCCAAGGTCAAATGTGCAGGCTGTGCAGACAGTTGAGTCAGAGACAAAGGAGTCTCAGTCCCATAACTGTCTGATACAAACAGATAGAGGAATCCTGCTGCTCCTGAACAAAGGGGAAGCGCATTCTAAGACAGCAACTAAAGAAACATAAATCAGCATAAGAAATGCACATATGGGTCACAAACAGCAAGAGACTTGGAGATTATGAACCGAGCCACTCTCACCTAAACCTGTAAAACCCAAACATATTAGTAAGCATTTGGAGAACACATATCACAGGTGGCCGGACTATGTAGTGATGGAAACAAGTACAAAATACTAAGAGAAAGTGTGTGACTTAAGGCAATTTTAAATAGCACAAGACAGTGTAAGATTGTTAAGTTTACTAAGATATACTGATCACGTACTTAGTAAGTAAATGATTTCCTTAAGTGCTTAATTGTGTGGTAGTCTATATTTAACTGGAGGATTCAACCAAGGTCCGTGATGTGAAACCCATTAGAGTTTTTCTGGGGCTTCGGAAGCAGCTGAGAAATGTAAAAACAGCTGAACCTACCAGAGAGTTTGCTTGTCCTTGCTTTCAGTTTGTGAGGCAGACCAACGTCCACTGCCATCTGCTCCATCTCCTCTTTCACTTTCTTTTCCGGCAGTCCTTTGAGCCGAGCATAGAACCAGATGTGCTCTTCCACAGTCAGCCTAGGAAACACAAGCAGGCTCAGGGTACAGCTAAGAGCACCATTCTGGGACTCATCCCTGGCATTAGCATTAGAGCAGGCAAGCCTGTTTGCTTAGGAAAACATCTTTTAAGGCTGAGGTTTCAGGAAGGAGCTATAGACTGGGTATGATCACCTTGGGCCTGATTTCGGTGCGTGGTATTCAGCACCAATGTAAATAATCCTCCTTTAAGGGCACATGACAGAGTACCCACTAACATCCCAAATCACTACGCAATGGGGAAAGATTTGGCCTAGTTAAGTTTAACGGAGTAGATTTGTTTAAAAGAGATGCAAAAGATGAAAGCATAGGCTCTTGCTGATAATTCACAAGCACACACGAACATGCTAATAAACAGAATATCCTTGAACCAATCTCCCACCATCCTGCTGTCTCACACCACGTGCACAGATAAAGATAGAACTTCTCTAGCCGAAAGCACACTACCGTGTCCTAAAGAAACCAAACGTCTGTTGGATAACACCAGCCCTACTTCTCACAGATGCTACTCACAAGTCAAACAGCACATTGTGTTGTGGACAAACACCAAGGTTCTGCCTGATGGTGCTGAGCTCAGAGCGGATATCTTTGCCCAGGATGAAGGCTGTACCCGAGGTTGGGGGGAACAAGCCAGTCAAGATGGACCTGAAGGACAAACACAACAGATAAGCCAGTTTCATCACTAGGAAACGTCTGCTGCACTTGTCAGGATGAATGAAGAGTGTGTGGAAGCGCTAAGGAACTCCCATATCAGGAAAGCAGTCTGAGAAACATCTCCCTAACGGATTAAAAAAAACATCCGTTCCAATGTTTTTAACACTCCCACATGACTCTGCTTGAAAGAAATAATTTCTCCTTTAAAAGCTTCTTATCCTTTCAGTCCCAACTTGTTTCCTTACACCATTAAGTCAGAATCACAAATGACATTACTAAAAACTGCTGCAAGCAGATTCATTTGGCAGAGCCTCAACCTCCAGTTTCAGTCCCCTATACCTGTGCACCTTCTGAGGCAGCTGCACAACTAGGGTAAATCATCAGAGCTCCATCAAAATCAATGGAGCACCTTAGTCTGCGCCAGCTTGCATACTGCAGTTGTACAGCTACTACTACCATACTGAATGGAACTGCAGTATTCAGTCGCTTCCACTTCTGTCTTAAAAGCATTATTTTGTTCTTACATGGTAGTGGTTTTCCCTGCTCCATTATGTCCCAGAAAGGAGGTGATTTGTCCTTCGTAGAAGTTCAGTGTGAGACCATCTACAGCAACTTTCTTGCCATCACGATAAACCTTGACCAGGTTCTGGATGGAAACACCAAGGCTCAGATGCATAGGCTCTTCCTCCTTGCAGACTGGAAGGAAACAGAAGAAAACAGAAAGAGATAGGATAGGTTTTAACAGCAAATGTGTGGGAGTTCTAATAAATGTCACATTCCTGCAAGTCTGTGGAGATCCAAGGAGAAATGAGCTGTATGAAGAACTGACCACATTTCTTTCTCAGGGACAGGAACGTTCCACAGAATTTGTCCTTCAGCTCTTTTGTCTCTACTGGGTTCATCTGGGAGATGGAAATCTCCAGTGTCACCAGGGTCAGCAAAAGTGGTAGGAATTCACAACTCATGAGGCTGGAGTACCCATCTGCTCTCAAGCGGGCAAAGTACCTTGGGTTTATCTGGATACACCCACTGGATAAGCACACACAAACTGTGATAACAAAGGGATGACCAATTTCATCTTAGCTATGACAGTCCTGCTGTCTTTGGACCCTCCTTTCAAAAAGGCAGACCATAACACTTCACTGCAGAAAGGCTCTGTGTCCAGCACTTACCTTCTGAAGACCCCTTCTGGTCAGGATGAGGGTGCTGCCTATCCTGTGGTTCCTCGCCAAACCAGTAGGACTTTGTGAAAGGAAAGTACCAGGGCCTGGGAATCCCGTACTGGCCTAAAGAGAAAAGCATTACATGAGCGTGACTATATCCGTCCTTTTTCTTATATTAGCTTTCAGGACAAGAAGGGAAGTACTTCACCCCCAGTTAGCCTCCAGGTTTGGCAGGACTAAGAAGAAACCTTTCTTGATGAAGACACTGACAGACTTTGGGGCTAAGAGACATCTCTTTCCCCAGACCACTTCAGGATTAAAAGCCCTGTGCTGGAAGGTGCTAAGGAGCCACACGTGGTGCTGATACTCCCAACGCCTCCCCTGCAGCAGGACCTGTGGACTTTGCAGCTCAGACAAAGGAACAGCTGAAGTGCAGCAAAGCTGGGAATAACTCTGCCACTACCACAATGGGGCACAGCCTCTGTGCTGGGCAACAGTCACTGCTATTAGCAGCAACAACCTTACTGTGATGCTGGTCAGTGGTTTTCCTCCATGACCTTTCTGCAGCTCTGCTTTAAAATGGGCCGAATTTGCACTTTGGAAAATGAGGAAGGTGAAAGGATCTATTTAAAAGCGTGAAGCAGAAGCAGACCTCACCTGGGAAGACAGACTCAATGTACCAGGTCATGATCCCATATAGGAAGGTGTCAAACAACATCATGACAGCAGATGTGGTGATGCTAAAGCCATCTTCTTCCAATGGGCTCTCAAAGAAGTTGTCCCACTGAACACCAACTCCCTGCTCTTCAAACAGTGCAAAGTACTCGCAACCAAAGCCAAAGGCTACTGGAGACAACAGGCTCTGTGAATGGGAGGCATGAACATGCATTCAGCTCTTCACAACTGCTCTCCAACTGGGCTGCTCAGCTCTAGCATAAGGCTATGGACACGGTCCAGAAGCCTTATAGGAAAAGTCAAAGGTCCAAGGAACATGACCATATTTGCAGAGAGGGAGTGGCAGGCTCAGTGCTGGTGGGAGCAAGCAAAGCCTGAAGTCTCTGCGGGACTACCACCCAGAATTGTTTGTTTCCCTATTTTCTTTCCCTTGCTCTTTGGACTTTTATGTGAGGGAAGAGGATCATTAACAGCCACTCTCCCCAAACAGGTAAGAAGCTCTTTGCAGAAGGCCAGCTGGTCCCTTCAGCCTGCGTATCTAATGGTACAGGATCACAGCACACTGAGATCAAGGTGGCTTAGTCTGGATGAATTACTTCTGCCAAAGCCAACAAAACCCTTCCAGCAGCTCCTACCAGGTTCAGTCAACCTCTTCACCAAGCCCAGCCCTGATGGCCTCTTTGAACTGGAAAATTAACCTCCCACTGCCACCTCCCCTGGCTTCTTATCAGTCAAGCTAGAGAGCTGCCCAGTGCCACACTGGTGGAGGTCCAGTACCCAAGACAGTTTCCTCAAGACTCACCGCAAAGATCTTGAGTGAAAAGCTGACATAGTCCTGCCAGGCAACACATAGCACATAAGGCAGGTACAGCGTGAAATAGACAATGCCCCCACAGGCAGCTGCCAGGTTGGCTCTGGAGAACACAGTGCTGATGAGGAAACACTGGAGTATGGTCACAACACCGAAGATCGACAGGAAAACAAACACCACACTAGGGTCGCTGTAAGGCAGCAAATTTCCCATCTGTCAGGAGAAAAACAGGTAAACAGGTACATCAGGCTTTAAAAGGGCTCTCCAAGCTGGCTCTCGTACAAGCAGGTCTGCAGAGGTGCACTTTGCACAACAGCCTTCCTCAAAGTGGGGCAGTACCAGAGGCACCTTTTCAAGAGCAATGAATCTACTACAACCTTGCCTGCTGTTTTCAGCCCCTCAGTCCCATTTTGTTTCAAAATGCTGTTCCCAAAACGTTGCTGGCCAAACCATATTTACTAACTCATCGCCCGTGCAGACCACTGCTTAGCAGGCTTTCAGGGCTATAGATTCTGCTGCCACAGACCAAACCGATCAACTCACCTTAAGTATCAGCACCAGCAGACCTGCACTCATCAGGAGGGGGATGAGGCTGCTAATGAACCAGCTTAGCCAAAGGATACCATTGTCAAGCCCCATAATCCTCATTGTCTCCTTCAGTCGGGCTTCCTTCTCATACACAATGCCCTTAATTATCACAGCCACAGAGTAGATCCAGGCTAGAGTCATGAAGAGAGGCATGGAGCGGCTCATGACGCGCAAAAATCTGACAGAAGGAAGGAAAGGGGCCAGGAGAAGAGTTAGAAAAATTACTGGAACTTCAGGCACCACTCCAAGGCTAGCGGAACATGGCAACAGCTAAGACTACACTGCACAAAGCAGCCAATGTGTTGAGCATGACACAGGATCACCGTGAGGTGTCTCACCATGAGGTGAGGCTGATGGGTCTAGAGCACATCATCAGTCTGGAGTGGGAGTGGAGTTGCAACTGTCACTCAGTGGAAGAGCGGGTGCAAGACCTGCCTCTCCTGGTGACTCCTCTCAACTGTCCTCTTTCCACCCTCCTCTGTCTATGTCTCTGCTTTTTTCTCAGTGCTATTTTTGCCTATATCAGGTTTGGGGATACGGCCACATGTCAGGAATGTACTCTGTATGCAAATGTCCTGTACAGACATTCCTTCTCCTGGGAAGGACTATGCAAGTCATTACATATTCCAAATCCTCCATGCAGGTGCCCTAATTCCAGGGATTAGGAACACTAAGGAAATTGCTCCCCCACTGATAGTAGAGACCATAAACCATACGTGAGGAGTGACAAAAGCCCATGCCTCTCAAGTCACAATCACCCCAGGAGCTTTTGAAGCAGTCTGCATACATACATGTCATCCACATAACACGGGTAGGGCATCTGCTGCACATAAACTCCTGTCTTCTTCTCTGAGCCTGTCTGCACCCTGATGATAGCCTGTTCCACCACATCCTGCAGGTAGGCAAAGCCTCCCCAAACATAGCGCATGTCCTCAAAGGGGTCAGCACGGGGACCAGGATCCCAGTACCTGCACCGAGGGGACAAGACCTTTCCATTAGAAATTCTCATCACCACATCCCCCATAACAAACTGTTCCTAAGGCAGGATGTCAGGACTCACCCGTCCTTGATCTTGTTTGTCCTTTCCACATTATCAATGTCCATGCGTATCTTGTATTTCACATGTTGAGGGAGCTCTATGCTGTTAGGAGCTATTTCAGTGAAGACTATGCCAGCCCAGAACCTCCTTTCATCCAGAAGCTCCAAGGACTTGTTTATAAGCCGAACTTCTGTGGCGACAGGCTCCAGTTTATCCAAGTTGACACACTAGACAAGGTCAGATTTCGAAGCATTTATGAGATAAGTTACCAAACCAGAATGTACTTTGCTTACATTTGGGAGGGGGAAAAAAAGGAGAAATCCACAATGGTAATGCCACGCCCAAGAAAACATGACAGCACTGGATGCTTTGCAATGCCTCATGGTAGCTCAGCAAGTTGCTAGAGATGTCATTTTTTCCTGCTTGATGGTCACCTGCCAGTCAAACATATCACTGAGAAATATCCCAGCAAAAGTATTTTCTGGACAGGAGCTCAGGCAGCATTGCAGTTCTAGCTACAGGATCCCATCCAGGTATCCATTTCCATAGATTGTCTTACCTTCTCTGGTACAAATAAGCTATGTCTGATGCAAAGCTTTAAGAATCAGTGTAGAGACCTGAAGCCTTTGGACCAAGCCCCTGACAGGCCAAGGCCTGTTTCTGTTTGCACTCATCTGCCAAGATGGTCAAGTAACAAGTAGAACAAATTACATTACTTCCTATGTCTTCCTCAGCTTGAAGCAGGTGCTACCTTCACTGCAGTCCCCAGCTAAAACCTCAGACCGAAATATGAGCTGTTACACCGCCGAAGCAAGCAGCAGCTCTCGGTCACCCAGTAACAGCAGGGTGGGGAACCACATGCAATGGCCAAAGTGAGAGCTTCAAGGACAAGGCCTACAGTTAGGTTCTTACATCTATATTTAGGCACCTGAATAAATTATATTTTCTAACCTGCAGTGTGCTCAGTCCTACTAAAGCCTGGTTGTTTACAGAAAATAGACTGAGGAACATCTACTTTCCCTTTCCAGGAACACCCCACCCACCACATGAGTGGACATCAAGCTGCTATCCCCCCCCAGCTCCATGCCCACACCAGCGGGATCTCACCTCCATGAAGCGGGAAATAGTCTGGATAGCCCTGTCTGTCTCATTGAAGGCATCCATCCAGGTATACACTGAGGCATTTGCTGTCTCAAAGTCCTCCGGGTGGTTTGACAGGAAACGGGCAATGTCCTCCACTGTCCAGTTGGAAGTCGGCAAGTGCAGGTCCCATAGAGCCTTGCCTTTCAGCAGCGTCTGCGGGTATTTTATTTTCAAAGGAGAAATAGTTGTTGAGAATGAGTATTAGATCTCCCATCTCATCATGAAAACAAGTACTATTGGGGAAAAGCCCTTTAAAACAGTGCAGGGAGAGGCCTCTGCCATACTCAGAAGATCAGCACGGTGAGGGCTTTCCTCTTACCCTCCCACTGCAAAGGCTGTGCCTCCCTGCGTACAGCCACCCCACCAGTGTGCCTTGGCAGGCTGGCTGGCTGCCACCACGTCCTGCCTCCCTCCTCCCGTGGGGAGGGCAGCAGAGAGCCACGCGCAGCTCTGCGCCCCGCAGACCCAAATCTGGTCTTGCACCATCAGAAGAGGGAAGAGGGAGATTTGTCTCCAGGAGATGTGTGTTAGGGACAAAAGCGTTTGGCCGAAGGTGGCTGCCAAGCTCTGCTCACCTCTCCTGCACAAACCACTGCTCCTGGCTGGGATGGAGAGGGGCCATGGCATGGCTGGAGACTGAACTGTCACAGCGCTGAGCAGAAATACCAGCACTGGAGGCCAGGTGGCTTTTCTTACATTATTTTGCTATTGTGCCATCAGGGATAGCTGAAGCAGCCCTGTACAGCCATGATGTCCCGCCTCTCTGTTCTCCTATCTGGGACAGTGGCTTTTTCACCGCTAGATTTCTGCTAGGTAACTGCTAGATTTCTGAGAACAGGCTATTGCCCCACTGCATGTATGCAAAACAACCCACACAAGTGCAGTCCAGTTAGAAGGACCTAGCATTGAAGCAGAAACCAGTCCTCTGGGCAGACAACATAAAGGCAGGCAGGAGGGAAGCATTAATTGTAAAGGACACGGTTGAACTGAAGTACAGGAGAGAAAAAAAAGCCTACACAAGAGAGAAAACTAAAAATCCTGACCTGTAAAAACAGGAAATGGACTTTCTGCCAGAACAAAGAATGAAGCAGAGAGGTGAGAAGCTTCCCCATGCTCTGCTGTTACCAGCAAACCAGAAAGTAAGGGTCACACAGTTACAAAACCAGCATCATGAACTGGGAAAACAGAAGAGGTCAAGCTGGCAAAGGAGAACACACAAAATGGAAGTTGGAGCAAACAGGGATCATCTACACTGCGCTCTCCTCGCATTTGGTCTTCCAAGGCTGGCTCATGACACCATCCGCAGCAGGAAGGGTGCCATGCTTTCAGGGAAGGGGGTCAGCCTCATCACGTCCAGCGGCAACATTAGAGCTCTGTAACTCCACAGCCACACATTGTCCTCCATGAAGTTACCAGCTGGCATTAGCATCAAGCTGCAAATGCCAAGAGAGGCAAATCACAGCACTTCCCTTTCCTTCACAGGGGCTCATTTAAAAAAAAAATGAAAAAAATGCAGCAACATTCAGTTTTCAAAGGACGCAACTACAAACCAATATCCAAACCTTGACCTTCTGTCTGCATTCTCTGCAAATGGTTCAATTTACAGTTGGTGGCCCTGATTCTCATGTCCCTGATGCCAACATCTACAGAATCAACTCATAAAGCCAACAGAGGCACAGGAGTGATGAAGTACGTCATGTTGGCAACAGGGCAGGTCAGAGACTATACAGCACAGCATTACACTGGGGTAAGCAAGGAATGAACTTCAAGGCTTAAAAGACCTGGGAAGGTTTCTGTGTAACAGCTGCACTATGACACCCAACCAGCTGCCTTGCAGACACAACAGGAAAAACTACTCTACAACTCTTTCTCTGTTGCATGATCCCAGTTTTACATCACTGTGCTGCCAAAGACATCAGCACGGGGTGCAAAGACCCACCCCTCAGAACTGCACCTGAGGGAAGCAACAGTGAACTAAGCCTCAAACCAGGACAGCCACTTAAGCAGATAATGCCTCAGCAATGCAGCTCTAAGGTCTCACCTTGCACAAAGCTCCAGGGAGCCAATAGGCTACCAGAAAGCGTGCCAAATCCGAACAAGACTGAGCCCCTTCTTCATGGTCTAGTATGCATGGCACGTTATGAAGCAATCAGACATAGAGTGATGTTTGCTCTCCCCTCAAGTATTACTAAATTAAGGATACCATCCAACTCCAAATTAAGTTGATTTTTCTTTGTTGTTGTTTGTTTTCTTGGGGTGTTTTTCAGTTTTTTGGTTTTGTTTGGGTTTTTTTTTTGTTTTTGTTTTTGTTTTTACAAGATTTGTGCCAGATTAGTGCCAGGCATCTAGGTTCAGCTCTAGCATGGTAATTCCTACTGTACCCAATAGGGCCCAGTGCCACCTGACACCTTAAAGGATCTGATCTAGATATCTGACCAGTCATTTGCTGCTATCATGAGAGCACTGTTGTGAAAAAGTGCACAACACAGGGAGCTGAACATGCTACCAACCCCACAGGTCCCCAGTTTACAAGAACACCCCAAGCAAGATATTCATACTGCATTAGGGCAACACTGTGAAAGAAACAGCCCATTTGCCCACAGAGGCAGATTAAAAACTGGTGTTAAACACATTGCTCCTGTTCGCAGCAAGTTGTTACATGAAGGAGGTGATGCCAAGCTTAATGCAAGATTGATACAATCACATGTTTTCAAGAGTGGGTCTCATCCATACTACTTAGCTGCCCAGCTCTGCACTGAAGCACCATCTAAAATAAATATTTCATCACTTATTGCAGAAGATAATCATGGTTTCTCTGGCAAGGACAGCATACTGACCCGAATGAGATCCATTTCCTGACTACTTTCCATAAACGTCCAAATCTTCGGGCTTATCTCCTCCCACATCCCCCCGAGGTCACGAAACACACCCAGCTCCTGGAACGTCCTGTTCACCTGTCGGCAAAGAGGAGAGGAAGGTTATTTCCAACAGCTGGCAGTGATCCTAAGAGGGTGCACTGACCTGTCAAGCGAAGTATTTTCAAACAGCAGCTCAGCTTCTGCAAGGACCAGAGTAGGGAAAATCAAGTGCACTTGGAAGGAGAACAACAACAGGGAGTATGGATGCCTGTGGCTGAGCACTGCCTTTCAAGGCTCGGTGGCAAATGGCTCTGCCTTGCCGATGAAGGGCACGCAGAGGCAGCCCCTCCCCATGTGCTAGGAGAGTCTTGCTGAGGGAGCTTGGGGAATTAGAGAGCACATTAGGTAAACCACAATTGGAAATTATTAAGAACCCATCGACCAGCTTGCAGTGGAGAAGAGGAAGGACACTTGAAGGCTTACAAGGTCTTCCCCACTCCCATATCCTGCATCAGAGATGCAAAGCCTGCAGATAATCAAAAGGCACCACCAGGAAAGCTTCCAGCCAGGTCTAGAAAAAGAGTTCAGCCTGGCCTTTTCTCCTTGAGCCTTCAACAGCGAATGCATGGGAGGTGAGAGACTAGGGAGGCTGTGCTTTGCAGGCAATCCTTTCTAGGCTTGTGTTTGGGCCCAATTTAACACAGAGCAGCTAAGCTGCCCAGCCAGAGAACATACCTCATCCTACGTATCAGAGGATAGGGCTAGAGTTACCTCAGTCATGACCTTCCTTACAGCTGGTGTGTCTGGAGTGTACAAGATCTTCCCAATCAGCAACGGTTTCAAAGCCCTCCAGATAATCCTGGAAAGCGGGCTGGATTCCAGGTTCTTCATCAGCTCATTGCAGTAGGGTGCTGAGGAGGAGAGGACACGGGTGAGTGGCTGACCAGCATGGTGACAACTGCAGAAGGCATATGCCCAACTTGTGTGGGCTTTAAAGGACAGTCACAGCTGAAAGCACAGCTTTTGTCAGACAGCAAAACCCCTTTCTACTGCAAAGCTCCACAAAAATCCCCCTTCAGTCCAAGCCTCCACAGTCTCCCCATCAAGCTTGGAGCATCCAGATAGCCTCCAGCTTCATCTTAGAGCCACACTGCTCTGCACTGCTACCACAACCCTGCTGCATGGCACGAGCAAAGTTTGTCCAGAAAAGGCCAGATTTGCAAAGGCTGCACATGACTGTGCTCCCTCTCCCCATGAAGGAGGTCCACTGCACAGAATTCTGTGGACTCTACACAAGGCCCTTCCGATCCCTTGCACGGTGATATCCTCACTGGCCTTAAGGGCCTGGGCAGGAGGCAACACGTGCACGCCTTTCTGAAACAGCGGAAGGCATGCTGTCCCTTAGGACCACCTGGTTTCATCTGTGGAAGTTTGGGAAACACTGACAATGGCAACCATCAAGTAGATGGGACTCAGGCCACTCTAGAGTTACACTTACTTGTGGAGTTATCATAGAAATTAGTTACATCATCTTCAGTGCTGTTGCCTCCAAATAGTGCTTTGTAATTGTTATCCTCATACCAGTTGAGGGATTTAATTTTGAGCCCTCCACCCTCAGGATGGCCACACACAATGCGTGACACAGCCTGGTAAATCTGTGTAGAGGAGTTTGAGGCATTCACGTTGTTCAGGAACATCACCTCCTGCCTCATGTCGCTCCAGCTCTTCATGCTCAGCAACTGGAAGGGGAGGTAGGAAAAAGAGAGTGGAAGTAGGGATAGTAACTGGATTAGCGAAAGAAGATCTTGCCATTTTCCTTCAAATGACACATCTCTTTTTGACCAAATGAGAATCCCCTTGAACAGAACATGAACAGTGAAGACCAAGGAAAGTACATTTACCCTCACTACAGTGTGATAACATAGAGAGAAGTGTCTTCTGTGTACGCACAAGGAATGTGCCCTTGCCAAGCTCTTTACTCTTAAGTTTTCTCCTCCAGTGCTGTGGGTGGTTCCTGCCCTCCCTGCCCTCTCACATGGAAGCTAAGCTGCTTGTCCTCCTAGTTGCACAACAGCTCACATTCCAGTGGAGCCCCCTCACGCTGGGTAGGGTGGGTGCACTGAGTCAGAAGAGGGAATAAGGAACAACACAAAGTGAGTGCAGCCCATGGGACACAGACCGGATAAGCCGAAGGCCCCAGCAGTATCACCTGGCACAATTCCACCAAGGTCAGCAAGTCTCCACTGACTTACACCAGGAAGACAGTTGGACCTCCTAGATAGGTATTGCTTGTCCCTGCCCCACCACCTCACTGCCCTGTTGTCAACATCATTTCCAGAAAACCCTTGAAAGAAGCCCAGCTGCAGCCTGAGCAGCATGAGCTGTGCACGTAACCAGCCATATTAAGGAGCCTTCTCCTGCCCAGCAGTCCTGACACCAGGCCCAAGGTGACAACGCACAACTGATCAGGACAACTAGTAGCAGGCATGAGCATCTACTCGCAATATGTCATGAACAAATGTACCAGGCACTCAGCCCAAGACACCCACTGCATTAACGCTGCCGTAATCAGAGGCACGGCCAAGCTCACCACAACAGAAAAAGCAATGCACCTCCATGAGCACCGGTTTCATGCTACACTCAAGCATTGCATTCAGACTACCTGTCTGGAGATGTAAGAACATCATCAGAGGTGTGCCCATACAGACTAGAAGTCTGTTTATCTCAGTAACCTCTGTGATGGTGACAACAAGTGGATGTTAGGAAAAAATAAGGCAAGGGCAAAAATGTAGCATACTTCCCTCAGGTAACCTTCCAGCTTTCATTTATTTTCAGCTCAGTGAACTTCTGTTTCCTAACCCTCGATTAATTTCTTCCACAGTAAACTCCTGGAGTACTAAACATCCACAAGTATTTAACATCCAACACATCACTGGCAGGAACCTCTTCTCCCCTCTCCTTAACTTGGCTGTAGTCAGCTCCATTTGGTGCCATGTTTTTTGTAGTGGAAGAGATACTGATCATTCAGTACCGACCTCTTTTCTTGGGAGGCACTCAACTCTATAGACCTCTGTCATATCCCCAGTCATTTCTGTTCCAAGCTGTCAAGTCCCAGCCTACTCCCTTGTTCCTTCTGAGAAAGTCATTCCACTTCCCAATGTCCTAACTGCCGGTCTCTGAACTTTTTACAGTTCTGCTATCCCTTTGTTTTTTGCAGAGGAAGGGCCTAGATCTATATTCTGTATCAAACAGGAGGGCAATCTGCAGTTTTATACAGTGTCATGGTAACATCTTACAGCCGGTTCTCTACCCCTTTTAAAGTCTTTCCTAGCATTTGATCCGATTTCTTGACTGCCACTGAAATATCAGGTGACATTAACTTGCATGTTTTTGCCGTGCTGCCCAGAACAACAATATCCACTAATAAGGGCACACAGAGCTGCTGAGACACCTATTTGTAACTGCTCATCAGCTGCATCTCAGAAACAACTTTAGATGCTGTGGCCCAACTGCCCTGTTTTCAGAGACAATAACAGAGTCACCAAAGACCATCTGCCAGTTTTGCTCACTGTGTATTGATTTTGTCACCTTTGTTTAAATAAAATGCAGACAATCAAAGTCTAGGACAGCTGGCAAAGCCCACCAGCAACAATGCAGAAAGCGAGACGGTGTGCTGGAACAATGCAATCCAAATTCACCCAAGGAAAGCACACCCAGAGTCTCTGGCCTTACACTGGGAGGCAACCTGACCCTTTGCATTCATTGGTAGCACTGTGCATGCCTTAGATGTACCAACATCTGGACAAAAATTCTTGATGCTGAACAACAGCTACTATGTGTGTCACATACACAAGGAGCCTCTATTTTTAGCTGCCTGAAAACACATGACACATTGATATGATGGAAGACAGCTGTGAGAACAGCTAAAGCCTGGGGATTCGGTACATGTGTCCAGAGTGACTGCTTCAAGTGTACTTTCATTTCCTCACTACTGCCTTTGTCTGCACCCTGGTGCTACTCAATCTGGCTCCATAGGTTCAGGGTGTCTGACAGGACACTAGTTATCATGGGACATGAATGAAAAAAAGGTCACACAACAGCTTTGGTTGGTTAGAGATGCTCACGAGGATTTTTTGATTTGATGATTCCTCATCCAAAAGGACAAGGCTGCATTTCAGGTGTGACAGGTTGAGTGTTCAACTCAAAGGAACCCCTTGGGGTTTTTTTTGCTGAGGAAAAATCAGCTGTTTTACCTAAAGTACTGAGAAGTCAACTGCTTTAGCTAAAGTATCATAAATTCCCTACCACAAGTAAAGGTACATAATTAGGAAGTGCAACTAATTCCCATGATTATATGAGGTGTTAACCACCTCGCAGATGGATTGCATTAGCTAATACATTTTTACACATAATTTTAAAACAGGCTTGAGCAAGAAGCTTTGTTTCATCTTTGGCACCAGCAACTTTACAACTGACATGCAGAGCTGCTCTGTTCACCCCACTGAAAACAAGTATCTCATGTGCGAAGGGTTACTGACCTGTCTCTTCTCCCAGACACTGCACCTGGTTCTCTAAGTGTTTCTTAATAGTTTCCCTTGCTCTTGGTGTTTCAATCTGCCCTCCTAGGTTGATTTAAAGAGCCTAGGGACACAGATCCAATCAATCCCCATACTCCAAGACAAATACTTTGTTCAGACCATTCTCTAATTAAAATTCCTTACTAGAAACTTGCTCCTAGACATGGCACAAACAATAGTTCTCTCCACCCCTTCAAGCTGCTGCCCTTCGAAACAAGGCAGCAAGTCCCTCCTTTTCACACAGAAATCAGCCTGCCAGACAATAAGAAGTAACTTTCGGTCAAGCCATCTGGAGCAGCTCACGCTGTACGCAGAGGAAAAAGCTGCCTTTGTTTGCACAGCAATAGGGCAGAATAAAAGGTAGTCCTACCCAAAACAGCTGCCAAGCAAAAGGCACATTACCCTGGGACGTTTTCGGCCACATCAGCAAACTGAATATCACATGGTTTCAATTATTTTTATCCCAGACAAGAAAAAAAAGGCAAGCTTAAGTGACGTAACGGGAAACAGCTGTAATCAAACTCTGAAGGGCAGCCTCCCTGTTAGCAGCAAGAGCTCTGCCACGGTCTTAACTGAAGCTGATCCTGTAATCATCTTAATTTCACTGTGAACGGGACCCAGCGGCAGGTTATGGGACTCGGGGAGGGAAGGCATGCCAGGAATAGTTGGCTGGCACAGCGCTGGCTCCCGGCAGCCGTCCCTCCGTGGGAGTGGAGCACGCGCTAACCCGAAGTGACCCGCTCTCGTGCGTGCTCTCAGAGGTTACTGCCGTTCACGGCGCCCAGCTCTTCTTGCTCTGATGCAAAGACGGAAGACTAGCAATGGGGAGGAGGAGGAGGCGGTGGCGGCAGCATTGTTTAGTTTAGAGGGTTGTGATTTCTGCTGCAGGGAGAGAATGTTTTTGCCTAGTAGCAGTACTTCAAAGTCAGAGCCAGACAAAAAGCAACTTAGATACATTTCTGTCTCAAAATCCCCTCCCCAGTTCTGGACTTTTGACTCATCCTAGGCACGCAGGGCTTTTTTCTTAATCCATCGTTTCACCTGCAAAAACAAATACTTGCAGTCTCTATAATGTCACTTTGTCTCTGCAAATCACAATTTATATTTTGCCAGAGCCTCTGTCAGGCAGTGTCGTGATGCCATTGCACATCCACAAGGACTGGAAAACAATCTCTGCCTCCCAAAGCTCATTAGACAAAGAGCAAACAGTAGCCTATTGCTTCTTAGATACACCACATAACAACCCTGACACGCTTGGCAACTGAGTGGTAAAACCAGAAAGGAGGCAAACCGCCACACGTAGTTTTCAAGGCACTGCTAGGCAGCGTATGTATTGAAAGCCCAACAGTTCGTGCCACTGCTGAGAAAGCAAACCCCTCAAAAAATGTCTTAATCTTTAGCCACACATCTGATCAACTCCTATGGTGTTTGTAACGTGAAATGCTAAGGGGTTACAGAGTGCATGCTGCCACCACTGACACAGAGGAACGGCTGTAGGACACGGGAGATGTTTCACAAGCCGGGGATCTGACCCTGAGTTGCACGAAGGAAACGCGTACTTATTGTACCCGATTACAGGCTAAGTCAGCAACCATGGTGATACATTCTCCTGACATGAAGGCACTCCTTACCTCTTTAACAAGCTTCCCAAGGCTCTCTCTCAAAGTTTCCACCGTTTCTGACAGATCCCGCAAGGAGGAATTGAAAGAAAATCGTCTCTGCAGAAAGAGAAAAAAAGGAAACTAGAAGCCACTGCGAGGCACAAAGAAAGAAATAAAACTTTTGTAAACATTCTTGTGAAGAACAGTAGTAAGAACTGTTCACATGGCAAAGTGCTTGATGGGGAAGACAGAGCTGGCTTTCTGCACACCCTTGATCTTAAAATACCATGGGCTTCAGCACTCCACAATGCAATGGGGTCACCCCTTTCCTTCCTCACAGCTTAGGTACCAGAACCATCCAAATGAAGTGCTCAATGCATGTATGTACACTTCCAGCACAAAGGATGGCTTGCATTCCAGGTCACACAATACAAGCAGAGCCTACAGAACAGCATGTGGGTAGACTTGAAATCCTGCAAGTCAACGCTAAGAAGGGAACACAGGGTCTACACAAGAGAGGAAAAGACCAGTTGGTAGACACAAGCTTTTAACAGGACTCAACAGAAACCAGTTCAGATTCAGAGACCTCCTGTTGGAGTGTACATGACCTTTATCAATCAAGTCTTCCCATTAGGCCTTGACATTTTTTATCTAAACCAAGGGCATATTTTAAAACAACCAGCTTCCATGAAACAGCTGATACTCATGACAATCACAAGAGAACGACTAACAGGTTTCCAGAAGTGGAAGGCAAAGCTTTCAGAAAACTATTTGCTTTAGCAGGGGGTTGCACCAAAGACAACTCCTTGTTTCCAACTGCTCTACATGTAACTGGCAAGTCTGGGTTTTGGTTTGTGGCATTCTTTTTCCCTTCTCTTCATGTGGGGAACACTGGATACAACCCTTCTTTCAAGGGAATGAAGATTAAAATAATTTCCAAAGATTTCATGTTAGCAGCTACACATTGCAGCATTTGAAAGCGTGCTAAAGTTACAGCATTGTGACACACAGAAATAGCCAAGGCCTTTGATTTCAGCGCACATCTTTTGGGGTGAAGCTTTTCATTTTCACATCTTTCATGGGGTAATTTCTGGAAGCAAAGTCTGGAGGCTTTCACTCATTCTTGTGATTTGCTAAAGGGTCATAAGACCAGGTCAGTGCCAGCAGGTGTAAATAAGCACTGTTACATTGATCTGCTGGGGCATTTAAGACCCAGGCAACCTTTCTGAGTCCACAGTTAGTGCCTGCTTCAAATTCAGGGAGGTTCTGTCTAACATCTGTGGAGTCCACACCAGCACTAAACGCAGTCCTTAAGGTTTGGATAAATCAAAACACATCAAGAAAAACAATTAAAACTCCCCACAGGCATACATCTACTCCCCACCTTCAAGACATATTTAAAGAAACGCAGTCAGCAAGTATCAAAGCTACTTAGCTGCACTACCACCTTAGCAACAGGATGAGGCAGAAAATGTTAGGTTCATGCATAACAGTATACGGAGCTTGTTCAGCTCCATATACCTCTCCAAGCTCTACAGATTTGTGTTGTTCATTGTACCCAAAGGCAATTCAGGGACAAGGTGAATAAAGAAGATGTTTCTGATGATACTAATTGATTCAGAACAGTGAAAAGTCAAAAGCCAATTGCAAAGG
>VXBO01005158.1:189254-200525 GCA_013400135.1 Rhinoptilus africanus
TTATAGAGTGCCAGACAGAATTCAGTGCTGCAAAGTAAAATGCGTAGGGAGCAGACAGCTCTACCTTAAGATAACCTTCAATGGATCTAAATTAACTACCGCCACTCAGAAAGGGAGATCTTAGAATTACAGTGATAAGACAGATCAACACCAATATAAATCCATGGTGCAACCCGTTTTCGAGTACTACGTGCAATTTTGGGTCCTACATCTCTGAAGGAACACAAGTACAGAAAAAGGCCTCAAGTATGATTCAAGAAAAGAATGGCTTCTGTAGGAAGAACACTAGACAACAATTCTTCCAATGGGACCTGTAATGACAAATAGAGGATTATGACAGAGCTCTGTAGAATTACAAGTGGGATAGAAAATGGGAACAGGGGGTGGTTGCTCACTGTGCCTCATCATAAAGAGCTACAGGGCTTCCAGTGAAAAGATCAATTTAAAACAAACCAAAGGACTACTGCACACACAACTTGGTCAAAATGGAGAAAATTCAGTAGATATTATGTGATGCTGAAGGTACCAAGAGTTAATGTGGATTTGAGAGAGGCTTAGAAGAACTCACTAAAGAAGAAAAGTTTACCTAGTGCCATGAAACACCAAGATTACAGGAGTAGCTGAGACAGTCTTAAGTTGCAAGCTACTGAAAAGCAGGACATTACACTGAGGACATGTTACTATATACTTGCCTTATAGCTGCATTCTTTCACATGCCTCCATTATGGGCCATTGCTGACTAGTGCTTGGGGGACATGGAGCTGAACACGACTTTGGTCTGAGGCAGTATACAAGTCTTAGGTGGTTTAAGGAGCTTGCAAACCTTACCCTGAACTGTAAGGAGAATATATCTATCATTTCACACCCCACCACCCTCACCTTTTCCTCCCTAACAGATTCACAGCACTCCAAGATCATTTCTCATCAGAACTTGCAACGATGCCATTGCTGTGGAAGGAATTTTGCTTTCTTTACCACCACCCTCTGCACCCTATAGAACACTCAGGGAGCCTCTGAGAAGTTGTATCTCCAGAGAGAATGACTAAAACCAGTCACAAGTTGCCAGTCTTCTCTGAGCATGTCATGAATTTCCCTGGACAATAACTCTTTCCAGTGGCTCTTTAAGTAGTTCATTACATTCATAAGAGCCCTCTAGATTCAGGGCAGCTCCAGTAAGATTGGTCCCCACTGTGAGGGTGTCTAGCAGGTGTCTGCACTACGCTGCGGGGAAGGGGGACAGCACATGGCAAATGCCCTGGACTCATTTTCCAGGGAAATGCTAAATGCAGGGAAAATTTCCAGGGAAATGCAAAAACATCACCTGTCTTTTCTAGGCATGCTGCAGAAAGACAAAGTTCTAGCAGCTTTTGAACAGAGCTGCCCAGTACAATTACTGTGTTAGTGGCTTCCACATCATGCCTTCCTCTAGACTTCTCTTTTGGGGCAGCCAATATCATAATACTCTTGAGGTACAGATTGCACTGAGTGGACTCTCTGCGCTTTTATGTGCATGCTCTAAGACTCAAAATAGAGGCATACACTTGAGATGGCTAGAATTGACTGTACAGTCAAGACAAGCCTTGAATAAGTCCACCTGTCAGCTTCTGCTAGAAGGGATGAACAACTCTGTTTCTTTAACATGCAGAAGAATGCATGTGTTTGAAGTGCTGGGAGGTCATAGCAAAATTCAGCCACTGTCTGCATCACACAGCTAACTGTTTCTGCTTAAAGAGACCACCACTCTGCCACGTTTGCATTGAAACAGTTACTACAGATTTATACTGATCTCAGCAGAAATTTTACCCTGAACTTTGCAGAAAAATCACATGCTTTAAACTTCTGCGTCTGTTTCCTGGGAGTGGAAGTCCCAAAGTACAGCTGCTTAAAAGCATGATATCATTGTGCTTGCCTGAAAACACTCTCAAATGAGCAAGAAAAGCCACAAGTTCAGTTGCAGCATTTATTTACATTAAGAGACCTTTTCTAAAGCCATTTGTCAACTGGAGTGCATTTATTATTCAACGCTTAGTTCATGCTAACCATATGACAAAATACCACCCGTATTACAAAGGGAGAAAAAACAACTGGATTTTCACGTGCTCACCCACACTCCTTCAAGGACCACTATAGTACATAAGCCACAACATATTTATGGCTATTACAGACCCACACCACTGGAATTGAGCGTGGAAAAGCCCTCCTTAGGCAGCGCTGCCAAGATGAAATGCCACAGGACCCATCTGAACTGTCTTTGTCATTTAACCTTCCCCTCCAAATAATTTTCAAAATGGTGGAGATCTGCAGAGGGAAAGCTGTACCACAGACAGATATTTTGATGATACAAGACAGTCACCACCCATCACAACACCAGTCCAGTTGGACACCTCTGAGTTACTGCCATCACCAGGGTTGCCTGTAATCCTTCCCAAACATTTGTTCCATGGGACAAATGCTGGCCTAGCACAGGGAGAAAGACGAAAAGGAAAGCTGTGTGCATGCAATCAGAGGTACTTCTTCACTGTTGTGTTCAAACTAGCTTCTCCTGCCTCACAGCCTCACTGACTACAGCCAGTGCAAGGCAAACCTCAAAAAGTGAAAATGTGTCCACAAGGGGCTTGTACAAGGTGTCCTGTGCCCCACAGTACTTATTGTTGGCCAAAAGGCTTCACTGAATGGATGAAGACATGGGTCCTGGAAAAGGGAATTTGACTTTTTGAAATACTTTTTGCTTCTAATGGAGTGAATACTCGGTCAAGAGAGAAAGCTGATCCTCTGCCTCAGCACCCTGTGATCACTCCCAGATATTCTGCGGGGTTTCGATCTGAACAGCCCACCCCAAAGAGGTTCTTATGTAAAAAAGAATAAGGAGAACACTTTGACCTCCCTACAACACCTCTATGTGCTTGGCTCTGTTTCTCATCCTACAGAGGAAGTTAAATTGAACTCATACAAAGGATCAGTGGCAGAGCTAGAAATCCGAGTGGAAAATTGTAATTTGAAGTCCTTTTTTGTCTTAACTGTACTATTGCACTGTGGTCAACTTTCAAGTTGTCCTAGATAGAACTGATGAGCAAAAAGTTTACTTTTTGCCTTTGTTTTTTAAAAAAAACTTCCTTAACAGTGCTGTGACATTTAGAGCTCATGTATTTCACCATGCACGCACTTCAATTTCGTTTTTAAAAAAGAACTCCATCTGTAATTTGCTAATAATTACTGTTTTGTTACTAGGGAGTTACCTAGAACACTTACACTTCCCTTCAGGCTGCAAATGCACACACACTTTAAGCCAGAAGCAGGTGTTGATGTCAGCGTCTAAGCCCCCACACACACACGCACACCCTGACCACAGGGTTCTCCATCTTGCACCCTCACCTTCTTTGTGTTTCAGTACAAACGTTTGTGTAAGCGCACAATCAGGTCAATCACATTTAATCCCGATCAGTTCTGTAATGTAATTTACTGCATCATCTTGCAGAGGGAACAACAAACGGGAATGCAGAGCGGCAGGAACAAGCAGGTGGATGCTGGCCTGCATTTTATAGATTAAGATAGTTCAAGAAACTGTAGCCACTCTACTGGCCAGATACTTGAGCAGCAAAAGCTCCTGTTTTACTATTCAAGCCCTTGGTGTTGAATTTACACAGTTCTTGCACACGGTTGCAAGCCCTTTTCAACCCAATTGTAGTGACCTAATCATATTAAGATGCTGCCTCTTCATACATCACAGAAATTCTGCAACTAGTGGAGTCCAGGTCCCATTACATGAGCGAAAAACCTGCCTCTGAATTGCTGTGGTACCTGCATTTCATTTGGCCCTTACTTTTACTTACTGAAATGCCACCCTGTGAAGTACATCAAAGGGATTAAGCAAAAAAACCCAAAAAACAAATCTCTGGGCAAATTGTTGGCATTGGTTTACAAGCCCTACAATAGATATGGTCCATGCTATCTTCAATATGCATGTCTAAAATTTGACCCACAGCGCCTTTTATGTCAAAAGCCTCCTTTGTTCATGAACAGAAAGTTCCTTCTTTGTTCAAAGACGTTACTGCAGGTCAAGGCACTTCTTAGTCTTTAAAGACACTAAGTTTCAAACATGTTGGTTGTGATCCTAGAGTTAATTTATTCACTTTGCCTGACCATATTGAAGCCAGTTGGTATTTATTTCAGTCACTGATGCATTACAGCAGCTTAACTGGAGGGTAGGCTGTGATATTTTTCTGAGGAAAACTGTGGACCTTCACAGGACAATGTACAAGACAGCAGGTTCAGACCTGCTGGCTTCTGGACCTGAGCTTTTTTTCTTTTGAAGCCAAGATCATGAGCCAGCTTCTCGGAAATCCTTCAGAATTGCACATAATGTCTTAATCAACTTTGCTGTTGCCAAGTGGCACAGAGTGGCCTATGACTGCTTTCCTTCACCAACAAACAATATAGATGTAACTACACAGATACACGCAGTACCTGCTTCTGTCAGCCAAGTTGTAGAGACTACCATAAATGAGAAAAGGAAGGCTGAGTCTGCAGAGGGCCCAGAAGACCAATACTAAGTTGTACTTTTGCTGGCTATTTCCACTACCTTCAGTCCCCAAAGTTTAGCATCTCTGAATGATTTAAAGTGAATGCATGGATGTACATCTAACTGAACATAAGAAACCACTTATAGCCGTACCTTTTCAAACAGCTCATCTTTGTTATAGGGACAATTTTAGTGGCATTACCTCATCTTTCAACAGTCACAATTATCTCACTCTTCCAGCAGGAAAGAAAAAATGGAGATGGAGGACACACGGAAAACAGAAGATGAGCTGTGGAGAGAAGTAACTGACCGCTATATACTGTGGAGAAGAGTAATATGATTCCAGTACTCGATAATGACCCTCTCTGGCTGGGGACAAAGCCAAGCAAGTGGTACATGACTTTCAGTCCTGAAAATCTCATCAATTTGGAAACTCACACAGACCAAGTGTTTATTTCTTCCACAGCAAACAATAAAGTGTTTGTTTTAGTGGGTAACAGAGTGGGTTCTGTGGTCCCTTCTTCTCTATACTGATATTTGCAGCACTAACTTCCTCAAACTTTTCTATTTGACCAGATATTGTGGACCTATAACAAACCATCACTGGAGTTTCCTAGATAAACAGCTACATCTGCCCCACTCTCCAATCACCCCCTAAATGTATTTTCCTGATGTTCAGTGAATTCTTGCCCCAAAACCAGTTGATCAATCTTTGAAACAGGGCTTTAAAGCTTGACTTGTCTTTATATGAATTAAAACTGTTCAGAGGTGGGGGCTTGCCACTGGCTGGAAACTTCTGCACTCAGTAGCCCCATGGTAAAGACAGAGGTTGATGCTTTTAGCACTCAGCATAGGCTGGTCTAACATCTGGGCTCATTCCAGCCAAGACACAACATCTGACCAAAACACAGGGACAACCAAGAACCTGTTTGTAACTATGCAGCATAAATATTTCCCTCTTGATAAACTGAACTGCAGACCTCATAAATTTATGCTCCACAGGTACCACACTGCAAGAGGAAGGGTAGGAATGACAGGAAGAAGCAATGTTGTTCATGGTCCAGTGATAAAGACCATCTCTCTTCTTTCTTACTGCCAATGAACAGTTCACTGTGGAAGTGCAGGGATTAGTTCCTAGACTGAAAGCCGTAGAAAATGTCACTGTATCAACAATAACCTCTCATGGGCTGGACTAATGCACTCACCTGAAGGGGCTTCAAAGGATTAAGGTTAGCACGGAAGGCCTGCTCCGCTGCATGGAGTTTTTCCTTTGGCAAGGCACAAATAAAGGCTTCAGAGTCCATGGCTGCCGTCTGATTATGAATTGTAAGAAATTCAGACAGCGTTGAGCTATTGCAGAGATCTCGCAGTCGCATTCGGTAACCAGACACAATGACCTGAAAAAGTGGGGAAAGCATGTAAGTATCCCTTCATGTAAGACTCATAGCACAAAATTGGTTCTCACCTAGACAAAACTAACCATTAACATTCCCAGATAGAGGTAAGAGGGCATTCTTCTCTACAGGTTGTGCAGCCCTGAACAACGCACAATTCAATTCCAAGAAAAACACATTTCCCTGCTGAGTACATGGGGGAGAAGTCCTGGAGGAGGCAGGTCTCTCCACTTCTCCACAAACACACACAGAGGAGCAGCGATCCTGTCCTCCACAGCAGCCATTTCCTCCAAGCAAGGGTACATGCATTGCCTAATCTTCAGTCTACTGGGAAATGAGCCACAGAGACAAAACAGGGCTTGTGACCAGACACAAGTCTGGCAAATGTATGTGAAGGGCAAGAGACCTATGTCCCAAACTCCTTAGCTGTATCTGCCAGCCACATTTTCTCGGCTGTTCTGGATCCAGTATCACCTCCTCCCTTAGCTCTGCATTATCTCTTTACCAACTGCTGAGAGAAACGTTTGCAGTGTTTTGGGGCAGATAAGGTGCCACTGGAAAAAAAAAAAATTACTTTCCTGGCTGCAACAAAAAAGAGATGAGATCCTGCAGTCTTTCACAGGCGTATTTTACTTAAGGTAACAGTTTGCTTGTCAATAATGTTTCCTAATCCACAAGCAACCAGATTATTAATGAAATAAATGCATAAAATCCCTCTGAATTATCACCAGCCCCTTTCAAACCTGATAATCTAGTTTCTTTTAATAAGGTCAGCTGCAGGGTTTAGGTTTGCTGAACAACAAACAGGTGCATGTCAAAGAGAGGCACACCTCATAAAGGTGATAAAAACAAGGAACATCCAGAGTCTTCCGCTGGAAAGAATTTTTTGTTTGCCTTGGGGCTAGACAGTGAGGGAACAATTTTATTGTAAACGCATAGGTAATAACAGCTTTACAATTCATTTCTTCTTTCTGGTCTTTTGTAATACCCAGTGTGCATTGCCCAGCTTCCAGCAACAATTTAAGAGGATTGATCTACATTGCAGAAGAGTTAACAGTTACTGAATCATGCTGGTAAATCTGAAAATTTTCTCGTCTTTCAAAACCAAAAGGGCATCAACAGTTTGGGGATAAAAAGCGCACTATGTTCAGAAAACAAGTAGATGGAACTGACAGGAGAGGGAAGAGATTTATAATGCAACACTTGTGCAAACCGTTAACTTTAGTCTGCATCCATATTCCAAAAATAGGATGTTTCCATGCTGGACACTCAGCTGAACAAATCAGATAGCTCTCGCATCAAAAAGGCTGACTTTTTGAGAAAGTCTGGGTGATTATTTTGCCAGCAGAGATACTACCACCATTTCAGCCATGCTGAAAAGGAAACATTCTTTTTGCACTGGAATGACACTCAGGACACCTGGGATCAGTCTTGAAGCAGCTTCCCTGGGTGGGCATACAGAAAACCAGTGTCTCCCAGTGCCTTGGTGCTCATTCAAAAAAAGGGAAGGTGAACAATCCTGCCACCATCCCCTGTGTCTGCCTGCCTTTTCAACTTGGATTTTAAGTTCTTCTGGAGGAAAGCTACTCCTCCCAAACACAGTGAGGTCCATAGCACATGACCCTAGAACAAAGGACCTGCCCACCCACCCGAACTAAAACTCCCAGTCACACCAAGCAACCTTTCAAGTCATCTGAAGCCATGGTGTCTTCAAGAGGCAAATATATTCTAAATGACAAGTTAAGTCCCATAAGGACTCTCAAAATGCCAGGGCTCATGTCTGAAAGCAGTCAGAGGTGACTGTTTTGTGCTCACAGGTCACATCATCCTGTCCTGGGACTGTCCCCCGCTGTATGAAACAAGTGAGATTTGTCCCAGGCAGGGTATGCCCTGGTCATTGCTATTTACTCCTCGCTGCCATTCAACGTATCACACTGCAGCCCTGGCCCAGGGCCTTGCTGTTCCCCCGAAGCTTTTCACAGGAATAGGACCTACTCCTGCCATCTGGGCCACAATTACAGCTGTCTGGCCACACCTGGACAGCAGCAGCATACTAGACTTGATTAGACACCTGCCTGCCCACTGCTGATCCCGGCTCCTTCCAAACCCCTGAGCATGCCTGCCACTACGAGAGAAACACCAGGTCGAGCCACCCTGCCCCAGGAAGCAAAATGCCCATCAAGACAAGGCTTTGGCCATTTTTATGTATTCCCACTGTATTCAGTATGGTGGGTACATGACCCTGCTTGACATGCTGGAGTACTGTCACTACAGTAACACCACTGAAAAAGCAGTCCCATGAAATTTCAGTTCCTTACTTGCAAATGGCAACTTCTGGGCTTGCTGAACAACCACAGGACACTAACAGACTGCAGGAGAAGGCTGTATTTGCTGTGGGAGGTTTGCATACTCTGAATAGGCCCTTCTACGTGGCCTTGTGAATGAAGCTGCGACCCACACATACAGTCAGAGACCAAGCAACTATTGCCTATTAATACTGCAGTCACTATGCAGCTCACTAGTGAGGTCAGATCTCCAGCAAAATCAAAGGGGTCCATCTTGTGAATCAGATGAAGTCACCCAGTGGGAAGAGAGAGCTCTGCCCCTCGGTTATTATCTGTATTAGAAAAATGCTTAAAGAAAGATTCGGTGGACCTCTGCAGCTTTCTGCCCTGTTGCTTAGATCAGCTCTTCCTGCCATCCCAGAGCACAAACTGCTTTTAAGAATAAACACCACCATTCCCAATGTCCTGGCAGAATCAGCACAAGAATTCCACAAACAAGAGCAAAGCTTAAAGCACTCAGGCAAGAACTAGCTGACTGATTACCCCTTCACTACCCTTCAGTTTAGATAGAAACTAAACTTTTATTCTCCTTCCACCGGCTTTGCCACATACAACTGATACAATATGGCAGCCACACAACACAAGGTCAGAGCCAGATTTTCACCCTGGAAAATCTTTCTGCCTTTCCATCAGCTTGGGGAGAATGACTGTGTTGTTGCCGAAGCCTTCTAGTCACCCTTGCAGAATCATCCATAGCACAATTCTGTTTTAATCTAGCATGAATTTCAGGCAAACTAGTTTCAAGTCATGTAAAATTTGCAGTCTAAAATGGGTAATAATTTTTTTCCACTTTTTTTTAGCAGAACATATCCTTAACTTGTAGGATTAATTATCAAACTGCACTAAAACAGATGGCTTGATAGAATTCCCTGAAGAACGAGACAATGTATGTGAAGGGGGACAGCATCTGTAAGTACATGAAAACAAAGTCTGAAAGGACTATTAATCAACTCTGCTTCAAATAAAAGATCTGATCTAGAGTTGGGAAGCAGAACGGATTTCCTCCTCCTTTTGCACATCACCTTTTGCACTGCCTGAAGAGAACCACAGGTCTTCCTTTGACATCTGAAGCAACCAGTTCTGACTTCTGCAATAGAAAGGATGCTGGCGGACTAATTTATCCAGCCTAGCAAAAAAATGTGTTCTGAGCTTGACAATGGCAGACAGACATCCCAAGACAGGGGCTCCAGCCCACTGTCACTGCTGCCTGTGTTTATGAAGGGAATCACAGAAACACTCAGGAGTTTCATTTGAGATCAGAACTCTCTTGTAACTACGTAATATACAAGTTTACTATCTGTCTTGAAGAGCTGGCCACAAGCCAAAAAGCATGCCTCCTCCTGCTGCAGAGGAATCTAAGGCAGAGCAACACAAAGAAACCCTGCTTGACCGATCACCCCATTTTTATTCCTAATCAAAGTAAAATAGTTCGATCAGCACTAGCAACCTAATTAATGTTTAACTTGGGTAAGAAAAAGAACAAAAACAGGAAAGAAGAAATTCAACTTAGGGTACTAGGCTACTTTCTTATGCAAATCAAACCACTTGCAAGTGGGTCTCAGCATCCTTTTACAGCTTCCAACCAAATAAGACAGTGAATTGAGGGGGAAGACAGAAGCAGGGATTACATTTTCCTCTATGTTTGTACAACACCTAGCACAGAGGGGTCCTGCACTGTGGATCTTGGCACTACATTTAAACAATCGATAAGCATTATGTTAGTGGCTGAAAGTGCTCTTTACCTGCTGGAGGTTGACCTCTGCATCCAGTAGCTCCTCTACTGCAGATGATGGCATGGACACATTATGGTGGAGGAAGTCTGAGAACGTCTCGTTGTCAACCAGGAAATCCCGAAGTTTCAAGTCTGCAAAGTGACAAAACAAGTAACATTCTGGTCAGGGCAAAGCCAAAAGGAAACTCATGTGAGAGCCCTGAACAGGAAAAGCAAAGCTGACCAACGGGGAAGACGGAATTACACAAACCATAGCACAAAGGGAAAAGAGGAGCTGCTGGTAAAGTGCTCTGAAACTTGGCAGCTTTCAGAGATGTCAATCCATGAAGTCTTGATCTCAAGGAAAAAAAAAAATAATTAAATAACTTTTTAAAAACTCCTCCGTTTAACACCATTACTTCAGCTCAATTTGCACATACGTACACAGAAGCAGTAAGGTGCACCAAGCTGCTCCCCTAATCTGGGGTGAAACCTCCTCCAGCAGTAACCTTGCTCAAAGATTCAGCTTCACTTAATTCCTGTGTTGTAACCAAACACTCGACTGAGCTGGTGCATGGACCACTGAGGGATTTACTACCTTGCATTTAATTATGTTAACAGTAGATGTACTCTACTGTAGATTTCAAAATCTGACACATGCAGACACATAGGTATGAAACAGAATCACACATAGATCTAGGAAGCAATCTTAACCACATGGCAAAAATTTCTGCAAACACTTTTCAATTCGATTTTCTTTCCCAAAAGCTTCACCTTCTGAAGCCATTGGCGTTTCAGCTCTTGTCTTTAAAACGAATCTGTATCTCCATCAGAGCAGAGGGGAACCATCTCAAAACTATAGTCCATCCACACTAATAAAGTTCACAAACCTAGAGTTTAAGCAACTGACCCTCACACTTTTTTGGTTTGTTTATTGGTTTTTGGTTTTGTTTTTGTTTTAAGAGAGGACAACTTTATCTTTATTATGCTTAAATAAGCAGCAATGAGGAAAGCAGCTATGCCAGGAGGAGCCGTGAGAGCAAGTTTCGTGGGATTTACCGGGATGAAGATTTCCAAGCTCAGGCTTTCCAGCCTCAGGCAAGTCAACCAGCTGGGTGCTACCCTGCTTTCTCTCCTCTAGGAAGAGATGATGCTGCAGACCTAAGGCAAAGACCGGGAAACAACAAATTCCTCTAAAGGAAAAGCAATGCAGGGGAGCCCTCCAAGAGCCTGTACCTTCCCTCTCCTACAGGGAACAGCTGTAACAGAGTATTTTTTCCCCACCACCACCCCTCTTTCATG
>VXBO01005158.1:209329-243819 GCA_013400135.1 Rhinoptilus africanus
CACCTTAGGGTTGGAAGTGAAGAATGCTGCCATTTGTTGAAGCTACAAAGCAATTTAGCAACAGGTGTTAGAATATGTTGTTTGATTTTAGCCAAGATCCTGGCATTAACACTCACTTATTTTATGACCAAAAATATTTAAATAGAACAGCATCTGTTTCCCATGAAAAAGGCTGCCTAGAAAAATTGAACTTCCATGGATTTTCAAAGAAATTCAGTCAAGCAGTGCTCTATCCTCTTGCCTGGGTAAAACTGAACTTTGATTCAACATCAACAGTATTTCAAAGCCATCACCTTTTACTGCATTCTGACTACACTGAAAACTGCCACATCCTACTGTGATTCTGAGTGAGGGCTCCAGTTCCTTGACAGCTGTTTATTTAGCTCACAAGAATGCTATAAAAATTAGGTAGGTAGTGTTCATAATGCACACTGAAGATGAAAACTACTGTTATGAGAGAAGGCTCCACAGATGAATATTAACTTGAGAGGAAGTCAGATCCAAACTAGGCATTCCGGCCTCAGTACCAAGTCAGACACAGAAGCGGACAGGGCTTTTTCCAACTGCGGCAATTTCATAATCGCCATGCTCATCATGAGAGCTCAGTCCCACGGAAATCCCCCAAGAAAGCTGAACTTTTCACCAGATGACAGTGGTACAAATTTCCTAGGGGACTACTACACCAAGCTCAATGTGGAAGGTCTCCATCCTGCTCTCTCGACCAATCTCAGCCTGTAGCTTAAATAAACCAAATGCAATTTTCAACAGAACAGGCAATTTGAGATTTTGAGATTAGAAGTCACTGAGAACAAATCCAGAAATTGTGTGAAAAAGTTTTCAGCAACATACTGCTGGTATTAGCAAGCTGTACTGATACGGTTGCATACAAAAATAGGACTTGCATACAAAAATAGGACCTAGAGTATGAAAGGCGAAATTGTTTACTTAACACTTTAATTTATTCGCTGGGTCAATATAAAAACCAGTATTGATAGACTAGGTTGAAGAGTTTTGGGAGACTAAAGCAAGCACACAGAACTTTTTAATACTGTCCTGCTTCAGCAGCATGCGACAGTATTACTTATACTGTGACAAGCACAGTAAGCAATTCTTGTTTTCTTTATCATCTTGTCTTTATCTAGACAAGTTAAGAGCAAGATAAAGACTGTGCCTTTAAGGTACAGTGATGTGGTATCTGCTGGAATAGCCGCATTGCTAATTGTAGATCTGGACACTGCTGGCTTCACTGCATGCAGTCAAACCACTATCTAGCACAATCAGGTTAGCTGGTCTTAAAGTAACCAAATTTCCCGTGCAGCTCTTCACCAGGGCAGACCAATGCTGACATGCCTGTGATTCTCCTCATGTGTTTTTAACAGGGTTCATACAGTCTTCTGCGATAGGATTCTCCGAGATGCTTTTCTCAAGCTCCTGTAACCTTGTATAGTGCAGCCACCGCAGCAAAGCCAGATTTAACATTACACTGCACAAGTTTTTTTTTTAATTCCACTTCCAAAGGGGTTTCCATCTTTCCCTCCCACATCCATACACACCCACCTAGAATCCGAGCTGGCGTAACTCTAAACCTCTCACTTCAACAGCATCTCAGCAGAGGGGAAGTTCAGACCAAAACCAGGCACCAAAGCCCAGTTCTGCAGAATCAGAAAACAGCGATGCATGTTATGCTGTATCTGCTTACCTGCCTCAACCTCTAAGCAAAGTCATGTAATAACAATGCTGTTACAGACAAAGAAACCTCTGAAAGTTCACAGACAGCCCCATGGGAAACAAGTGTGGTTCTCCTGGTTAACAGACTCAGTGCTGCAGCAGACCTTTGTGCCTATACCTCTTTCAACATCATTTTATTACTCTAATCTCATCTTTGACTTTAAAATACTAAGGAAAGCAGAAGTAGACTCTACTGAAAGTGCTAACTGTGCAAATGTGTAATTCAGCAAATACCATACCACCTCACTAATAAAAGCTGCATAGCTAACTGCCCAGTACACAACTTGGGACCCATGCTGCTATAAGAAATATTCTCTACCTTTGCATATCTCTTCACTGCCAGCCCCACAGTTTCAATTTAGGACAGAAAAAATAACAGGTCCATTGAATTCACACAGAGACTTTGTCCACTACCTGTAGTAAAGGACTTAAAGTGCCTTTCCCAGAATGTTTTGGAATAATTTTTCCATAAGATCTGCAGTTGTCTGCACAACTTACATTCACTTAGGGGGAAAAAAATTATCTAAGGACACTCAAGTGCATGCCTGCTCAGCGACCCAGTGATTTGAAGAAAAAACTAATTAGGCAAATGGTGGTAAAACTGCTATGTGTACCTGAATCTCCAGACTGCCCAATCAACATGGCACACTACAAAACCTTTAGTGTAATCCAAGTACCCAGAACTGGCAGCTTGTTTCACTTGCTCCATCCCCACAGATTGCATCTGACTGAAGCAGAAATCACACCAATTCCCACACAGTCACAGGCTACCCTTCCTGGCTGGATGATTTGGGCTCAGAGGCAGCAGCAGTCAGGAACTTGCTGGAGACTTCTGCTGAGGGCTAACGCAAAGTAACTTGTACCGAAAACAAAGGTAAAGCAACCTTTCAACTCGCCCACACAAGTTAAGATCTGTCTACTGACACCACAGGGTAGCGGTTTTGGCAACATTTTCCCTGGCTTGAAGGGAAGGCAAGGACCTGCACGTCACTATGGAGCACAGTATCAGAAGAAACAGCTGTATATTTACATGCAATGGCAGGAATGCCACCCTGCTGCAGTTGGTGTCTGCAGCTGTTTCCAGGGTGAAGGCCACCTGGACATATGGTTTGTTAGTCCTCATTCTAGCATGGCTGGTTTCTGCTAGGTTCCTTCCCAAGGAAGACTGGGGAGGAAACCAGCTTAATTAGGGAGAAGTAGGCAGGTGTAAGAATCCCTTTGAATGTTTAGCTTGAGGGCATGGGGTCATTTTTGCTAGGGAGAAGACACTGAGGAGGGAGTTAGCTATCACCTCAACATCATCTAGCAGATAATGTACAACATCCTGTTTTCCCAAGCACCCTGACAATCATACAAGCAGGACACACACCACCAGAAAGCCTCTCCTGGGCTGCTTTTCAGTTCAAGCCCTCTATCCTCCTTTACCTGTTAAATAGGAGTAGCACTATTAGCACTGACCAAACTCCTTCAGCCCCAACATCCAGCTGTGTAGCCGGGTGCCATCAGCAGAGGATGCCACCCAGCTGATGTTTCTCCTGCACCACAAGCAATACTAATCCAACAAACAACTGGGAAAGGCAAGGCACGTGTGGAATAATAGCCAGAGATCTGATGCAATTTCTTAGGTGATGTTTGTTTCCCTCTGCCTATTTCATTGCTCCTTTTTTGTTTAGTTGGGATGGTTTCAAGAAAAATAGAAACATGCCCTTTGGGATCACTGAAAACTAAGAGCAATGAAGTAAATACCAACTGGAATGGCTTATATGTGCAGCTATTAGCAAGAATCAAAGAAGGTGGCTTTGATTTTACCTGCTGATTTATTCCCCTGTGGCACTGCAAAACAAAGTATTCGGAAGTGCCTCAGAGCCAACAGCATCTCCACTTCTCAAAACAGGAGGAAAGCTTATTTATTGCAAACCCTTTATCCTCTGCTAAAATGGCATTGAGGCCAGTGGCAAATCTGCAAGCAGTGAGCCAAACCTACTGCAGGTGGCAATCACAGCAGTTATGTCATACTCTTGGAAGTGCCGTCACCAAGGTCTTTGACTCTGTTCCGATTTGCACTCTGCCTTATCATGAGTGTTGAAGACCTTGGTGACATAGCTGGACAGAGATGTAACGGGCACTGGGAAGGAGAGGGCACCTGGCATCTGCCTGCAAAATTGATTATATTAAGGTATGTGTGTGCCTGCACGTAGATTTCACTGCTGAGGGCTTGCCACAAGCAGCCATAGACAGCAGCACCCATACAATGTGACATCTGCCTGTGCCGAATGCCCTCATACTACCAGTTAGTACTCCATCCTGGCCAGAAGACGTGCTCTGTGAGGTAAAGGTGGGCTGTTCCCTACTGATAACACCTTCCCTTCTCTCCAACAGAGAGCTCTTCTGGAGCTCAGAGCAGCAGAGAACAGGAGCTCAAACTCCCAAACAAACAGCCCTGTTATGAGGAGTTACCTCCCACCGCATCAACAAGCGGCTGAGATAGAAAGCCTGTTGGCATGAGCTCACAGCACTGCCCAAACAGAATCTTAGTGTCCTACCTTGTCTTTAACCAAGACGCTGACTTGCAGGCACCTATGTAAGCACCCTCAATCTGAAGTAAGTGTCCCTTCCCCAGGGTTCAGCACATGCCTGATATGGTTTGAAAAACCCGTTAACAATTTATTGTCATTTAGACAATTATTCTATCATGCAATGATCCCCCCCAACCCAGAGAAGGGAAACAGGGGAAAACAGGGAAACGCAAGGGTTGAAATACAAATAGATTTAATAGGATAAGACTAAATGATTAACAGTAATAATATAAAATACACAAGGATTATACTCAGTTCTATCAGTAGGAAGCTGTGCACTCCCATCAGTGGACAGCAAATGTGGGACACAGAGTGCTGCGGCTTCGGCAGGAATGGAAGGGCTCCAGGGTCTAGCACAGGGCAAGAAGTTCTCTGGACTGCCGCCATCACAGGAGAGAGAGAACTTCTCAAACTTTTTTATTTATATTGAATGTGATGTTCATGGTATGAAATAATCCTGTTGGCCAGCCTAGGTTAAGTGACTGGGTCTCACTCCTCCTCATCCCTGCACCTGGCAAGGCTTGAAAACTCTTGAAACCTTGAATCCCACATAGCCTATCTGGCTATAAAGTAAGCATTTTCACAAATTCAGACACTAAAGTCTTCTAAAAGTGCAGTTTTCCCAAACATTAGGACATGTTAGTGCTGTGTTGCTCAAACCAGGACAATGCCTAATTTCAGAGCAGACGACACAGTCACACCTTGAACATTAGTGCGTGAGGGTTGTTTTAAAAAAGGCTTGAAGTGAAAGGACTTTGCGGCAAATGCTCTCTAAACAGACTCAAACATCTGAAGCCAAATACAGACATGCACATTCTAATGTGAGTCATGCAGAGCAAAATCTATACTACATCCTCAATTTGTGTGGTAGGAATGGAAAATCACCTCCTGAAGCCTGTTTCAAAAGCCCTCAACCAGCTGTCAGAAGTGTGTACGCAAGCAGGACATCACACCAACGTGAGAGCGAAAAAAGGGAGCCGCAGAGATTCCGAGAGCACCCACATCACACAGTAGGGAGCGCACAGTCCCCCCCACTCTGGAAATGCAAGCTGCAAAGCTGCATCTGCCTGCGTCACTGATGCACATGGCTTCAGGTCCAGGCCAGAGCTGGAACAGAGGTGATATTACAAGTGTTTTCAATTATTACTTCATCAGGTAATTAGCCCTCATGCTAACTGGAGAAAGGCAGTGCCTTCAGGTTTGGAGGTGTGCTTACATCTGACATCCACTCCTACAGTCTTCCTAGGTCCCCAGGGTCACAAGAGGAAGTGCCCAGAGAGGAAAGGATTTAAGCATCTCCCACAACTCATTGTCAACGGCAGCTGAAGCGTTGACCTGTAGTTCCCTTCCTTGCACAGGAATCTAAGCACAGCTAACCATAAATATACAAGGACTTGTAAGACTGGAGGTTTGTCATCTTATGCGTGCTGTCAAGAGAATGAATCAGGCAGCCAAGGAGTGGGCAGCCAGGACCCCCAGGTTGCAGGCTTTGTAAATGAGCATATCATGAGAAGGATAAATAGGCTTTGTTCCCTATGAGCCTTACCAACAATGGGCAGTCTGTCATTCTAATGACACAGAGGCTTGATATTTTTTATTACACATTTGAAATATTTTATTATAGAAATATGATCTTTGATGACTGGTCTGAGGCTTATTTTTGCCATCAGTCTGCCAGTCTTTATAGTATACAGAAACATGAGACTTCTGACTTTGGACTTATATGATACTCCCTATGCGAAATGCTTCTTGGAATCACCCTCCCTCTCAAACCTTCCCAGCAGTAAGAGCTTCAGCTTATGGCTTCCATAGTTTTCATGTAAATGTCCATGTCTGATGTTCACTGCATGTTTCGATACAAAACACCAGTATCTACTCTCTTTGGAAGAGTTAACTTGCAGATACTACAGTGGGCACAAAGTATAAAATCTAGTAACAATAACATCCCTCATTGTCACAGAGAGAGCTTGTTTCCACAAGACCACCAAGTCAAACCAAGGGTTTGAAGAGGTCCATGAAAAACAGTATTAAACTCTCCTTGGGAAATAGTAATCCTAGCTCATTTTGACTGTGTTCATAATGTGTCCATCTCTGCGAAAGGGGTTTGCTCTCCACCGTCTCCCCCTCAAAACTGCTGCAGTTTAGGTAAAAGCATGATGATGCCACTTATTAGTTCTCAGAGTAAAAAGAGGGGAGCCTGGCACTACTGATATTGAGCCCAGCAAAGAAGGGTATCTTTTATACCTAAGTAAAAGTATCAACTAATGCTCAGAAACCGCAGTATCACCTGCAGATCTGATCACATAACAATTCTGCACAGCCCTGGATGGGAGAAAGCAGGGTTATATATCCAAGACAAATCCCTTGCACAGTTCATGTCTGTACATGCAGCCAGCACACATCTGCCAAGTTGTCACTAGCAATACAGATTACTGCAAAGTGACTTGTCATGTACTGAGCAACACAGGAAAGGATGCAAAAAAAAATCCTCTCTGCTTAGGATTGTGCTCAGGACACAACAGACACGTAAGTATCCACACCAGGTCAGGTATTTTTTGTCCTGGAGCCTAACTGAGCCATGTTCAAATGGAAAGAGCTAGGAAGAACTACAACTGTAAAACCAGGGACAACTTTCACTAAACACCAAAATAGCACCTATGTTCAGAGAGCTCCACGTGCCTGGGTAGAAGCAGTAGGTAAAGACACTTGATGCTTGTATTCCCTACTCTATTTCCCTTATGTATTTCTTTCTAAACTCTTACTTCCCATCACTTCCAATAGACATATGCATCACTAACACAGCAGCCAAGAAACAGTCTTTCAGCAAAGGACACCCCAAAACACTCTGACACATTGCCATGTTGGAGAGACCTGTCAATAACAAGAGACCTGCCACATTTCCTGAGACTGGGCAGAACTGTTTCATGTCCCAGCTCTACCGCAAGCTTCCCGTGTGATCTCACACTAACCACTTATTCTTCTGCATGGGACAGGAAGGCACACCAGACCTTCTTGTGCAAGCTAAAAATGGAAGGATTCTCATTTTTCATGGCAAATGGGGCTGTGCAAGCTCCCAGGACAAAAAAAATTTCTTTCAGACCCTGCCATTCAAAACCCTGCCAGACAATAGCAGAGAATGAAGTATCCTACACCAAACAGTAATATGGAAACAAAAAAAAATGAGAAGGGAAATAGGGACTCCATTGTCAGATAATAATCAGCTTTGAGTTTGTAAACTAGAGGCCAACATCAGCTTTTCCTCATCTGTGTTCTTCCAGCACACTTCCCTCTGGAGCTCAGGGGGTAGAGCGCTCAATTGTAGCTATAATGCATTCATCGCTTCACTGGCAAAATGGCAAAATAACTAGTGTTTTCCAAAGACACATACTACTTGGACTCCTTTGAGAAAGTCAGCATTTCAACTGACTTCAGTGGGCTAAGGATTGTAATTTCACATCCAAAACAGCTGCTATTCTTGGCATTACAGACCATCCCTTTTCTCTTCCACCAAAAAAGCTGAAGAGTACACAAAGCTCTGACACAGGAGGGGCTTAAGGTACTTCTGCAGGATTGGACAGCGTTTAATGAACTGTAAATTATAACCCGCGCATTCCCATTACAGTACCTTTCAGAAATTTATACACATGCAGCATTAACCAGACCAGAAGTACCAGATGTAGGTGGATCTTTCTACCATGCTGTTACCTGAGCCAGAGGAGTTTCCCAACTTGCGCAGTTTTCCCAGGACCTTCTGGACATCTTTTACGCTCGTGTCCTGTTGGCTGTACAAGAGTAACCTCTTGGCATCTGAGAACAGGCGGGAAACACTGGTGACGGGAAAACACAGAAACAACCAGCAGTCATCAGCTCTGTGAGCCAGCATCTACAGATACAGTTTTACATCCCAGTTCCAAACTTCAGTCCCTTTCAGTGATGCCACTGCCTTCTCTACTACAATAAGCCCTTTCTTCAGTGGCCACCCTGAGACAATGCAAGGACTCTCATAGAAGATGACTACTAATGCAAGGTCAAAGTTACTCTGGGAACCTCCATGCATTTGAAAGCATTTATTTGAGACTGGAATGGAGAGGGTCTCCTGCTGCCTGTAAACTGCTTCCTCACAGAAGCACAATAATTTCAATATGTCCTTGCTCCTTTTCAAATGCTTCTCCAGGTGGCAGACGCATTTTACTCTGCCTAAAGCCCAACTGGCCTGACAGTGTGAATGCAGCAAGCAGTGCAAGGTATAAGGAAGCCAGCCACAAAGTGAGCTTTCTACAACATATCAGCCAGTAATAAATGACAAAACGTCAGGACTGTCCCCCAGACCTGCTCTTCAACTGCCTCTCACTCTACACTGTCCATCTCAGAGGTTCATTAACCAGGGAGAGAGGCTCTCTGATAAAATAGCTTATGCCTTGTCTTTTTATGGGACAAGTTCTGAGCAACCCATGAGATAATGGACTCAGTCCTCACCCAGGCAGAGATTTTTTAATTCACCAAGAGCTTTTTCTGCTTGGACTTGGGGATACCACACACCTACCAGCTCTATGATAGCCCCTCTGAGCTTGAAACATCAGCGGCAGCAGAACAGCAAAACTCTCGATAGTGCAGGGTTAAACAACCAGCTGGCAACTTCCAAATATCCCTTTTCCACATGTTCCCCCAAGAACAGAGATTAGGGAAAAGCAGGCCAACTCACATGGAGGCATTGAAGTTTCCAACAATACCAGGGGATTCCCCAGGAGTTGGGTAGCGGAAACAAGGGTTGTTGGCATTGCAGATGATCCCCTGTATCCATGGCAAGGTTCCTGCCGAAGGCATAGCTTTGTTTGGGAAGTGACCTAGAACAGAAACACAAGAGTTAGGAGACAGAAACGCAGGGTACAAGCCACTACTACACAGCATTGCATTTGAAAGGTAATGCTAATCCAGCACTGGTTATCGCTGCAAATTGCTTATGAGAGTGCAGAGCAGCCAACATTACGAAAGGCTGAGCTCATGTTAAGTTCCCCACACAGCTCTGACCTCCTCCACTGAAAAACTACACCTCGTTAAGCCTGGAGGAGAAGCGCTTTGCTACTCTCATCTTTGCCTCATTGTTTTTGGCCATGCTGACAGGGATATAGTACTTTTTGCTGAGGAATACCCAAAGCAGGCAACTCCAAAGCCTGGCAGTGGTGAGCCCATGCATACACATGCTTTCTAACCAGACATGCTTCTCTGGATTGGCATGCTTAACCAGCACAAGGATTTGGCTTGAGGCCACACAGACAGCCCCGGTCAGGGTCTGGGCTCTGAAGACCCGTAATACTTCTAGTCAGTCCTTTTGGTTTTCCAAATCCAGTCACCTCAATTCCACACACTGTAAACACCAAGCAGGATTGGAAAGGGAAAGCAAAGGGTCAGCAATTGTGGGGTGGGTGCCTACATCGGTTTTCCTGAGAGAAGTATGTCATTGCTGTCCCTTATTGGCTTGATTTCCAGAGTCTTAAAACTTTAGAGTTCCCAAAATATTTAGACACCTGCCTGACATATTTCAAATCTTTTTGCTGAAGTCTAAATCCTGCTACTAAAGACCTACTGAAGATTAGCCCAGAGCTTACGTCCTGTTTATCTTCTGCATTCTGGTCAAGACAAAGTAGTGACAAACTACTCATGGCAGATCTTCACCAGTATGCCACTAAGGCACTTGTGAATCCCTTAGTCTCCAATGACAGGGGAAGAAACACTGCCTTTGTATAATCCTGCACCTTAAACGAGATGTCAGGGTGCTTTCTGCAAATGAACTCATTCTCTCACCCCCACACAAGGGAGGAAATTGCAGAGGAAGGTTATACCCTTTCCTTAGTATCTCTCGCAGCTACTCAAGGCTTTGACCAAGAGATGCAGCCTCCCTCCTGGTGCCCACCTCATCCTCACAGCATGCCTGCAATCACACAGCGGGCTGGCTCCCTACCTCCACAGCCATAATGGAGGTACCAAAGGCCCAGGAGGAAGAGAGGTCAAAGCTGCTGAATTACAGCAAGGCTGGTTAATACCGATGGCTGAAGGAAGATGGGGAGCTTATCAGTCCTCCCTGGAGAAAGCCAAGGACTCTGTCCAGGAGAAAGGTGAAGGAACCGAAGGTTCATTGTTTCCAGTACCCAGGGGACTGTTTGTTCCCAGTTTGGTTTAAAAAGGAAAAGCTATTTACCTGAGCTCTCTGGCTTTTGTTTCATTTTGCATTTTTGTTCTTCTTGGTTGAGGGAGGGGCCTGGGGGGTGGGCAGCAAGAGGAAACATGCTAAGACTTTCAGATTCCTTTTGTAAAACTTCACAGAGAATCACCTTCTCTCTCCCCATGGCTTTTATTTTTACATGGCTAAGAACTCGAAAATTAGAAGCAATATGAAAAGAGGAAGGGCTCATAAGAATTCATGGTGGGTTGGGGGTTTTTGTGGTTTTTTTTTTTTTTTGTTTACACACAGTGATGAAAGTAACCATTTCTTGAAGAGTAAAGCAGGAATCTGCCACATTTAAGTCAGGTGAGTTGCACAAAAAACTTCAACAGCACACTATTTTCAATTACATTGCTGCAAACATCTAGCTTTTCAGTACAGATTAAAGTCACATTTTGTCAGATTCCACCTCCCAAATGAAGTGCATTTTGAATACCTTAAAGGGTCACAAGAATAAAAAAAGAAAAGCCAAGCTCTACAAGACAGAAGTCACCAATCTTGTTCAGTAGCATCCAAGATGTCTTCTCTGGCTGGTATGGTGAAAGCCATGTAACTAGCAAAATTTTCCCCCATGTTTTCCGAAAAAGGTTCCTCACACTAGACCAAACTGCTAGAAATAAAAAAATTCCTGACTGGAAAGTCTGACCACAGAAACAGCCCAATCCTTGGTTGTTCTTCTCCTCAAACAGGAAAAAGAAAACTGAAAATCTTATCTGTTTACAGAAAAAGACTATGCCATTAAAATACTGAGGCTATCTGGAGGCTACAAAGCATTTGCATGCAGCTCTGTTACGGCTACCATCAGTCATTACCTGCAAGTGATTTCATAGCAGCATACAGTACTGCCACTACAGATAAGAATCCTGTTTTCCTTAAGGCATCCACAGGGCTGCCGCAGAGTTCACCATGAACTCAAGGTTCCTTTCTTTCTATCTCTGCTCACAATTCAGCAAAAAGTGTTCCCCTATACAACACATCCATATCCTTCAGCATATGAATGTTCAATGAAACCAATCCAGACTTAAGACAAAATTTAGTTACCTATTCTCAGAAGCTTTTATAAATATGGAGAGGAGTTAACCAAAAAAAGTGATTAAAGAGTTACCAGATGCCATACACTTTACAATTCCTGATGACAGCATAAGGATAAGGCAGACAAAACGACATTAGTCAACATAAATGGGAAGAAAAAGGGCTGTAGGGGAAAGACTCAAAACTCTGCTGGTGATAGTAGGGTGCCAGAGCAAAGGATTTACAAGGAGGCTAATGACTAACAAGCCCAATCTATGAAAAGGCAGGTCTTGCTAAGTTTGAGTTTATATACAAGCACTGCCACAGCTGAGACAAATTACCACTGAAGCTGTTAGTTATTTATACCAGCTGAGTAGACTGCTTATTGCTTGTCTTCAGCTTTATGTCCATATTACAGGTATCTCTCCTAATGCCACTGGAACATTCAGTCAGAAAAGGCAATTCAAACGTCATGCAGCTAAGTATGAGATTTAATTTAGGGAAGCTTCAATTACCCTGTTAGGCAGTACATAGGACCAGCAGTGTCCTAAGTGTAATGGGAAACTGCAAACATTAACAGTTCAGCTTTGAAAGGATCCTTGCTAGCTTGAAAGCCCAGCAAGCAGCATAAAATGCCCCAGTCACTGCAAAGAACCACAGGGTAAGTGCTGTAGCAGCTACTTCTTCACCCATTTTAAGAATTAAACACTTCAGAGTGACCTCCAGCATCATGTTGTGCTGACCCTTAAACCTTACCTTGCAGCAATCAGGCAAAGGAAAGATAAACAAAGAGCTCTTCCACAGTCAGCTAATTGCAGTATGAAGCTGTCAGCGATCAGTAAAATGAAGCATGCTGCTAATAAACAAGTCATGCTTCCTTAATCAAATGGCAACCAGCAGAGACCTAAAGACTGTCATTTGTAGAGCAAGAATAAGCTTTCTTTGAAAGAAAAGCAGAAATGTGCCCATTGAGGATGCAAAGAGAAAAGTAGAATAGTTTTTCCCCACAAATGTATGACTGCTGAATCTACTGAACAGAGCTGACAGTCTAACAGTTAGAAAGAATGGAATCGCTCTTGTGCTCTTTAATGCGATACATTAACCCATATTACTGCCTGAAAATGAGATTGCTTTCTTACAGATGTGAACACTACTTTCTTTTTATGCTTTTTATGCTTTTGTGCAGATCAACAATGAGAAATAAAATTTGTGTTCTGTATGGGTTTTGCAGGCTTGTCACAGTTCTACAGCAAATTCTCAGCTAATACATTATAAAGGCAAAAAAAATAGAAACAGCAAGAAAAACAGCAGCAGTGTACAGTCCTGGGGCAACATTAATATGTCAGAACACACTGTAGTCCCTAAGGTGAAAGGAAAAGAGCCATTAAAACTTCCCTGAAGATTTCTGACTGAAGTATGCAACCGCTGCCCCAGTGTCTTGCCAGCTGTGTTATTACCTTCTAACCATGAAACAACAACCATTCTGGGTGCAGCTGCTGTGTTTGGTACTTACATTCATGCTGCTCGTAGGGCGGATATGAAAGTCTTACAGAGATCAGGATGAAGAAGATAAACAGGGGCCAGGCAACTTCGATCAGCAGCTGGAACTGGAAACAATAAAGTCAAAGTATTAAGACGTCATATTCAAAATACAGGACAGAACAGAGGTTCCAGGACAGTCTGCTTGCAAGATAGGACAGTTTTGCAAGCACTGCCTCACTTGGCTTTGCCTATGCATTCCAGGACCAGGAAGTTTGTTCCTCCAGCTTCAGAGGATAATCTGCAAAGAATTACAGGCTTTTCTCATTGATATGTGCCAGTTACGGGACTAAACTGCATGTGCTTAAGGGCTATTTTTGGCTTCTTTTTCTAGTTCTTTTTGTCCCCTTGACTGAAAGAAACCTAGTAATGAATCTTCACAGCAATGAGCTGAATTTTTGGCCTCATGTTTAGGAGGTAGCAAGAAGTACTTGCACCTCGTTCTCACAGTAAACCACTGAGCTTCTACCCTAACACATCAGGCATGGAAATTGTGCTGCTGTATAGCTATGCCAAATTCTTGCACTTCAGTGCTCCAGAAGTATACTGGTATCAGGAAAACAGAGCTACTAAGATTAAGCTCCTAACTAGTTACTGTTTTATTCTAACTTATGGTTGTTATCAAAGGTAGGCAACCACTTGTTCAGGGTTCCTACAGATAGGCACTGAGTGTCAGGTTAAGATATAAAGAACTCAGTTATTTAGAGGGACTAGACAAGAATGTAAGACAGGTCTGCTATGAAATGCAGAGCATTTTGAAGCATAGAACAATTCACTGAGATATGCCGCATCCCACAGAAATACGTGGACAAAGCAACGCTTCAGCCTGGACCTTCTGAGACACAAGCTGAGGTTTACCAGGCTTGAGCTTCACCAAACACACCACTCGTCTCACACTCCAGAAAGGCTGCATAAGCACGCATTTTAGGTAAGCCATGAGACCAGGAAAAACAAAGTTTTTTATGCTGCAGCTTCTTACATTTTCCCTCCTTTGGGACAGAGAAACCAGAGTGTTTTCTTGGTCAAACAAAGAGAAATCTTTTCCTCTTCTTTCCTGGAAAACCCCACCTTTTCTAGTAAGATTTCTACATCATTCTTATTACAGGCCGGATAGGGTAAGACCTGCACCCCAGTGGGAGACAAAATCCCCCCCCACAAACGTTATTTCCCATGCCATTAACAGCTAAAATTAGGCTTTTGACACTCAGCACAAGGCATTCCAGGAAAACTTTTAGGTGAGACTTCTAGGTGGCTCCTATACCTCAAAATAACTTCACACTGTAAAAACAATGCATTAAAACAGATGCCATTTGATCCAGTAGAAGAAACCATCTAGGATGGCTCTTCACAGACACCCTTAGGCTGATAGCCAACCAAATGGCAAGACTATCTATCTGAAAGGCAAAATTGAGCATCGGAGTCTCCCAGGCACTCCTGATAACAGTGGCAGGCTCTGCAGGATGAGTTTGGGATATTGTTTCTCGCTCATTATATTCTTGCACATACTGTATGACTACTAGATAAGAAACTCCATTGAGACCACGCTAACAAAGATGCCAGGAAGATACCTCAGTGTCCTTGGTCTCTGTTTTTACAACAAATAATGAGTGGGCAGCACACACAGAGCCATTAACAGCGACAGCCCGCTTCCTTCTGCATTGAACAGTGGTCTGGCTACCAGGGGTCAGAGATGCTCAGAGCTGGCACACCAACAAATTGTCTACTCCTTCCCTTTCCAGGATTTCCTCGCAGATGTTGCCAAGATGGCATAGCAGGATTTCTCCTCCTCTTGACAGAAAGGTGGCTGTGAACCAGGACAAGCCATTCCCTCCACCAGCATCAATGGCCATGCCCTGGCACACACCACAGTCCCCTGCCACCCTGGATGTAGGCAAGGAGCATACACCTCGAGTGACTGCCACTACACACTGTTGGGGGAACAGCAGTGTCAACTGGGCTTGTGGAGGATTCTCAGGGTGACCAAGGTGGCCAGATAGCCACTCACAGCCCTGCACCTGCTACAGAACCAGCAAGAAAATGCTGCCCTTTAGATCAAGCCCTGGCTTGCTTGGAGCATTATCAGCCGCAGCCACACCATGCTGAAGTGGATAGTAGTGCCCAAATGGCCCTGCTGTTGAAGGGGGAGCCTGGCCACCTGCACACATAGCTCCTCTTTTGCATGCCTGATTATGGTTAATTACACAATCACAAAGGTAACCACACGTGGGCTGCATGCATAGCACTGTATGCCTCTGCACACACACCATGTGTAACTTTGCAGATTGACAGCCTCGGGGAGGAGAGAGAAAGGAAGGATACAGCTTGGGCTGAGTTGCATCTTTACAGCTGAAGACTGCTGAATCATGGCAGCCACTGAAATGGCTGGCAGCAGCTGCACCAGAGGCTTGCATGGGTCAGGCTCAATGTGTCAGCAGCATTTCAATAGAGAGTTTGGACTCCCTGGCCAGCCTCCTGTGCTGTTCAACAAAAACTGAAATCGCTTCCTTTTGGTCCTAAAGATCAGTAGGTTTCTTACCCTCCTGCTTCCTGACCTTCCCGTGACAGCACTTTTCATCCACTGTGGCCTTTGCAGAGGACAGCACAGAGATACTAAGGGGGGCATGTCTCACTCAGGTTCATAATAAATAGGTACTAAAAAAATCAAGTCTCCTCACCCACTTTTGTGCTGCAACTACTAGACCACCCTGGTAAATACTGATGTGAATCTTCAAACCTCCAACCCCTCTGCCACCACTGCTCCATCTGAAGCTGAAGGAGGAGCTTCCCATCTGCACACAGCAGGTGAACTCAGAAGCAGCACTTGGCCAAAATGAAGCTGCTCTAAATTTTACTGAGGCTAGTCCGTGAAGCACGCCCAGTTTATACCAGTTGATGATGAAGAATACCATTAAATATTGAGATCTACACTACGTCAACAGGAAATCTGTTGAGCAAGAACTAACCAAACTATCACCTCATCTTACTGTCAACCACCCTCTCCAACCCTTACAGTTCAGTTTCAACACAGAGAGCCACCAGCAGCTGACCAGTCTCTCCATGCAAGTTTGAGGTGTCTCCTCAAATGCAAGAGAGCAGGCAGAGAGAAGTGTTTTTACACAGTGACCCCTGAACATGATTTTTCTTTCCTCCTCTCCCCTTGGTAAACTCCTTCCCGCCGACTCTAGTGCTGTTGGAAGTTATCCAGTACAAAGTAACACTTGAATTGCACACGTCAGGCTGAGCTTTGAACCCACCTTTCGCAAAGCAGACCAAACTCACAGCAGCCAAGGAGAGGATTCAGTGGGAAGCAAAGGCTAGCCCACACTTCTTCTGGGAAGGATCAGACTATTTCTGGGCTACACCTTCAGTAAGTACAAATGGGATAGTGCCATCACTAGCACACCCAGGTCAAGGACACTGGTCTCCTAAGAGTAAAGCAAACAGATGAATGACTGTGCAGCCACGATAACAGAGGGGTGAGAAGAGATGTTCTGCCATTTTTCTGCCATTTTCTGTTAAGTGGCCTTCCCCTCCTGACATCTTCAGGTAAAGCCCAAACGGGAACCCTTAAGGAGAAAAACCCTGCACATACAGGAACTGCAGAAACACTAGCGGTCTTCAGCCTTCATTGTGAATTGACTAATAATAACAGTGTGGAAAAGTGACTGTGAGCAGTTTCATACCCTTTGGGCTACTTGATGGGAAACCGATACAGAAGCTGCCACAGGTATAAAGAAATAGCTGGGCAGATCCAAGATCACTGCAAAACAACAAGCGGGAAGGTCTTTATCACTGACACACACTTAGCCTACCACATTTCTGTGTCATCACCAAAGGATACAAATGTACCTCTGCTGCCCAGTAAGCTAGCCTGCAGCTACCTTGACAGGACATGCACTCAGACCTCTTCAAGTAACCTTCAAACCCAACGCATTATTTTCAGATGACCCTGACAAAAAAAGCCATCAGCCTCAGTGTAAAACTCAACTCTTCTGAAATCTCCTCCTGGCTTAACCAGTTTAAGCATTGCTCCAGAGGATTCATCAATATCTTAGAGTTCTCCTAGTTGCTAAAGGCAGTTTGGGAGAGGTCAAGACTAAGATCTCTAGTGAGAAGAGAGGAAGGGACTGTTTTCAGCTATGACTGCCTAGGTTACATGGACAATATCTGAGAACTGCTTATCTTCTTAGAAGCTGTAGCTAGTTTTGAGACTACCTTCCCCAGCTCTGTTGCAACATTCTTCTTATTTATGAGGCTATTGACAAGGTGAGGATGCTGGCCCATACGGCCAGAGAGCGGCCAGCCTTACCCCTCGCAGCTGACATAGCCCAGAGCCTCTCAGCCAGGCACTCCTGTCCTGGGAGACCAAGGCTCCTGGGGTGAGGACAAAAACACGCAAACCACACAGAAATCCCTGCCACCACTGGCAGCTCTGTAACCACAGAGGTATACAAGAAAAGTCAAAGATGCCACAAGTCCCCTTTGTCTGGTTTTGTTTAAGAATAGACCAATTCCAGCTCTGAATTCACTGGACACAAGTCCTATGAAAACAAGTCTCAGACACCTGAGCAAAGACTTCAGAGACTGCCTCCATCTCCAGTGGTGAATATGATAGCCTCCTCTCCCCCTTGTGACTCCGAGTTTCTAAAACAACACAGCCTCAACCAACTGGCAAGAACCCTGACATTTGCAGGGTGCAGAAAAAGCTTATCAGAGAGACCACTTTCCACTCACCACCTCAGTAACTCATGTTCCCTTCACATTCCCTACTCATACCTCCTCAAGGTCAGATCTAACAGGACAGATCCTCTGCACAGGCCTGTTGTACAAGACATGTCCTCGTCCAACATAGTTATCCCTTAAATCCCTGGAGGGGAAATAGCGCGTTTTCTCTGGCTGTTAACTGTCTGCAGGAGTCACAGCATCCTGTGAAGTCTCATTAATGCACAGGCAGAAGAATTTTAAGAACATCACACTGGTGTTCATGCTCCTGTGCTTTTGTCACCACGAGGAGACGCTTTTTGAGTATTGTTTATCTGACAGGTACATTCCCATATTGCTAACAGATGGTGAGGCCAGCCCTTAAACTAATCAGAACGCACCTTTGTAGGAAAACTATGAGTTGCTTGGACCTGTCTCCATGCCAAAGGGTGGACATGTCTCACTTAATCTATACCTCCTGTTGTAAAGTCACACAACAGACTTGGGTTTCTCTCCCTGATTAAAGAGACTGAAGATGTCTGCTATTGCCTCCACCATTCTACCATCAGGAAATGGCTGAATTTTGTTGCTGTTGTTGCAGCTTGCAGCATTCAAAAGCTTTTAGACTCAAGTGCACATCCCTGCAGCCTGGCAATGCCCCACCTGCAAAGCAGAGCAGGTCATAGTACGGGTTTCCATTTTACATCTTCCTTGCTGCACGCAGCAGTCACACACTCCCTCTGACTGGCTGACATGACTGTTTGAGTACTTCAACACTCTCTCATGCTAGGATTCAGGACAGAAGTCTTGAGCAGTTTCAAGTCCTCTGGTTTCTGTTCACCTACAACCCTCTTCAATTTGAACTGGGACTTTCCAAAGGCAGACCAGTTGCTCTGCCAGGGACCACCAGAGGTAAAACGTTAAGATACAGGACATTTCCCTGTTTTAGTTGAAAAGTAAACCACAAGGATACAACTTAGACCTCAAAAAACCCTTTGGCTAATACTTACAGTCTGTCTTCTTCTGTAGGTGAAGTTCTTCCATAGCAGCAATCCCAGCTGCGTCCAGAAAGCCATTTCCCCTCAGCAAAGCCTAGGAACTCCCTCTGTGCAGCAGCAGTGGCAGTACACAGCAGAGATGTCGTGGCTGGGCATTAACTGTGTGGGAGAAAAAAAAGAAAAAAGAAAAAAGAGTTGAAAGGGAGAAACTGTGTCAGAATAGAAAAGGCAGCAAGGCAAGGGAAGGCAGAGGCTGCACTCTGCGACCCCATGTAACCCTGCAGACCCCACAGCACTCCCCACCACCGCCTTCTTACCCCATGCACTCTAGCCAAGTCTCATGGGTTTCAGCAAGCTCAGATTGAGACTCACTGTCTCTTACCTCAGAGCTCCAAGGCACAAAAGAATGCAATACCCGCAGGACAACAATTTTCTTCCTTCCTGCCCAAAAATTCCAAGTGCAAGAACAGCCCAGAACAAGGGAAAAAATCATAGGTTTGAAAGCTGATTTAGAGACCCCTCTGAATGAGACTGAACTGTACAATTCAACCCTTGTAAAAAAAAAATTCTTTCCATATTTACTTTTAAAGTGGTGAAAAGCCTACGGACGAATTAGGAAAGCCTTTGTTTTGAAGTCCAGTCAATACCACCACTTGTAGGAGAAAATGCCACAAACTTAACAGTCAAGGGAGAAAAGTCCATTTTCTTGAAGTTAAGTGACTAAGAATGACCCTGCAGCTATTCATATTTGGATAAAGTGAATGGAAAATTGCTGTTGAGTCAGCATTCAGGTCTTGCAACCACCTGGCCTCCAACAGTGTTATGAATTGGGTGTATTCAGGATGCACCTTGTGAGAGCATGAGAAAGCATGAAGGGTTAAAAAACGCATTAATCTCTTTGGTGGTTACTGATAATAGCACAGTATAGGCTTGTGTACACATAGACTTCCACGAATACTCAATCAAATGGAAAGGTGATCTTATAGCACATTAGTTAAAGTTCATTAAACTTTTTTTCCAGAATTAATTTGGCATAGCTTAATTTACTTTTGAGATTAAGGCCACTTCAGATTGAGAGCAGTTTAATTCTGAGTAGGCATCCACACAGGAATTTAGTTAATCTACATAAAATTAATTCTGATTTATGTACTTGAACACACTCTGTTGACAGGCTCAGTGTGAACAGGACAGCTACCAGCCAATCCAAACACCCAGTGAGAGAACCATTCCCTCCAACATCTGTTAAACTGGGAACACACATGCTTTTGATTCTAGTGTCCCACATACCAGTACCCTAGCCCTATGATTCACAGTTGCATGCCTGATTGCAAACTGCACTGAAAAGGTTCCCAAAATCCATAATTGTGCTAGAAACACAAGACTCCCTCAGGAAACGCTCTGACCAGTCCTACACTAGAGTAAGACTAGACGATAAATGCCAATTCTGGATGTGAGCTTTCAGTTAATGAACACTTGTGGCCTTTAAGTCTCATCCAAAAGTAAATTCCATTATTACAATGACTTGCAGATTGAAAACTTGTCTCTAATAATATAGGTCTGTGTTACAAAAAAAATTTCCCTAACATGACTAACAAAAACAATTAAACGCATTATGCCGAGTTCTACAGATAATTACACTGTAGTATCACAACAGGACAACAGTGCTTCTTAATGCCAGTACAGGGAAGCAAAGAACAATAACAGACACCTACAAAACCCTACAAATTGAACCTCGTTTCAGCATGCAGGCAGCTGAGTGTACAGTCAGCATGGGCTCATTAACTGCTGGTAGGTGCTGCTGTAATTCACTGACATGACCTCCACAGACACTCCATCACAGAGGGATGCCCAGCTGATCTGACAGGAGAGCCTCCCTACCCTGCCCAGTGCTTCCTGCTGGTTGGAGCATCCCGACACTAACACATTCCAGCCACATGCACATCTGGCTGGTAGACAGTGAACTGCTACACACAGTCAGAGTGAGGGAGTTGACAGCCAAATAGCACATCCACAGCAGGGAGAAAATCTGCCCTTTGCAGACAACCCCTGGATGCTGATGACTGTGCGTGCTCATCTCATGGACTTAAAGCACACCTTTGCTTACAGGCTTGGATATGGGGGTCTTTGCAGCACGTCCTCTGCCTGTCAGTATGGCACAGGAGCACGTTAAAGCTGCAATTAACATGTAACTCAGACAAAAAACTAAGTAGGGAACATCATCACCTCTCCTCTATACCCCTTCCACTGCCCTGTTTCTGCTCAGGATTCGGTGGATTTGGCAACAATGCTTTTACTCACCCTACTGAGCAACCTGGATTCCTACTCACATAGTACACAGGCACTCCGTGACCACTAACTTGGTGCAAAAAAAAAAAAAATTCACAGAACATTAGGAAAGTTGCCGTTTTCAAGCATTTTTCTACAAGGGCACCAGTCTGTGGGTCACAGACCTCCACCATTTGCTCTGCTGTGCTCTCCACAAAACATAGGAGACCTCACAGCAGCCTTCCAGTACCTGAAGGGGGCCTACGGGAAAGCTGGGGAGGGGCTGTTTGCAAGGGCATGTAGCGATAGGACGAGGGGCAGTGGCTTTAAACTAGAGCAGGGTAGGTTTAGATGAGACATTAGGAAGAAGTTCTTTACAATGAGGGTGGTGAGACACTGGAACAGGTTGCCCAGAGAGGGGGTGGAGGCCCCATCCCTGGAGACATTCAAGGCCAGGCTTGATGAGGCTCTGAGCAACCTGATCTCATTGAAGATGTCCCTGCTCACTGCAGGGGTTTGGACTAGACGGCCTTTAGAGGTCCCTTCCAACCCAACACACTCTATGATAAGCCTTTCTGCCCGAGTCCAATCCTGCAGTCACTGGACAAGTTCAGCATACAGAAGCAGAGGACAAGAAGGCACTGAACAGCATTCTACAGTCACTGGTAGTTACACAACAGATTTTATATTTAGAAGGGTGTTCACAGTACCCATTCCATATTCCCTCCTCTACAATACTATCAACTCTCTGCAACAAACTACTTTTCAGTGCTTTCTGGCAATTACAGCAAAATACCAAAATCCATGAGTATAAAGTGCCACAGGGAAAGCACAGGAAGCACCCCAGGGAAAGCCAGAGAGACATGTGGCGTTCTTATGAATGGAAATACACCCAGCTCCTGTGCCTTAATACCCTGCACAGAGGCAGAATAAAATCTGAAGCAGTATGTGGAACGTTTGAGCTAATCATGAGGTAGCTAGTTTAATCTACGTCAGTAAAAATCCAGACACTGGTCCCTCGCAATTGCAGTCAGTCTGCAGGATCCAGAACACAGAAATACTGCTTTATAGAGGTTGTAGGGTTCACATTGCACTAGCAAACTGTAGTGAGATAACGGGATGAGGGCACATATTTGATCATTTAATACATCTCAGCTTATCAGCAGAAGCCTGTGCAGCCAGGAAGGCTCAGCTGTGGTTGTCTGCCTGAACTCCAGCTAAACTTTAGCAGGGACAAAGCAAATGTTCTGGCCTTCAAATAAGGTTGGTTTGCCTGGACACAAGCTTGAAATGAAGCAAAAATACTGACTTGTAAGGACTGTGCCTGAAGACTGGGAGACCTCAGATGCAGTTGCTACCAGCTCAGTACCAACACTAAACTAGAGGACAGGGTCTAACACCGGGCTCATCACCAGGAGCACGAAACCTGTACCTGAAGCGTGCCCCGATCTCCCAGCCATGCTGGGGTGACATACTCTTCAAAGACTTCAAGGGAGATACTCTGCCCCAGTATCTGTAACAGACTGGGTAACATGGGCCTGTTGATGCCTAAGAGCTGTCTCCGATTTTGATCCACAGCAGATGACATATTTGGTTCACTGCTGATACAAGTTAACTAGGACCACTTGAATTACTAATACATCAGAAAACGCTCTGCAAACTAAGAGTCTCAGAGGAAAATGGGTTAGCAACCTTTCAGATGTTCTTCCAGCTTACAATAGGCAAGAATTGTAAGCCAGAGATGCAGAAAGCTGATAGACCAAACACTCCCACCTCAGTTGGAGCTGAAGTCCATCTGTACCTCCACTTCAGTCAGCTAAGTTCAACATAACTGGGAAATCCAACTTGCCATTTAGCACTGCAGTGCCAAACCACACAAATACCAGATTGTTTCCAATGCCAGCTTTCATGTCTCACCTAAGCAGAATATTGAGCCAATGGTAAGTATCAGCGATCACTCCTGGCACTTACCTGGAACTGTCTAAAGCACTAATACCGCTTCTGTCTACAATAATGAAAGCTGCATGAATTCATCAGCTGCATGAATTCATCACCATAACATGATTTTCTGTGATGTAAAGTACCACAGCTCTGCTAACAGAATGGGGATTTATACCTGCCAGTACCGGACCTCTCCTTTTTAAAGTGCAATCTCTTGCTTTTATAAAGCACTTACTCCATGGAAGTAGGAAGAATTCCCTCAACTGCAACAAATAGTGAAACTTAGTTGTGGAGATGTCTTTGTGTAAAACACCCAATCTTTTCATTCTGTACACAGCAAGTTTTCCAGTAGAGGTAGATACCAATATACATCAATTTTAAGCCTAGAGGCTTCAGGCTTACTTCTCTTCACCAACCAGAAATCTATTTTTGTCTAGCTATCAGCATTTCCCCACCTCTTCACCAACATATACAAAACAACTGCAAAATTTAGACTATGTGGAGCACACCAGGGGAGACTCATATTGCCTACAACTTCAAGGTATATCTGACAGGGGTCTAGTAACTCAGGTGCAAATTCAAACTGCCACCTTAACACAAATAAAGGGTCTGTCTGATAACTAAAACAAATAATGCACATTTGGAATAACATCCTGAATCCAGGCATATGCCCTATGCACCCATACATAGAGCAATGACCATTCAGTTAACCAGTCAGCCAATGAAAGTAAGGATTAAGAAGCCGCTTTGTCTTTAGCCAGCAAATAAATGGTGGGTATCCAGTAGAGAGAAGTCCCTGCATGCTCTACCAACATGCCGCTCAGACTTGTGCACACTTACGATCCTGTCAGGTTTCTCAAGTTTTCCCAATTCTTGGCAACAAATACACATAAGGGATCAAGTAAAAGGCATCCAAATGCTTCCCTGTATCTTCTGATGGATGTTTCCCCCCAGTCTTTTCCTAGGTAAAAGATTGCCCTTGTAATTATGAAAGAGCTTGTTTAGCCTGCAGAATCAGTGGACATCAGAGTATGGGCAGGAGGTGCCAAGCAACTTGGATGTACCTTCTGACCTGGTCTGTGGTTCCTGCTTTGCTCTTAGCAAAGTTCTAACACCAGGTCAGGACCTCCTCTACTTGCCCAGACCAGCAGCCACAACACCCACCAGCATAATTACAGCACAGGGTCCACATGCTTGTCCTGTGGTCTGCCTCCCCCACTGCAGAAGCCCTGCATGGCCTCCAGACCCACAAGGCTGCAACTCCATCTCAGTGTGCAGTTCAGAAAATTACTTTTAAGAGAAAGTTAGGCTACAGGACAACCTGTGGAAATGCTGTCAGTGAAATACACACTTTGACCAACCCTTTCTTTCTAGAGCAGTGCTACCTACTACTTGGAAGTAGAATGCTGTTGAAAACTCCATTAGCTGGTATGCCAAGACTTTCCAGACCCAATCCATCTTAAATACAAAGCAATGTATTTTTACAGCTGTAGATTTAAAGATGAAAAAAGCTCAAGTGGCAGAGAATCAATTCCCCACCCCCATGCCTAGTGTCTGTACTAAGTAAACATAAAACAGCCTTCAAAAGCAGCTTTCTGCAAACAATGCAGCTGTTTGCTTTCTTTTGGGGGCAAAAAAACCTTTCCCCTAGAGAAGAAATCACTATTTAGTCCGGGAACAAAATGAACTTATCAAACCTTATGAGACAGGAACATTTCAGGATTCTGGCAAGAGGCTATGGACCCTTTATGTCACTAGCAGTGACTTAAAACCCAATCCTAGTCAACAAAGCTAAAAGCTTTTACGAATTGATGAAGGTTTAGTGCCCCTCCATGAAATCAGTTAGCAGCCTCTGTCCTGTTCTCTCAGTCAGATATTCCACACCACAAAAGCTACCACCAGTGGCGGCTCTCCACAAACCGAGCAGGCGTACAGAGTACCAATCTAATATTAGAGATTATGCCCTTATGAGGGGAAAAAAGACATTATTTGCTGGCCACAATACAGGTTTGAGCTACTAAAGCCAATAGTGCTCTTCTCCCGTGAGCAGACATGGTATAGCACTTCATGCTTTCTGCCTCAGGTGAAGAGTTGTACATATGCTTAACTCCAATAGCTTTTGCCTACTTTATCAAGTTAAACCAGACACCACTTTGGAAGAAAAGGGACAAGTAAAGCACAAACACCAGATTTCAGCAGAAATATATTCCTCTTTGGAAACACTGAGAAATGTCTTAACATTTCATTTAGGCAGTGTAAGGCTGCATTTTGTGGAGCAAGCAATATCATGAGCCATGTCAACTCTGCAAAGCCCAGATCCAAGGCCAAAGTCCCCCAGTGCTCCATGTGCCATCAGCTGACAGCAGGTCCCCATGAGGGCTGTGAACACTAAGGCAGGACAGAAGCGCCTGCCTCATGAACCGACATTTTGACTCAAAGAAGACAAACCATCAGAGAACTAGTGGCCTGGATGGGCATCTGGGTAACCAAGGTGCAGATTAAGCCAAAAGCCCAGAATTGACCCACATGTCCCAAGTCAAGGTCTAGCATTTTGGCCATTTCTCTGCAGAGCACCAGGATCTTGCTTCTTCCAGCACAGTAGCTACAATCAATAGACTTAAACAACTACAGCCACTTTGTACAACCTATGACTGTGCAAGGCCATAAGGTCTCAAGGCACAAATATTCCACAATTCCCAGAAAGCAAAAAGCACTCTGCATTTATGCAATTTCACATGAGGCTAAAGAAGGGGGGAAAGAGCATTAATCCCAGTTCTGTTGAGATTAGGCTACATAAAGAGCAGCTGTGGACAAACGCAAGCAATTTTTTATCCTGCTGTTAGAGATCTAATTGGAAGTAATATCCACAGCAGAAACAGCCAGTGCATGAAGAATCAGAAGTAATGTCCATTCCGTGATCAAAACAACTCAGGCAAAGCCTGCAAAACCCATAGGAGCAAATCTAAGACTCCAATCTCTAAAACTTTCAAGTAAAAAACCATGTGACATCTACTGGAGCTCTAGGAAACAGGGGAAACTGCCACCCAAACAATGATAATTTTACAGCAATAACAGTATTGATCTTTTAAAGTAATCTCTTAACCCAAAGAACCTTAACTGATTTACAAAAAGGCCCCATGAAAACTGTTAGCAGCACAGAGTTCAAACAACTCACCCCAGGCCACAAGCAAAGCAACAGCTGAGATGAGAATATAACCACCGGATCCCACACGTCTGCCTCCTGGTTTAAGCACTGCTAGGCTCTGTAGCAATCACAGGCAATGCAGGATCAGCAGTGGGGGTGTGAGCTTTGACCCTACAGCCTGCTGCCTGGGACACAGTATCATTATCGGTGGAGCCACAGAGACACTAAAAGCACGTCTTTCAAAACCTCCCCACAGGGGACGTTTCTCTCCCATTTGCCAAATGAGTATCGGACACCAAGTTTCCTATGCCATCTAAAAAGTCATTCAGTAAGAAGTGCTTTCCTCTTCAAAATCACCCAGGTCATGTCACAGGGTTTACACTGACTCCTTGTTGCCAACAATGTTACGGGAGAGCTTCTGGGTCATGAGGTGCAAATTTAATTAGGACCACAAACAACAATATTTGGGTGGCAATTCTTGGCAAGACTCTCTACTAGTTTACATCACTTGACACACACTGACTACCTGGCCTTAGGCTACGTAGTAAACAGGTTCTGGCCTTGTTCTCCAGCTGCTATTAATACTGGCAACTAGAACATTGCTTTCAACATGGCCATCCACAGCCCTTGAAATAACAACCATTCATACGACAGACACTTTATGATCCACCTTCATGATAATCCACAACCAATTTAACTCATTTTCTTTCCTTGATGAGCATGTCAAATTTCGTAAAACTAGTACTTAAGGATAGTGCCAAAAACTTCAGAAATCTGAAGAAACAGTTTCATGGAATCCCTCTAGCAATCTGACACCTTTCACCCAGACAACATAGCATTCTCACCCATCCACAGGATCCTTAAGGTAGCACACAAAACAGCTACAAAACAAGGAATAAATAACTTCCCTTTGTTATCTAAGGGTGCTCAACCTCACAGAAGATTGGAGACAACCAGCAGAAAAGGACTCCTCCTTTTCACACAGGCTGACAATAATACTTACAACCTGCTTTAACTGCTGCTATTAAAACAACTAGTGACATAACCTGAGCCCAATACCAAGTTCTGCTTGCAGCACTAGCTGCTACGCAGAGAAGGGAGCCTGGATCTTGCTCTGGCAAGAGCTGGAACTAATATAATGTCACATTAGGCGCAGAAAACTGGCTTCCCAACTATTTAGACTAAATGGCAAGAGGTTTCTAAAGGTATTTAGCCTTGGCGCTAGGACTGAGCAGACGGATTTTTCAAGACTCAGTACCTTATGTGATAAGCCTTTCTTAATGCTGCACCATGAACACCTGAGCGGATGCTCATTTTGAAAGACCTGGCACAGAATTAACAAAATGAGCACTGAAATTCCTGGCCCTAAACTCTTCAGAGTATCCATCTGTCTTCTTCTGTCAAAGCCAAACTCCTAAGACATACGTCTGGGCCACAGGTGGGCCTATCCCTACCAAACAGAGATAAACCATACGGGACAGTTTCCCAAGGAGTCAAGCACGAAGTACTCCATAATATAAATTGGACTACATTTTCCAAAGTCTTCAGTGCCTCCTTAGACAATTACACTAAGCCACATTTTCAGAAGTAGTTGGTCTTTTCTAAGCTTCCCTTGTGACACAACATGACAAGCTGTTTTGAAAACCTGTTCCAGGTCACAGGGAGGCAATGTCTGTCTACCAGAATGACCACAACAACTGGTTCTCATTACCTCTAGCATGCTCAAAAGGCTTGCTGGTGGAAACAAGCGCAGCTCCACTACCATGGAAGATGGCAAGCTTGCATGCACCACAACTGGACCCAGAGAAAAGGACACACAAGAGACTGTGGCACGGACTGAGGCAAGAGGAATTGCCTAAATGTCAAGTATAACACAATACGAAACGCAGTCATCTATTTTACAAAAAAACCAGCTTCTACTGGGAGGTTGTGAAATACGTAAAGCATTTCAACTTTCAACATTACACTGAACGTCCCCTACTTTCCCCATACAAAAAAAAAAGCCAAAATCTAGTCCACTCCGGCAAAAACAAACAGAAAAGCTGATTTGCTTTATCACGGCCAATGTCCAAAAATCCATAGTCCATATTAGCGGATTTTTTTTTTTGGCTCTCAAAGAATGAGCTCCTCTCTAGTAGAATCTAGAAATAATAGAACATCCTGCTAAAATAATAATTGCAACATTTGAGCTCAATTCATGCCATTAAGCTTTGATCTCTGAGCAACTATAAGTATCATCAGTACACAGTCTGCACGAAGCTGTGTTACACAGCCTCAGTCACTTTTTCCAACTGATGACGCATCCTGTTTAAGGACATTATCTTTGCAAGTAGGAAAAAGGCATTTCACATTACAAAAGGTACTTTTCTGCTTGGCAGCAACGTCGAGGGAGAGAAGGAAGACAGAGCTCCCCCAAGAAAGCCACCAGCCTCATCAACTTTCAGGAAAAGAAATCCACGAGCTATGAGAGCATTAGGACATAAAACTTTTGACCACGACCTGTTCCACAGCACACCCTGGCTATCGAACTACTTTAGCTGGAGTAGCAAGAGATCTGGTTTAATCAAGTGTAACGCTAATAGGTGCTCCACAATCCTACTCCAGAGTGTCTGGAGCATCATTGGCATGCTTGTATCTCCTGCTCAGCAAAGTTACCAAGCCTTGCAGCTTTGCCATCACATTCATAAGGATTCTTTTGGAAAGGATTGTCTTCTACATCTTGTTTTCGTACCTTGCTCTTCATCTTGGGAGAAGACATAGAGACAAACTGTGCCCAGTACAAGATTAAACTGCAGTTTGAGGTGTATGCCTGACCTGTAATACCAAAAGAAATTTTACTATTATTTTCCTCTTTATCTTTGCCATTTGGGACCATCCTGCCATAAAATAGTGTCTGTTCAGTAACAGAGCAGAAGACAACATGGCTTATACTGTACAAAATATCCCAGCAGTGCCTTTGAGATTCACCGGCATAAAGAATAAGCTGTTAAGCTCAGTATCTACACAACTGCACTGGTATCTGTGGCATAGGTATAAGTAACTGCAGATGAAACAAAAATACTCCTGAACTATGCAGAAAATTATCAGCCAAGAAAAAGCCTCTAGTACAATGGAAGGAAATGACATTGTCAAAAAAAGCAATAAACTGGCCAAAGCAGTAATAAGCAGCCATCATCAGCTTGAGAAGAGTTTTATCATTTAAAGCTGACAGACCACGCCACAAGACTTGGGCTGCCACATGGCTACCACCTAACTGTATGGATTTGGAAGCTAGTAATTCACTAAAGTGGTAAACAGATGTCCAAATACTTCTGAAAGCAGGGAGTGTCAGCTATGAAGAGGAATGAATTTCTGATCAATCTTGGCAACCAAGACAGACTTCGATAACCACTTATCTCTAAAGTTATTCATAGAATATGAAAATAATTGGCACACATGATAAGAAGGAAGCCCACGTGCCTACTGTGGCAGGTGTGGCACAGGGCAGCATGCTGGGAGCGCTGCCAGGAAGTGTGTGCCAACCTTCCCCATGTTGCCTGATCCACCAAGGAAACAGCTCCAGTTGTACAACCCATACCCATACACATCTCCTGAAGCTTCAATCCTTAGAGTCAGCGTAACAGTTAAGACATGCAAAGCAGGCTAACATATGTCTATTTTAACATCATGCACATGCAGACCTCAGAGGGAAGTAAGACAGAATTTGTTCATGTCCTAAGCTGCAAAAGGACTCACAACAGAGTCTCATTAATTTCCTCCAACAGTTTCAAGAGACCATGCACAAAAGTGAAGAGCTGTGATCTAACTCAATTTCAACCAAATGACTTCCTGCAAGTCACAGGAACTGGGAGCGCACCCCTGGAAGATACAGCAACCAAGAGAACAAAAAACTAAGGTGGGAAAAATAAGATCTGAAGAAATCTGAAAACAGATGGTATATAGGTGATGGTATCAGTTTGCAAGGCCAGTTCTCTCCAAAGACAGTAGAAAAACTCATATTGGTTACTTTAGGATTAATATTTAAATATAGGTTTGAGAGCTGGGAAGAAAACAAAGCAGTTAGAATTGCTACTCTGATTTAATAAAGAATTATAAAAATACTTGAAATATTTTAAAACAAATTAGATACAAAGCACATTGCCCATTGGTAGAACAAAAATACAAATGCAGGATCACTTTAGTTCAGTAAATAGGAACATTTCATTTAGGGGAGGAGTGGATTTTGAACTTTGACTCCTGTACTGCTACCAGAATGAAAAATCCGAGCGCCTGCACTCAAAAACAGTTGGTGCTGCTTCATTGTTTAGATGAGGACAGGTTTGGGGTTTTTTAATCCATTCTAATTTGCTCCTAAATCTGCTTTTATCAATGGCCATAGTCAAACTCTTGTTATAGAAGCATAATTACAATATGGGGAAGAGGGGAAAAAAGAAGCCATCAAAAGAACCCTAGAGTATCAATATATTCCCCATGAGCACAACTCTAGACAAAAGAACGCGTATGATAATTTTCTTGTCTCTTTTGAAGGCACAAAAATTCACCTAAAGAGCAGCCACTACATCTGAAAACCTGTGACTTAAACCCAGGTTGCTGACACCAGAGACTACAGCCTTTATTTAGAAAGATGCGTTACCTGTTTCAGGTGAGAAAAAAAACACACTTTCACTTCTGCCAGAGAGTACAAACTTTTGACATGTCATTGTAAAAACGGTGAATGCAGATAAGAGGAAACAGAGGCAAGTCATCACAGGAAGATGGGCGCAGGTGCTCGGAAGCAGGTTCTCCTGGTCCCTAGTCCTGCCCTTGTTACCTACACCACCACCACTGCTGCTGCTCTGAGACCTTCCACATGATTTAATTTTGGCTTTTACTGAGCTAACAACCAAGAATGCTAATATTAGTTGCACGGTTTGCTCGTCTGCTTCCAGTAACAACCATTCACTCAGAAATGGGCAAGTAAAACTGCAGATTGTTACAGGGAGTCAAGCAAGTAAGGTGGTAACAGGTTCTGGCCACCTCTATCTTCCACCCGGCCCTGCCTGCTATTTGCTAAAAAGGAAACCAGACCTCCAGAATGATCTCTGAACTGTGTGGTCAGAGGCTCTGACTTTGTTTGTTCTTTCCCAGAGCATGACCTTGCTATCTAGCCCAAACCAGAACGGTCTTGGAAAAGTGCTTTTGCTCTCCTTTTTCTGTCTTACACCAACTGTTCCCTAAGAAAGTTAGCATAATGCAAACCCATCTCATTGCATTAGACAGAGCTCTGCTAAGCAACACTCCTCCAGAAAACAACAGAAGAGGAAAAAGGTCAGCTTGCATGTGTATACTTATGCCATTTAAACTGATGTGCATTCTTATTTATGATCAAGCTTTTTCACTAATAACCCAATGAATAAAGATGTGAATGCTCCCATTTTTCCTTACAGTATTAGCCTGTTGTATCAGGAAAGCTGCATCAACAGTTTTTCATCCTACTCTGTCTCGCTCTCAGTCCTTGAGGAAAGCTCATATGCTTTTCCCCCCTCCCAGTGACAAATGCTAAAACAGACAGGACTAATTTTGCTGCCACCCGTTTTAAAGGAACAGACCTAAAAAAAAAAAAGTAGAGTATGGGGTCAGTAGTCCAAATCATGGTATTCTTCCGAGTTGCTCTGTATGACCAATAGAAATATAAGACATGTAGCTACAGAATATGGAATATTTTAACTTTTTTGTTGTGATCATGTTTTGAACACTGCAAGTAGTCTTTCCATGGTATTCTTAATATCAGCAACTGCAGATTTGCGTGCTCATTAACTACACATAAAACTTCCAAGTACTCAGGATACAAATCCTCAGCCGGCATAAATACGAGGCAATTTCAGAGAGAGCAAGATTTCTACCATGTCAGACCTGGAGGAAGAGGGTAGAGTCTCTGGCTGCCTCAGATGAACAAGGAAAATGCCAGATGTATAAAATATGTTTTACTAAACAGTAGGTCCCTAACTCTAGCCCCTCTCACAGCAGAAGTCATCAAGAATACCCAGCCTAATAGAAACACACCAGTGTTTGGTCAGCCATGGCCTCCAGACTTATTTCAGGCTTTGGTGTGTTGCCCAGCCTAAGAGATCTATATAAACACCAAGGGTGCTTGCTCCGAGGTTACTTAAACAAAGTGGTAGCTGGTTCCCTTTCTGCTCCGCTCCTGTCATCATCTTTGTGCTGGCACCAGTGCTCACAAAGCCATGAGAAGATTCTCAACACGGGATTCATGGAAGAAAAGGAAACAAAAATAATAACCAAGCAAAAAGATGAGAGTTTGTTCTCAGTTACTTACAGTGGGGTGGTGAACTCCAGTGCCAGCACGGAGGATGAAATGGCCAGGGAGAAAAAAAGAGAACGGCCAGTTGGGGTAAAATGTAGAAGGTCCTTTACTAGCTCACTAGCAACCTTCAATTAGGCTGGATTAAAATTCTGAAGAAACCACACCCTAAGAAATACTGTGCCTGCATGGTGCAACACATGTGATAAACACCAGCAGCGCTGATCACATCTGGCCACAGATGGATGAGCTCAGTACCGATCCTCCTCCTGCTCTGTCTTTGTGGGTATAACTCTGCCAGGTGAACTCAATGGCCAGACAACAGGCTCACAGAGATGAAGGCAAGGGAAGACTTGCTTTCTGAATTGTGTATGTCATACTTGATTAACACGTAAGAATGCTCCAGCCCAGAATTTGCACAGGAGGTCCACAGACGCTTTCCCCAAGTCAGTGAGGCTTATTCCTGAATCACAGTGCACTCTTATCATTGCACAGCCGGGGGAAGTTCAGCCTAAGGAATGCTAGAGAAAAGGTTACTGCTAGAACAAAGGCCAAAATAATTCTACTGTTTTGGTTTTCAACGGGTTTTTGGGTGGGGGGCTGGGTTTTTTGCTGTTTTTTTGTTGTTGTTGCTTCCATTTGGTTTTTTTTTTAAACTTGTAGCATTTAGTCTTCTGTAGTTCAGCATTTCACCAGGAGCCACTCTTTATATACATCACGAAGGTAGATGTTGAATTTGGTGCTGGACGAAGTCTCTGCTCCCACCAATGGCACTGAGCTACGCTTGTTTTTGAAAACAAATTTAGCATTACGAGAACGGTTTGCCAGCAGCTGCCCATGGCAAACTGATTGATAAACATGCCTCAATCTCACTGGGTGAAGAGACCACTGAGAAACTTTCAACATACTTGTTCACACTGCTATGCAGCTGTATTCATAGGAAATTTGGAACCAATATCCAAAAGATTACCATGACTCCTGTAAATGCCAAAATGTTACATATAGCTGCACCCAAGGTGTTAGTTTCACATAAATATCGTACGGCTAAGTACTTCAGCAGCAGCTTCTCAGGTGAAAGTTACTGCAAACGGTTACAGCTAGCTACTTGATTACTACACTCCAATGCTAGATGGCAGCAATAGTGATATCTTGCAACCCAGAGGCGTCTCCTCAGAACACCTACAGTGAGGCATAAAAAAGCATAACTGTTTGGGGTTTTTTTAAAGCTAGGCATTCTCAACTTCAAAAGTTCAACTTAAGTTCTACCATACAGCTCTTCTGTTCCATGCTACCAAACTTTTATCCACTCTACAACAGTACACTTCTAATTCTGACCATAGTCAGCCCTGTCAAATTACGATTACATGAGAAACACGGTGCTCCATGTCATGAATAAAGGCATCAGACTCTGCCTTTACTCATCCAAACCATGCCAGACACGGACCATATCACACCACTCTCACATAAACCGAATTTTAAATTTGCACAATGGATTGTGAAGACCCACCAACAGCATTTGTAGCTCTTCCATCAGTAACACACCGCTGAGACCCAGGTAGTACCCATTTAGCTTAATAGCCTACAGAGGCATCATACAATCACGTGCTAGTCTGTATTACAGGAAAGCCTCAGCACGCATTGCCATTCCCACTTGTCAGGAAGGCAAGCTGTGCCACAAGGGCCAAGCACAAAAAGCATTTGCTCAGAACGTTTACTACCATGACATGACCCCCTTTCAAAACTGAGCAAGACTGCTGCATTACAAAAGCCTTTCGATGGCAAGCGTGGCCATCTGTTGTTAATGGAACATCCCCAGGACCTGGCTACTCTTTTGAAGGCACCTCCAAAATGAATTTTAATGTGTTAATCCGTGTCAGTAATTTTCAAGAAAGTCCAACTCATCTATAGGCTTCAATTTAGCACATATTTAGCACATCCCTCTGCCCTCAGAAAGGTCTACTCCAACACAACGAAGATCAACTTTGATGTTCCAAGTTAGTTATTTGTACAACCTTAAAATTGCCAAGGCCAGTAGCTGGGAGGAAGGGGGCGCAGGGGAGGGTGG
>VXBO01005158.1:244308-259199 GCA_013400135.1 Rhinoptilus africanus
CGCCCGCCCCTCGCACCGACGGGGCCGCCCAGGAGGCTTCTCTCCCCCTTCCCTCTGGCCTCCTCTCTCCTTTTCGTTTTCTCTTCTTCCTCTTTCCCTTTTTCTTTTTCCTCTCTGCTTTTCTCTTCTCCCCGTCTTTTTTTGCTCTCCTTTTCCCTCCGCAGCGGCTGGTGTTTGGGGGTGGGGGCGGGGACGCAGCGATTTGCATGTGGGCGTGCACGCTGCAACCCAAAACAAGCTGTGTATGTCTCCCTCGGCCCTCCTCCTCCCCCCTCCCACCCCACCACCCGGCGGGACACGGGTGGCGTGTGCTCGCTGCTTTGCTTTTTGCGGGGACTCCGCGCACCCCGGTGCGTGAGCGCATCCCAGCCCCTCGCATCTTCCCCCGGACGGCCCTTCCTGGGGACCGCGGGCAGGAGGAGCCGAACCCCGGGACACTGAGTCCACCTGGGAGGACACTGCGCTCCCACCGCCCTCGGCTCCGCGCCCGCTCCGCTCCCTGCGTCCTCGGCGCTGAGCCGGGACAAGCTGGGCACAGATACAACCTCAGCTGTCCAGCCACGGAGCGCACCGGGAGCGCCGGCCCGGCAGGAGTCAAATCAACAACGCTCAACTTCGACGGGACCAGAATTTGCCCTCCGTGTCACCTATGGGACGGAAAAGGCGAGGAACTGTGAAAGCTAATGCTTTGATGCTTACCATAAATAAGGATGAATTCAGTCGAGTCAGTTCTTGGAGAAATTGACAACCTTTCACAAACTTTTAAAAAACAAACCCTCAATTTATTTTTAAAGGTTCACAGTGACAAACCTGACTTGCTCCAAACACAAAATCCATAAATGATGGTGTGTTTTAGCTACCTGAGAAATGGCCTGTGTTATTGATCTTAACAATTATTAAATTCCCAGGTGGCTGAGGGTGTCACAGTTCCTTGTCCTCCCAAAAGGGCTCCTCCCTTAGAAACATCACCCATCACACAACCTCGTCCAAATTTTTTGCTTGCTGCACAGCAGGGGCACTTAAAACCCCTGCAGTGCAACCTGTGAAAGCATAGCAGTGCAAAAAAATGCTCTGTGAATGAAAACAAGCAATCCACAAAAGGCAGGCAACCCTAAATTATGGTTCCCTCTACAGAAATAATGCACTGCCATTGTTCCTCTGCAGTGAAGTGGTTGATGTTATCGTGCTTGCTGTTAATGCTTTGCCTTATTATGAGCAATCTGGATGATACACGGTTACTGAGGGAACTGTATCTTTGAGTTTCCTGACTTGTATTTCGATGCTGAGCTTACTACCATTGTATTTCTTTGAGTGGCATAGAAATACAAATCCCTGAAAGCAAAATCCAGGGAGCTCGGGCTGATTGTGATCTGAAATAATACTACGAACTGGAGTCTCATAGATAGCAGTAAATATTCAAATTAATAATGCAGACCCTTCTACACTAAATCAAAGCTGACATGTTCATTTCGGCAGAGACCCAAGCTCCCAGCCCAGAAAGCCAATCGCATCCTGGGCTGCATCAANTGAGCAACCTGATCTAGTGGGAGGTGTCCCTGCCCACGCCACAGGGGTTGGAAATAGATGATCTTTTAAGGTCCCTTCCAACCCTGACAATTCTATGATTCTGTGATTCTATGATTCCTCCCCTTGGTCACCAGCTTGCAGAAAGGCTCAGGACTAGACAAAATAAAAAAGCTCCTGCTTCTGATTTTGGTTTTGGTTTCTCCAGGGTAGCTGCTACGTAACTTCACTGACTTGGGTTGTACCTTCATCTGGTTGTAAAACTGAAATAAAAATGGGGTCTTGAATGTAGAAATGCAGACGTGTGTCTTTCACCATATACTAGAGCTTTCCATCTTTACAAATTTCCAAACATTTACTGGATCATAATTTTAAATTTTAAAATAAATAATTTCAGCATGTTTACTCGGAACACAGGGAGAAAGAGTACATTTAGTTTACCATCAGCAGAGTGTTAGGGCTAATCCCCCACAGTAAAGAGTTTCAAAGAGAGTGGGGTATACTGGATAGGATTTTCAAAAGCATTAGTGACCTGACATCAGTGGAAACAGCACTGTATCAATACCAAAGAGATGAAAATTGGTCTCTCCTTAAACCAAGTTCCTCCAAGGAAGGTGTGGGTCTTTTCAATAACATCACAAGGATGTATTTTTTAAATTCTGGAATCAGTATCTGTTAAAGCATTGTGACAACATTTTCCAATAAGACAGCAGTTCATGAGAAGCAAACGGAGCATTTAATTTAGTTTGCTCTGTTAAAATACCTGTAGAATGGTGGGAGAGCATCTTTGTGCACCACTGGATAGCATTTCTCTGCTTTTGCATTCTCCTGACTGCATGACAGTGGTGTTGGGTCACTGGGAGGAGATAAGCCCTGACAAGCAGGGCTTGGTGAGACACTGCAACAGGTTGCACAGAGAGGGGGTGGAGGCCCCATCCCTGGAGACATTCAAGGCCAGGCTGGATGAGGCTCTGAGCAACGTGACCTAATTGAAGATGTCCCTGCTTACTGCAGGGGGGTTGGACTAGACGGCCTTTAGAGGTCCCTGCCAACCCAAAACATTCTCTGATACAAAAAAACCCAAAACAAAACAAAACCCCCCAAAAAACCAGTACAAGAAGGATGACAAGGGAAAGGAGCACAGTTAGATATCATAGCTGGGCTGTACAAACACAAAGTCAACAGTCATGCTGGGTATAGTTTCTAAGAATAACAATCTCTTCCACTGACTACACTTACATTTGGGTGGCTTGAGTTTTCAGAGTGGATGAGCACATGCGGCTCCTATAGATTTCTCAGAGGTATTTATACCTCCCAAGTCTTACAGCCACGGTGAACATTATGTTGGCTTTTGTTTCCTGTGGAAGGTATGACAGGTCTTTGCAGGCAAGGCAGTTTCAGTCAGGGAATTCTGCTTAATTTAATTTGTTGCACATTAGCACAAAATTTCAACTGCTGATTCACATATTGAGGGAGGAAAAAGAAGACATAAGCAATTGAGCACCTAGGGAAAGACTTTTTCTCCTCCCTCTCCAAGCTCAGCTCCAGTTAAGCACCTCTCCTACCCCCTTCCAAGTGTCAATATCCCTTGCTTTTAATAGATGTTATGCTCAGTCCCTTCTGTGAGGCACTGGGCAATGTGGGAAGTTGGGGTCCAGTGTGTAATGGTTTCTTTCTGCTCTTCCTTGCTTCTTACTCATTTTCCTCCACTGCTCCTTGCCTCTTACTGTTCCTCTGTTCACAGTGGGTCCTCCAATGGCCACAGTCCCTCTGGGGATGCCATATTCTGGTATGGGTCCTCTATGGGCTACAGTTCCCTCCACAGTGTCCCTTCTCTGGCATGGAGTGCCTCCTTCCAAGACTGTGTCTCTCCCTTCCATGTGTCTCCTCCACTTCCTCTTCTGCCATCTCCTCGCAGATCTCCTCACGTCTCCTCCAGTGTCTCCTGCCCTAGAGGCTGCTGCTCCTCCCTAAATATGTTTTGAGCAGAGGTGCCATGTGCTGCTCTCATTAGTGGAGGTTTTGGCATACAGTGGGTTGTCTTCATCCCTTTCAAAGCTGCCTGAAAGCAGCCGTGACTGGCACAGAGCAGTTCATGGCCTCCTCCCTTGCAGCCCCCTGCTACTGAAAGCCTGCCAGTTATGCCCAATACACAGTTCCCATTACATGCATGTTCAGATTAGACTTGATCCTTTCTTCTTTTCCAAAGGCTGATCTTCTCCTTCAAGCCCAGTACAATGTCCTTTTTGCAGGCATGAACAAGCCACCCACACCAGGGCCCAACACTGGTTACAATGGAAGAGCTACTGAGCTACAAAGGGACTGTAGCTACTCAAGATACTGAGAGGTCAGAGAACATGTAAATTGCTGTTCATGGAAAAGACATTATGTAGTGGAATGAAAAGGTGGAACTGAAAATAGGAAAACATGCTGTGTTCTTGCTGAGGAGGAAGCTGTTTCCTCATACTTGTAACTTCTACAAGGCAAAACATACCATTGTTGAGCCTGCAAAATTGATGTCTCCTAACGTCAGGATGCTAGAGAAGACTGTGGGCTTGGTCAATCACACCAGGAAATGCCTCAGTATAAAGTGAGGTGGTCTAAGTCACATTTCAGCAATAAAGCAAGCCACAGATTAATACACTTTTTGCAGTCAGCTGTCGAGATATTTCATCTGGAAATCCAAGCTCTTTTTAGCCCTTGATGACCTACTCTAGATTAAGTTCAGGAAGCAGCAAAAACAGCAGCCTAGTAATGCTTCTACTCAGAAAATTACTTTTTCAAAGAGGTTTGGTCACCTCTTGTCTATTACTTGATGGTTTTGTAGCAAAACCATAGCTTCAAGATTCCTCACTATTGTACATTGGGGTACACACCGAAGGTTAATCTGCATTTCAAGCATCTGCTCTGTCTTGCTTTACTCTCTCCCTTGATTTGCAATATCTGAGTCAGTGGATGGTGACAGCTTTCATAAGGTCTTCCTGGAAGGAGCTTCCTAACTTTTAGTAAGAAATAATTGCATTGTTATTATTTTATAGCAACATAAATTCCCAATGAGCACCCTAGCTTCAATTTGTATTTCCTAACATGGCAGTTAGTCACTCCAGCCTGGTTTACAGCCAGTAATGTGACTGGATCATGCTGTTTACTGCAACCTGCCATGCTCTTCCCATCCTTCTATTTAAAAAAAAAAAAAACAAAACCAAGCAGGTAACAGGTAGTTGTTGTTTAGTTGTTCCAACTGGAGAGAAACAGAGGCGCTAGCCAAGGTTTAATGACCCCTATGTCCTCCACTGTGCCCTGCAGTGGGAAAGCTTTGAAGCACTTATTTGTGCCATGTGAAGTAGCAAATCTGGGAAGTTCATGCCCTCCAGACAAAGAACATTTTCAGGCCTATCCCTGTGCCTGCTGCGGGCAAAAGAGCTTGCTCTCATCCTCTCCATCTTTCAATATAAACATAGGTTTCATGCTTCAGTCATTTAGAACATGCTTCTAAGTCTTTTAAATAAAATACAAATATATTGAAGTTCAGATATGAGTAAACCATGATTTACACCATTATGGGTAACATTTTTTAAGCAACATAGCTCATGTTTAAGAAGGGTGAATTAAAAGACATCTCTTGTGAGGGTTAGTTGCCAAATGACTGCTGTTATTTTAAGAAGAGAGCCCATTGCCACAAGCATATACAGCAAGATGCTGTGAGGCTCACTGTTAACAAAATTACTACATGTTGGATGTAAAATACAGCCAGATACTTAGGTGGTAAAAATTCTTTGACTTTGCCTGAAATAAGTTGATTTTCCCAACCAAGGTTCTAACCTGTAGTTTGAAGGGCAAAGAAAGTATGTGGAGTTGCCAACTAAAATACTGGAAGCTTGTGTAAGGTAGCAATTTTATTTTTATATTAAGTTTCTTCCTTTCTCAGATTCTCCAGAGGTATGCTTTATAATGGCATGGAGCATGTATGTATTTTTGTGTTAACGTTTCAGCCTTCCCCTGTGCAACTGTCTATCTTTAAAAAATGAATCCAAACCAGAACTCCTTCAGAAACATTTCAGGATGCATTACATGTGCATCGACAGACAACTTTTATAGGGATAGGCTGGCCTGCACGAGCCAGGGTTTCTGTACAAGCAATGTGAGTGCATGGATAGCTATGCAAAATGCAAAAGTTCAATGTGAGCAAAGCCCATGCTTTAAAAATTCTGCACTTCATCTCCCATGAAAAATGTTCATGCTGATAACGTCCCTAGTGTGTGGAACAAGGAAGAAAAAATTCATCATGAAAGAGAAGTGAAGCCTAGCAGACACAGAACCCAGTCAAATGCAAAGAAAGCCAAATAAAAGGATGCAATGTGGTTATATCTAACCTCAGTTTAGGTGCTGATGGACAAATCTTCATTGGTGTAAAATAAACCAACCAGGTTGTAAACTTCACCAACTTAGCCCTGGAGATGTACGTTAAGATGGTCAGTTCCCCAAATCTGCTTGTGGCCAGTTTAAAAGCCTTACTCATGAAACTCAATGGAAATTCTGGGCTGGGCTGATTACTACAAAAGATTCAGACACTTACATAGGGAGCATGTATTAGAGTAGCTCCATTAAGTTAGTGGAGATACGCGCTTGGGAATTTGACTGCATAGGCTGGCAATGCCTCCCCTCTAAATTTTAACTGTAGATAAAGTCAGTCCCTGATTAACAAATCTTCTTTCACTCACAGTTTTAGAGCTGTAGACAGCTCTTGCTTTCAGTGCAAATCTTAGTGTCAAGGGGAGCAGTTTTAGGAAGTGATGTTTTTCCTTCACTAGATAATGACAGTCAAGAAGGGAAGGAAATGCACAGCCAAGTGTTCAAATCCAGCCTATGAACCAGAAGGAAAGGGAGGAGGTGACTCCGTAACTGTACAGCCAGCTTCAGCACTGGTATGGCCGTGGAGGAAAGTACACTGTCCCTCATCTCTGATCTTAACAGAAGAGTTACACTCACAGCAAGCAACCCTCAGCCCCTGGAAGATTTTATTTACCTAGCCTCACTGTGATACACAGGCCAGCAAGCTCCCTAGCCTCCACCCATGCAAAGGTCTGCTTTTAGGCTCTTCAGCCTCACAGCAGCTTCCTTCTGCTCCGCATGGAGCTAGACAAGTACCTCAATCCTTCTCCTGACAGCATATCCACATCTATGACAAGGGAGGATACAGGACTCTTGCCTGCCAGAAACTACAGTGCCCTTAAAGAATGTCAACATTTTTTCTTTTCTTTTTTTCCAAAACCATTTCTTCCTCTTTTCCCATCCCAGCCTCTACTGAGCTCATGGATACCCCACATTACTGAGCTTTTGAGTGTCTGTGCCATCCTTGCTTTCCAGGAGGCAAGAAACACCTCTTTCACACCTCCTTTTCCAGGAGAGACTTCTTCCGGAGACAGGACTGAGACTAGGTTTTAGTTTTGTTCTCTTCATACATCTGGAGAAGTACTTCTGCAATCAAGCTTTAAAGGTGTCTCTTCAAATCTTGAGTTTCCCTGGACATGAAGACAAACTCACGCTGCAGAACAAAGAATCTCTATTCAAAACCGAATCTCTCCAGAGCTGCCGAGAATTGCCCGCCAACTTCCACGCTTACAAGACACCGCAGTCTGCTGCGTAGAGCCTAACTTCTTCTCCTCTCACTAGGTTGTTTGCTTTGGGGTTTGCTTTGTACTGTATTTTTACATAAAGAAACAGGGACCTTTTGAGTTCTGCCAGCTGTGACATTTTGCCCTCTTGAAACAGCTTTGCCTTCTGAATGTTTCCAGCTCTTTCATCAAGGCAGCAGGTTTGACCTCTACACTCTCTAGCTACTTGCAGGCATCCGGGGCTGGATCTAGGGTGTAGCCAGCTTGCGCTGCAGACACAATCTCTTTCTTGGCCCTGAGATGGGACAGTTCCTGCTTCTGCTCATTTTGTCCTAACCTGAAGAACGGGTATCTCCCTGTGCCTGTTAATTATCTCCCCAACATCTCCAGTAAGGGGATATAGTTCTCTGGTGCCCCTCCATTCACCCCATCCATTACTGTGGGATCACAGCAGGCAGTGGACAGACTATTCTCTTACTGCAAATGCTGCCTTTATCTTGCCTCCAGTGTTGATGCCAGAGACTGTGCAGCCACCGATCAGGATATCAGCAATCTTCCTGGGGATTCAATGGACTCACAATCTATTGTATATTTTCACAGAGGCCTCAGTACCTAAGCTATGTCCTTTCTTATTGTTCCTGGGCAGCTTTTGTCTTTATCCCCATGTGGCATGCCCAAGTGTGAAACGCTCTCTCTTTATTGTCTATCATCAAAACTCACTGACTTCAGTATCCAGATCCTTCCTCTTCTTTGGAAGAGGTTATTTCTGTTTTTCTTCGGCTTAGAGGACCTTCTTCTCACTCTGATGCTTCTGCTTCAACATGTTCCCACCTGCCTCTGTGGCAAGAATAATGCAACACTTTGGAGGGACTCTACTTTTGGAGAAGGCCAAGACCTCCATTTCTCTGTCCTCAAGTCTTTACACACTCATTCTATCCTGACACACTTCCTCCTGGTCGTGCTAGACAGACTTTCCACAAAAACTACTAATTCTGGAGCTCCTTATTTCTCTTATTAGCAGTCTCCTCAATTTCTTAGGCCTCATAGCATCACACATAATTGTATGGGAACTAGCTAGCTTTACTAACTCTACTACCTTAAACAGAACAAAATACTTCTGTAATTTATTTTGCCAAGTCAGGATCCACTAGATCGGGCCTTTCCTTGTCAGCCAATGAAATATTTCTTTTTCCCTGGGAAATGGAAAGTCTTCAGGATTAGCCCCATCAGAATTACAAATCAAGGAGATATCTGTTTGTGTTGTTTTTCTTGATAGCTGTAAAAACTTGTCTGCTTTCTTACTGCACATTCAGGAAAGAATTTTATTACAAGTGCCGTACGCTGTGATCTCTGTCCAGGCTTCCTCCCTAAGCTGCTCATGAGTGCTGACTTTCATATCTTTCTGAAGGAAGTTATGATCAGGGACAAGTGTTTTTTACCGAGTTTTCCAGAACTCCTCTTTGGCATGTGTGGGCTACTGAATCATTGAGGCGTACCAGAGAGAAACCTGCAGTGAAAATGACTCCCAGCAATCTTGATTCAACCTGCTACTGATTGGGCTTACTGTGTTTCTCTCAGGGACAGACAGATTCGGTGCAGTCCTTTACTGCATCAAGATAAAGCAGTTCACTGACTCTGAAAAGTAAAGGAAGGCTAGATTTTAAAAGCTGCCCAGCGATTTTTGTCCTCAATTAAATGGGAAGTAGTTGTCCCAATTTCTGAATCCACTTTAAAGAATCCACTCAGCATCCACTCAAAGCAACACATTCAGAATTTCACTCTTGCTCTCCAAGATTTCTTTTGAAATTTTTGAGTTTGGGCATTCAGGTTTAACTTTCCTAGGTTAATTTAATTTTTAATGAAAGATTGAGTTAACCTCTCACCAGTGCACCTTTGAAGCTTTCAATAATCACTAGAATGGCTCTGGGACACTCTAGAGTTACAGCTCTGGAGCTATAACGTCTTACCTGTTTTCCTCTTCTACTTCTAAACATTGCATACAATGATTAGGGTACTATTTAAAGGTAATATTAATGATCTGGTTATACATGCTCCAGTATTCATGATAAATAAATATCTGATGGCAGAAAGCTTATGCAAAACTCCTCCCTATGCAATTACACTTTAGACATATAACCATGTAACATTGCACAAATAAGGTAATACTGTGACCTGAATGGATTCCTGCATACCAGATCATATGTAGCAATGTGAGCTGTAGGGTATTACAGCTGGGAAATCTCAGGCTGCACAGATGGAACCATGGTTGTAGAGCTAAGTGGGAAATTCACTGAAGCTTTTCTGTCCCCAGAACTGGCCTTTAAAAATGAGCGACAGGTTTCCTACCAAAGTAAGAATGGAAAAGTATCGACTGTCTACAGAAAAAAAAAATCTCTTATCCTGAACTCAAGCATAAAAGGAGTCCACCTTCTTTGTTCTTTCTTTACCTTGCCCTTGCTGCCACCCTTTCAATTGAAGTTAAAAAAACCCCCAAAAGCAAGAAGAAAAGCTAGGAAGAACCAGAAAGAAGTGTAAGACAGCAAACAAACAGGAAACACCCCTAAAAAGAATAAACTTTCCCGTTTTGCATCAACCACTAATCAGAGCTTTCAGAAAATAATTACCAATGTTTTTATCAGTTCTGTCTGACTAGCTTGTTCTTCATTAGCTTATTGCATGTGCACAAATAAAACCAGCAGTGATTTCTGCATGCATTCTGATCCTTCCAGAGAGAAAAAGAAATGTTCTTCCTTTCAGGGGTTTCTTTGGATCATTTTTCAAGGAGAATTGAGCATCCTCTCTGCATTAAGCAGCTTAGCTGCTCTTGCCCTACTGCAGGTATGTCCCTGAAGGCTACAGCTGGAATATAACCCTTCTTACACACCACCGCTCTGAAAAACGGACTGCAACCTAACATTGAATGATGGCAAGAAGCAGGAATCCACCTTTAAAGGTCCCTTCCAACCCAACACATTCTATGATTCTATGATCTTGATTTACACTATTATCTTCACATTGATATATCTTTAATAGCCTCACTATGTCAATCCATGGCATTTTTTCACACAGTATTCTAGGGAAATTTGGACAGCAATTCCATTAGGAAAAGTTTAGATTTAGTTGATCCTAAATTGGAAAAAGATGGTAGAGAAAATTACTTCTTAAGGGATGTTTCCACCCTGTTCTTCCACACTACTCTCCCTACAAAGGAACAGGGCAATAACTAGGAAAAACACCTGCACACTGCTGTATCACAAACACGCTCAGCTGCACACATTGCCACAGGGGAGCTGGAGGAGGTGTCAAACCAACTACAGCACTATGGCTGGAAGCCCTGTTTTTATAGGAATATATACAGTAAAAAAATACCAGTATGCTGCAGCTGCTTAGAGGAGGACAAGCAGTCAGGAGTTCTGAGGCACTCCTCCTTTCGACCAACATCAGCCACCTTAGGAATGTCAGTGTAAATCTGCTGCCTGTATTGTCACTGCTCCCAGACCTTTATGCAAACTTCTGCATTTCAGGTCCCAAAATTTCCCAGCAGTATAGGAGTTACTGGCTCCCCTAGCAACTGGGACTGATTCTGGAGACTTGAATGGCCCACTGCTGTTCATAGATGCTCTCCCTGTTTGATAGTTTAGCTGTCATGCACAAAAAAATGATGTATGGAACTTACTTGCTTGGTATTAGCAAGTAATAGAAGTCAAAGACACCTTTTTGCCACTAAATTGCAATTTTAGAGAAGAATATCCTAATTGAACAATTTTTGTGGCATGTGCCTAAGATTTGAGAATGTGTGGGCCTGCATGCCTAAATCGTTTGCTGAGGAAAACTCTGGTGAAGATAATGAAAGAAAAGTAAGGCTGATGTTATGAAAAAACAGCAACTAAACTCTAGTTTTGACCTGTGTCTTTAAATATCAACAGTAATATACTCTGCACTTAACTACATGTTCCCTTACATAGACTGAATTACCACAACTGTATGCAAACCTTGCATACATTTATTTTACACATACTTTCCTGAGCATCTCAAAACCCTGGCTTTTCCAGCTTTTTGTTCCTGGAACCGATTTGCAGTCAGTCAGTTTTTGTATTTGCATCTTTTCACTTGCACACCCTGGCGCTTCCTAGACGGAGACTTCTGGCAGCTCAGCTTTATCTTGCTGTTTGTATTCTGTGGAGTTTTCTCAGCAGCAGCGCAGAGCAGATGGCAGGCCTTCCTCCTTTCTTTAAGATGCACCAACTGACTTGCAGCCACGTATGGCCATGGAGTAGAGCTTGAATGCAACTGTACATGCAGATAATGGTAGAAGAGAGAGGGTCTGCGAAGCAATGCACTACGTGACCCCACTCCTGACACTTCCACAAATCACTGTCACTCACCTTTGAGTCAAGTTCCTCCCTGCTGCTCTGGGTCAGAGGCGTGATTGTATCAGTAGAGAGCAGCTACAGCCAAAGCTGAGTTGCGCTCAGCTCCATACAAACACAAAATAACGGAAAAACCCCAGTCATGGATGAGGCAAAATCATCCCTTACCTTTCCTACAAAATCAGTTCCTGTCCAGTTGGTAAAATGGCAGTATTTTGTGCTAGTTAGAGATAACAGTTTCAGCAGCTACAATAATACCACTGATTTATATGGAGCTGCGTTAAGAGAACGTGGGCATCGTGCACATATTAAAAGAAAAACCTTTTCAAACTCTTCTGCCGAACCAATTGACGTGAAAAGCTTCCTTCTGCCACCTCCAAGCAACATCCAAATCCTGTGTGTCTATGGCAAGCTGTGAGACAACATTAGAGAAGGTTAAAACAGTCTCTTATAGCAAAGTTTGTGCTTTTCAAATTCTTACAAGCTTAACTAATTGTTCACATGTTTAATGAGCTTTAAATAAATGGATGAATCCTCATCTGTTGGTGTTAATGCAACTATGCAAATTACGCAAGTGAGAATCTACTTGGAGCACACTGTTTTACCTCTTCTCTCTTTGACAAAACTGGTTTCTAACCCATCCATATTTATCCTGAGGAAAAACGCAGCGCATCAACAACATTCCATGTGGGACAGAGAGAATTATCTACAGGGAGCAGCTAACGTGATCTAGTGCCTATGTCAGTTCAGACCTCATCCTCCTTTGCACTTTTCTCCTACCTTCTCCCCTACAAAAAAAGACTTCATTTCTCCCTATCTCTGACCTGAACAAACATCCCTCGCTAGCTGACAGCACCCCACGGAGCCGGACTCCGTGACAGGATAAACCCAGATGCTCTGAAGACCAGTGTGAAAGCCTGGCTCATACAAACGAAGAGTTTGATTTTTTAAGTCAGCAAATCACTGAATTGCCGGGACATGCTGCAAATATGTCTAATTACTGAAAGGCATTCCTCCAGCTCCACAGACCATTAGATTGCTAGTTTAAACACAAACTGACTTAGAGCTTGTCTATGCAAGGAAGCTACTTCTTAGTAAGGAAGAAAGTGAATTTACAGCTGAGCACTATTATTCTTTTATTCTTCTCTGGACGTATTCAATGTGCATGAAGTAAACTGCTCTTTGGTCAAGCTTTGAGTGAATATTGGCCTAGGAATGACTCCTGGAAGACTATCCGGTACAATGCAATTCCAGCCTTGTGAGACCCAGTGAAGACAAATATGCTGAATATACTGAAATATGCTGTAAGAACCAGTGATGAAAAAAGCTAGAAGAAAACCATAACTTTCTTGCAAAATTATGGTTATTACCCATAGTAACCCACTCTTGCTGTGCCTCTGTAGCTTGCCAAACAGATGGCAGGTTAACTGCTGGAAGGTTAATGCCTAAACAGCCTCGGCAAAGGCTCTCACTGTATCACGCACACATGCACAGACAAGGTAGGTCCTCCTCTTAGTCAGACAGCTATTAACAGAACTATTACATTTTCAAAGGGAAAATGAGCTTTCCTGATGCTTCATTTCCTCTTCCATGCTGTGCTGAAAAATTTTCTGGCCTTCTATCCTTCTCTTTCCTAAAACTCACCTCAAGAGTTCCTTTTCAACCAAGCTCTTCTTACTGGTCAGGCTCTTCTCCCTCTATTTTCAGCACAGCTGTTGTACCCAAGAGGTCTTCTCTTCTCTGTCCACTTTGACATACCATTCTTTCTTCGCTACTTCTTGTCCCATCCTTTCTGACTTAATGCTGACTAAGGAAGACAGTTAAACCTTCCTGAAACAGGGCTACAGAGCAAGACCTGTACTCAATAGAAAGGTGATAATTTCCAGACATGACAGCACAGTCTGAAAATATCCCTCTTCCAGTAGTATAAGTCACAGATAAGTTTTCATTCTCAACCAGAGAAACATACACAAGACTAGGCCATGGATATATTAAATTGGCATAAACTTTGGCACCACTAGTTTGGTCATGGCATACCCATCAGAACTGAAGAGTCTAGTTCCATTCCTATAAGCTGCAGAGATGGTCAACTTGAGATAGATAAAAACCACTTCCAGTTACATTGATCCTTTTTATAAATGTATATATGGCCCTCAATAATTACATTTTAAAATAGAAGTTTGGAATCATGAGGACAATTGTCTGAGAGCCTCAAAGTATGTATACTCAGATTTCATAAACACATCACACACAGGGCCACCTTTCTAGTAATCTGTAAGCAAAGCAATAAAAGATTCAGCTTGAACTCCCTTGGCAACACTAGACTGTGACTAACACAAATTTTAGAAGAGTCACAGGCTGAGCCCCTGTGATTGTGGGATTTTCATGTGCATTTAGATGCAAGAGGACAGAAGAAACAGAAGTACTATGAACAACATCTGATTTCTGCTGTGTACAGGTTGAGCTCCATGCATAGTGCAGAACCCTCAAAACTGTAAAAGAAGACAGGTTTAGGTCTCTCCTTTACAAAGACCCTCATTCCCCTATACCCTTCTCCCAGACAAAAAATATTTTGTCAAGGCTAAACAAAGGAAATTTTAAAACAATGTGAAGAGAAACTTCCAAAAAACTTACAGGAAGAAATGAAAAGACATTACGTCCCTTTTACTTAATCTGCACATGCCTTTTTAACCTTTGGGCAAGACCACTGTTTTTGAAGGTGGAGGAGATGCAGATGGAGCTTGGAGTGGTAGGTCCTTGTCCCCTTCTCACAGGGATTTCATGTGCTGGTGCACGACAGTACCCAAAGTGCAGCAGAGGCTCCACCACCCCACGCAAGGTTGAAGATGATTTGGATCCTGCTGTTCTTGGGTGAGTTTTTTGGTTATTTTTAACAGCCTTTTTTTGTTGTTATCCTGACAGTGCCTGAGCAGAAGTGAGCTGAATGCTCCCTAGGATGGGCAGAGACATGCAAAGCAGAGCTAATTGCTTTAGTTTGGAGTACATATGGAACAAAAAATGTCAAGCTGAAACTGCAAAGCATTAACTGCCACACAAGGTTTGGGCATCACTTAATTCAAGATGCGCCTATGACCTAAAACTGGACAGAACTTCTCTTTCAAAGTGTGCATGGTTACTATTAAAACAGAAATAAAACCTTCTGGCAGTGAAGAATCATTCTGACAGATAACCTTTGAAACCAGTATTACCCATATCCCCAGCCAGAAGTCAATACCCTTCTTTATAAGCAGGAATCACAGAAAAAGCATCAGCTTCCTCCTTCAGGCATGTTCAGGTGAGACAAATTTTGCTGGCACGAAAAGACCTCCACAAAAACCTTCCCCCCCCCCCCCTTTTTTTTTTTTTTTTCTGAAGACGTTGT
>VXBO01005158.1:275366-312896 GCA_013400135.1 Rhinoptilus africanus
CAGACATGTATTAGACTAACACCCAGAGCTTCAAAGCTATGCAGAATTCTGCAGAGAGATGTGACAGCTGCTCCAGCCTCTGAAAATCAGGGACTCAGAAGAGATTACATGTTTGTTGCCCAGACATAGAAAGCTACAGAGTGATAATGAGGGCTAACTGTAGAGTGATTGAATATTTTTAAATAAAATGTCTAGAAATCCATACTGACACCATAAACACCAGGAAGGGTCCACAGCAATTTTGGGGCAGGATTCAATGCTTACAGCTGAAGAAGGATTGGCACATACTCAACCCCCAAACCTTAAATCTGTAAACACTCAACATGTGGGTGCTTTGGCACACTGCTCTGGAGAACATCTGAAGCAACAATCTGAGCTCATGGGATTTTTGCAGCTTCTTTAGGAAAAAGAGCAAACAAAAAAAATTAAAACTGTCACAAAATTCAGCATCTTCCATATAGGTGGTTTGGTATTAATATTTCTACATGAATCACTATGTGTAGTATTATATGAAGTTCTGTATTGGAGGTGGTTCTCTTGATTTACAGAATGGATGCATATGAGGAAAGCATGTTACAAATAGAGACAATGCTTAGTTAGGAACAATCTTTCTTTTTAAGCTTTGCTTTTTGGCTGTTAGTCATTAATATTCCCATAATGAGTTTCAGTCTTTAACTTACTATCTAAGGAGATTTTGGTCTGTCCCTAAAAAGCAAACATATAGTCTGAATGTATGCCAAATCTGCCTTCTGTTTGACATAGATCAATACAAACACTGCCTCATTTTTTGCATTTAATTCTGCTTATCAGCTATTCCACTTTTTCATTTTTAGAAGTACTGCATATCCAAACTGCTTTAATATCTCTAAATTAAAAATTGGTAATGAATACACTTATAGCAAGTAGTAAACTCACAGCTTTATAAAAGTAGTATTAGCTGGAGATAATAAATAATTTACCCACAAATAACTGGAGATTTTTAATAACTAAATGCAGTACTGGAGCTGATACATTCTGACAGGAATTTCTGAGTTTGATAATTTCTTTTTTTCACCAAACTTTGCCACTAATTATTTGACCACCTCTATTAGGAGACAATTACATAATGATAGAAACATGCAATTATCTTTGATCACTTGATTTGTTAATTTTACTGATATCAGTAAGATCAACTCAATATTCAGTTTGGGTCTGCCTGTCAAAGATAAAAGATTCTACAACTGATCCATGAGACAACAGTGTTTACTAAATTAAACACTGTTACTGTTTAGTTAGCCCCCTCCCAAGACATACTATATTTACGACTTCTTACTCTCTTACAGTTGAATTCAAGTTTTTATCCTGCCACAAACTCTTCATAGGGATGAGCCTGCCTTGAGAGGGTCATTTTGGTAAAATCTGTAAGTTTAATCATTTCTATACATGCCATTTTAAAAGTTGAGTTAATTTTACTTTTACTATGTGATAAAAAGGGGGTCTTTGGTCTCCTCAACACACAGAGGCTTTAAGCATGGGGTGACTAACCTAAGTCCTTGAACAAATTGTGCATTCTAGATGTAGCTGTTGTGCCACAGATAGTAATATTTTGTACAGGTGGGGACTGCTGGGTAATCCAGCCCCCTCCCCCAAATATGAAATGAGCCAAGGAGTTTCTCAGTGTGTCTTGGGTGGCCCAGGGGTCCATAAGCTAACCCATCCTAACTCCACTTCTAATGGCATAATTGGATGCTTGCGATCAATCAGTATTACCTCCTACCTGGGAACAACACTGGGAAACCCTGCCTCTTTGATCGTCCAAGGTGTGTGGTGTGTTGCTTCTGGTTCTCAGCCATGTGAAGACTATTATGCGTCCTGTGTTGCCAGGAGGCTGTGTTACCTTGCTTCCAACCTTACATTAATGTGAGTGATTGCAATGTTTTTCTGTCTATAAATCGTCCCCTGGGAAAGTCTGTGTATCCAATAACTCTCCTCTTGCTTCCTCTTTCCATGAAAATATCTGGAATAACTGTCTGATGGTACACCTCTACACTGAATTACTCAGGTCCATAGTCCACTTGCCCTGGTTTCCTGACATCTCCATTAAATAAATGTTAGTTTACGTAATCCTCTGGGGTTTTGTTTTGGTGGGATTTTTTATTTGGCTCTGTGTTGAATGTGTTTTTATTTGGAGGTTTTTGTTTGTTTGTTTTTGTTTTTTTAACCCCTGAGATAGCAAACTAATTATATAAGACCTAACTATAATTTTAGAGATAGCTTACTCTTGTCAAAAGGCAGCCTAGATAAGACAGCATCAGATCTGCCATATGTAATCTTTTTGTAATATCCCAGAAGATTTTGCACCCTCGAAACACCTCTACATGTCCTCATACTACAGCCTAAGGCATGCAACATACCATTTCAGTTCCATGCTAAAAATACTATGCTGCAAGGCTGGAAAAACGCTGACCACTGCAGGAAAGTGTATCTGCCTTACAGCCATAAGGCATCCCTACTCCAAGTGTTTATGCAGTGCATATGTGACCACCTTGGTCTACAGACCCCAGCAACTGCAGACATAACTCTACATCACTTGAGCTGAAGGCCAGGAGTGGGATGCAGTTAGCCAGGTTATACAGCCAAGAACTCTTCCCGTTATCAACTGACTTGACACTTCATCAAGCTTATCTTAGTACTGAACTTGAGCAGTAACCTCAAATGCTTTTGTAATAAAGTCAGTGGAAGACCAAGCCATGTATTGTGCTGTAGCATCTGCTTGAGGAGGAAGTGAAAGTCTCAGAGCACTTGAACGGTATCCTGGGTAAGACCATATCAGTTCTCACCACAATGCTATGCAGGGAAAGAGAAAGGGGACTTGGTCTCTAGTTTCACACTGAGGCCTGTTTTCTCCAGCAAGATGAAAACAGCAAGACTCAAGGGCATTTCTTATTAGTAACTTTTCTCTAGGTGAGGTGTTTCCACGCTTATTGAGGTGGCAAAAACGGAGACGCAGACCACAGCTGCTGCTGTCAAGGTTTTTATGCATATATTCTCTTAGTCCTGTTAGCTTTAGCTCAATGTGGAATGTCCTAGTGTATTGGTCTGGTCAGAAGATGGTTTATTCCAGGAACAAGTACATAAAATGTACCTTTGATTTGCCATTGTGCCATAATTTTCAGATCAGAACTTTGAAGGTCTCCGAGTCTGTGTGTTAACAGAAGAACATAAGGATGGTTGCAGTGGTCAGATCAGAGCTCTGTCTCCCTCAGTGTCCAGAGGGGAGCGGCAGACATTTAAGGAAGAATATAAATAGAGGGCAAGCATTTAGTGTCATTTCTCTGGCATAACCTCTCTGTCTCCAGTGATCTGAAACTCAGCGATGGTAGAGTCTCCTTAAGTTTGAAAAAAATAATAATTAAAAACCAGAAGAAAATACCACAGAAAATCCTCATTGGCATCATGGCAGATTCTGAAACCTGCCCAGGTCTGCATACACCGCAGGAATAATTCCTACCAATCTACTTCAGTTCCTACAGGAGGAACCGGTTTATCTTTGGGGATTTGTGGACTACAGCTGTAGCATTAAGGAGAATAAGCTGGCCTTGGAGTGGAGTTTAGTCATTATAAACAGTATTAAAACAAAACATATTTACATGAAGGTGAAAGAGTATGTCAGGTCTAGTTTGAACTAAAGGCCCGGGCTGTGTACAGGTTCTTTATCAGGTCTCTGATAAGTTTTTTGCAAAGTGGGAGGATGGGATGTGGTTCCCTGGAAAAGAACATATTATTCTCTCTAGATCAAACCAATTTGCATCAAAGCACCAAGAAAAAAATGCAATTGCAATCTCTCTGTGATTTAATTTTACTTTTTAAAAGGATTATTAACGAAGTTCTGATTAACAATACCAGCAGAGATACACCCAGCAACACTGTAGCTATTAGTATGCACTTTACCAGTGTTTTTTGTTTCTGAGTTTTTCACTTATATTTGATGCATAGGCTCTAAGGCCTTCTCCACCAGAACAATTGGAAATACCTACAGAAAAAAGAGTGAAAACTGTGATTACCAGTCACATGAATCCTGTTTTCTCTTTGATGACAACATATAATCTAGATCTGCTGCAGTGTTCTTAATCCATATATCTCAAAGCATTTTACAAAATAGACCGTAAACATTGTCTTCATTTTACAAAAAGAGGCTTGAATATGGAAGGAAGTGTTCGAGGTCACACTGAAAAGTACTGGCAGAGGTAGGAACTGAATGTGTCTGTCCTAAGTCAGGGAAAACAAACAGTGAACTTTTTATTTGACGATCACACCAAAAGCTGGGGAAACAATCATTGTGCTTCAACCCAAATCAAAAGACATGTTGATAAGTTATCAAAGTAATGCTGAAATATGAAGTACAAGTTACAACATTTCCCGTTGTTTTTCTAGCCAAAACATATCCTTGAACTCAACTGAGATTTGGAATTGTTTCCCATTTTTTACTTGGTGATTGTAATTACTTTTGCCAGTAATATGTGAGAGCTCCAGTTCAGAGTGTTACTTGGTCACAAATATCCCCAACACAGTGTAAGTGTAACACTGCGAGATAGATGCTGAAAGAGAAGCCTGAGCTTCTGTCCCTTTCAAAGGACAATCAGTAAAAAAAATGCTAGTATTAAAATAACCTGATAAGTAACCTGATAAACAGAACATTATTTTCTTTTGCCTAGGATAGTTACTGAGCTACAAAGAGGAAGTGGTCTAGATCTTCCATTTCTGCAACTTTTTTGTAAAGGGCAGAAGAACAAGAAGGGTGCCAGAAGAGCACAATGCATTCAAAGATGTTGTCTAAGGAAGCCATAATGAAAACTGCACCACTACAAGATATGTGAGATGTCAACAACTATCTGACTGTCATTTACTGACTTCTAGGTACAGCTAAAACATGAGATGTATCAGACCAAATGTCCATTGATCCTGTATCTTGTCTCAGGCAGTAGCCAAAGACAAGCATTTGGGAAAAAAATACAAGAATAGGAGAGTCATATACTTTCAGTCATATACTTTCGCTGATATACTGTCATCTTTCAGTGGTTTGAGGTTTAGGGAGAAACTGTATCCTCACCTTTGTGTTTATTAGCTCATGATGGACTTCCATTAATTCATCTAATGAAATTTAAATAAATTGACATGGCTACTCAGTGGTGATGCAGCATGACCATCATGTCTGATGTAAGAACACACACTGCACTGTCAAACATTCATATGGAGCACAGCTAACACTATGATAACCACAGGCAAATGTGGACCTGGTGCTAGACACATGTTTACAAATAAAGTCATCATCGATTTTGCTGAAAATGTTTCAAAACTGGTCTCTAGCTGGTTGTTCTTGTTTTCAAAACAACTCATCAACATAATGATCTACCTTTGTGACCTATGTTATGAGTAACACATAAAGATTATTGAGACAGTATTGCCATGAGGGGTATTGGCAGCTATGGACCTTCACCTACAGCGTTTTGCTGTGAACACTTCCTCACCCCCTGCCCTGTACCAACAGAAGATGGCTGTCATCTCTTCAGCTAAACTGGGGAGACTGAAATTATGACTACACTTTGAAGCGGGTGCTGCCTTAGTCATCCCTGGCACTGAATCCATGTATTTACAGTGAAGCCTCTACAGGCGATACTCTGCAAGGGCTAAATGCTTTTTAAAAAATCAGAAAGCTAAAATAATTAAAGCAAGGAACAAATACTTAAAAGCTCAGTAATTCACTTTCATACTTTCAACAATCTGTCTTTTGATGGGAAACACTTCCTACAATTGCGGGGATACTCACCTGTCCTTGGGCTATGCAAATGTTGGAAAAAAAGATTAGTCCAATCTTGTGTACACAAGACTTGTGTTTAATCCAGGATGTGGCTGATACCGTTCACACTGAATTTACATAATGCTGGAAACAAAGGGTGAGCAAATCCAGCTGCCATGCCTTCTCTCTCTTTCTTGTACGTAACCTATTACATGAGATGACTGATCAAATTTTTAAAACCTTTAAAAAGCTTTAGGTACCTGGTTCTTTTTTTATTATTGTCGTAATTTTTAAGTGTAAGACATTTCAAAGAGCAAACATTTTCACATAAATTGCTCCTGTTCCTAGCTCAGCAGTTTGGACAATGTTATATTGGAGGGGAGGAGCAGGAAGGAGGAAGGACTTCAGCCAGGTGCACCATTAAGTTTAGATGCTACTGACCCAAATATTGTGTTCAAAGGCACTGAAGGTTGCATGAACATACTTGATTTGTGTTCTTAAGGACATAAATATAGTGTAAATATAAAGTCCTTTATTAAAACTCTGAACGTAGGACAGGTTTCCAAAGTTTCCTGATCACATGTAGCTGTTACTAGCTTCCTTGGAAAATGTACATACTGAGCATCTGGAAATTGGACTACTTTTGTTAATTTTTTCAGCTTCAGGTCCTGGACACTAGAGTTTTGCTCGTTTTTCTCTATGCAGGAGGAACACAGAATTGTAAAGCTAAGAAAGAGAAAAGAAACCAAAAAGCCAAGCTATCACTTGGGGGTTTTTTTAACTGAAATAATTTCTAGTCAGTCACTGAGTGCATTTTATTTTTATTAGCTTTAGTAATGTTGTCAACTCCTAATTTTCCAGGAAAATACAAAAAATTCTCTGTGCAGTGAAATACACCCCGATGAGTTTGCTTCCTACTGTCAGAAAGTACTTAATTAAAGTAAGAGAACTGAGGTTTTAAACAACATACTCATTATAATGAAAGGGCTTGGGATCCTGAAAGGGTGGAACAACACCAGCAAGAAGGCATCTCTTTTGTCTGTAGATTATTTTGTTCTAAACAGGATGACTCAGGGCATGAGCCACAATAAAAGCTGTCAATACAGAGGAAGGTGTTCTACTTCCCTGTTGTCTACTGGGCTGATCTTTCAGTGCCTAGGAATGGCTGGAGCTTTCATCCTGTGGTTTTATCAATGTTGTCTGTGGAGGCTGACTTAGCACCGTCTGTTACTGTGTCAGTGCTTGCAAAATTCCCTTCCCACAAATAAAACCACCAGCAGCAATACTTGTTTCTTGCCGGCCTGCTGATTAACAAGCAGGTCTGGGCCAGCATTACTCTGAACATAAACATCCATCTGCCATTCAATAAATTGTATTAAAAAATCAGTGTCAAGGGCTCCGTGCAAACTTGTAGGAGGTGTATGTTATAAAAGCTTTGTTTAAAATAAAAGTGTGACCTACCCCAGCTGGGCATGAGATCTGTGAGTTTTGTGGTTAGAGCTGTGTACCTGTGACAGTTCCTTCTTATCGTGGTGACACAGGGCTACTGGCTGGCTGGGGTTGATAGCTGCAGGTGTATTCTGATTACTGCTAGTACTGCGAGCCATACGCACCTAATAAACTGCAGTTCTGAAGCAGTTTGAACATACAAACCAACAGGGAAATACTGGCTTTTTCAAAGCAAAGGAGAGGGGAGGAAGCCCATTGGCAATGAGGACAGGATTCCACCCCTGGTGTTCATCCACAGCTTAACCTATGTGTTACAAGTTGGCAGATCTCAGACTGGTAGCTTGTGGAATAACGTTATCTGCAGATATGACTCTTGAAGAAAATGCTCCATATAACTCTGTTCTTACCTTGCACCAACATAAGATGTCCTCTGATTTCGTCTGAGAACCATACTTTCTGCTTGCAGTCAGAGGTAATGTATAGGTTGCCTTTACTGCTGCTTGTGGTCACTTTCCTTCTAGCTTTAGTCAGAGCTTGTTCGATCCATTTATATTTGGGGTTTGCTGCTGGACTAGTTTTCTCTTTTTGTAATGAGCCAAGTCAGTTCATAAAAGCTGATGTGGCTGCCTGTGCTGGCACAAGGGGAAGCAGTAGGAAGGGGAAAGATGGGAAAGGGAAGTAATATTACACTGTATTGTTACCTAGCCTTTCTGGAACTCTTCTACTCTCCCCTAGCCTTGGTTATCTAAAGTAATTCTGTGTTCTCAGCAGGTTTTGCTGCTTTAATGAGAAAGGAACTTTTATTTTCTAACTAGTAACCAATTTTTAATCCTTCTCAAAGCTTTCTCAGCCTGTGGATTTCAGCCTTTCTTAATAGCTTAACAAGGTACTTCAAAAAAGCTATTTAGAAAACTTTGGTTCTTTATCGTGAAAGGTTTGTTTCATTCCCCCTTCAGCCTATGGAGCTTGGCCTTACACCACTGAAGTCAAACTGCTATATTGGTTGGGAACCTAGCAGCCAAGAATCTGCTCCTCTAGTCTTCCTAAGAAATTTACTTCAGAAGTGAAATTTATAAAGGCAAGACTATTTCAACCCCTATTATACTGTTCATATCACTATGCTATGTAATTCCATCTCTAATGATTTGCTTCAGAATATTTCCTTCTAACAGTTTTTCTCAGAAGAGTAGCATGATGGGAGTGACTCTACAGCCAAGCAGCTGTTCTGAACGATAAAGAGCATAATTTTTGCCACCAGCACAGCTATTTTATTTCTTGGTTCCTTAGGAGCTCCCAGGCAAATGTCAACCAGTCCTGGCAAACACTCACCAATTCCTGCAGTTTTTGTATCACATTTCTTTATAACGCCTCTACCTACGACAACGCTCCATCAGCAGACAAACATCAGTTTTTCTTTTCCCTTGTTGTGAGGACTGCAGCAAAATGCTCGTTTTGCTGCTGCCTTTTGATGTTCTCCCTTGACAGAAAATGTGTACTTTGGATTATATTTATTTTTCCGTAGAGGATATAATAAGGAAACAACAAATGTAATGTCCAGAGAAAGGATCCTTCTCCCTGTTTCCATACTATAAGGACAGTGCCAAGGAGAGGGTGAACTACAGCCCTGCCCATGGATACACTACACATGCCAACAGTTCAGATTATCTTTTAATGTCATGTATAATCAGGCATCCCCCATTGATTCCCAGTCAGAAACAGAGCCTTATTATCCAAGGTACTGCCAAACAATTAACCAAGAAAAGCAGCAGATGCTTACATGGAGCTTATTCATACCTAGAGAGCTTATGTAATTTCTGACATCTCCTGTTTCCAGCTGGACTATAAACAATGTTAAACATTTACATCTTCAAAGTTTTAATTGCTCTCCATAGGAATCCAAATGAGATATGTGCTATACCTATTATTATCCATGTTTACGAGGAGCAGGAGACAGGAATGGTGAGTTGGATAAACATTCGTGAGAAGTTCCTGGCATCTGCCTGTAAAAGAGGCCACTAGATCTTCTCTCAACATATGCCTTCTCCCAGCTGCATCACATATTCCACCTGAACTAAGAAATGAATGAAGGGTATAATCACATTTGGAGGCTGGAACTATTCATTCATATGTGGGCTAAAGAGATAACTTCCACTTAAAAATTACCTGTAGCCTATTACAACCAAATGTGTTCAAAATGCCCTTCCCTTTCCTTACATTGTTGCCCGATACCTTTGACAGGGTATCTGCTGCATAAGTATAATGTAAACTTCAGAGAGGAGTCTGCTTGCAGACTGAGTGGTATGCCTATTCTGTTTGGAGATATATACCCTCAGACACCAAGGACTACCAAGAATTTTCCTTCTAGAAGCAGCAGCAAGGTTGTGTACCAAAGAGACTGTGGACGGGCAAGTAAACAAAGTGGTGGGGAAAGGACGAGTGAGTTTTAACAGCGCTTAGGTCCAGGTTTTTTGGGCAGTTTACCAGGGCAGATCAAGGCATGGATGCGGAGCCTTGGAAAGACAATGAATTCCTGTGCTGAAGTGGGAAGAGTGACTACTTCAGAGTAGAAAACCCTGTTTGCTCATCTGTTAGTCTATGTATCCTCGTCACGTCCTATGGGAAAATGAGTTTCACCAGTCATGTGCCAGGTGTGTGTGGTTTTATTAATAACTTCTGAACCCATAGTCCAGTTACAGTCAAATTTGACAGAGAGAGCCATCACAAAGATATAGCCTTCCTTCACATTTTAGGAAAATAGGTGGATGGATGGCAGAGTGACTCTATCAGCATGCTCACCAAGGGAAAGGCGGCACTAAACACTGATTAACAGCAAAGACTGCGCATGGGACAGAGATGCTACCCGTTCCCCAACCACTCGAAAGCTCTAGTCAGAGCCAAACTTAACTGACCAGAAAAACTCACTCTGCAGTCAGTTTACTGGTGTCTAATGAGGAGTGTGTTGACAAAGCAGCTTTGATACAACTGTTAAAAAATCAAGCAACTGTAAGTCACACATTCAAACACACCAGGGTTTATGAATTCTGCTACGTCTGAAACTAGTTCTTATGATCCAAGAAATAGGATGCAAAGGGGGCAGCATCACATGTTCATGTTTTTATATCTATTCAAAAAACCACCTCAATTCAATGTAAATAGGCACAAGCAGTTAACCCATCCTTGCTCACTTTTCTAGTCACAGGAATAAAAAGAACCATACATCTCAGGAGCAAAAGTCACTGGAATGCCTTGGATTTCAGCACTTTTCAATCTTTTGTTTCCCAAGCATTTTTTAAGTGTTTGAGATTTACATGAAGATAACAAGGGCTGTGCTGTGCCCCTTGCATGGAGTCTTGGAAATTAAAGGGCTAAGATAAAATGTTATCAGGACAACATTAACATGACTCCAGAGGCTCTGATGAACATTTCAGAAGATAGTTAACAGGCACTAAAGTCTAGCCTTGCTATTCCCACCCACTCTCATTCCCATTCCTATCCCAGTCTAACAGAATTTCTCAGGTTACCACTGACCTTTAGGTTCCTGCCAGAACTGTACTGGCTGTCAATTACTTCCAGAAGTTTTCAAAAAGATCTAGAGCTGTCCTGATCTAGAGGGTAGTTTCTCCATCCAGGTAGTCAACATGCAGTCTTTGCTAGGGATTTGCTGATTTGTTAGCACTTTAATACCTTACAAATACAAAACCTGACAGTATCTTTCACTCTCCATGTTATTATGATCTGAATTTCATTTTACATTTAGCAGTGGTACTCAGGAGGTGTCTGTTCTAGTTTTGATCTGCTATTCCCTATTTGAATCACAAACTGGAGAGAAATACAGAAACAGCATCTCTGAATTGTCANAACTTTCTGTGTCTGAAAAGAAGTCCAAGGCCCACCGACTTCCACAGCAGAATTGTCCAAGATAGTTGTATTTTCTGCACAGTCTGCAAGAGAATACTTTGGATGGGCCTTTCCCTGTCATTGCATCCTCTGTCTCCATGCAGATCATCTGAGGCAGCCAGAAAAGAACCCTACTAGCCTGCATCTTTACAATGGTCCATAGATGTGACCCAATGCCAGTGAAGTGACTGTACCACCAGCTCATGCTCTTTCTGGAGGATATTATCCCTTTGAGGCAAGTGTTTCCCCCTGACCTCTATCCCTGTCTAAAGTGCTGTGGATAAATAGTACAACCCATTTTGGTGATTATTATGAGAAAATCAATGAGAAAAAGTAATTGTGATTTGTGAGTTAGCAGATGCTGAATATTTTAATCCTTCTATTTCTGTGACGTTTTTGCCATCCTGCAGCTCTGCAACATCGTATGAGAGAAAAAAAATGTGCAGGATAATGGAGGCCTTAAATAAACTTTCCTTATTTTAAGTCTGGTTTCCTAAGAAATCCCAGCTAATACTAAAGCACTGACTATCCATCTGGTTATTTCTACTGGGATGAAACTCTAAACATGAGATGATTGACTTGTGGTCTAAGTCCCTAAATATAAAGTTTATAGAATAGTCTGGTTGGCAAGGAGAATAGTGCCATCTGCCCATAGGATGTTCACACTGCTCTCTCAACAAGCAGACTGACTTAGTCCTTACATACCCACAGTGACAAAGGAGAGGAGGGCGTGGAGTCATTTGGTGTGCAGATGCTGACTCTGCCGAGTTGAAAATAGCTTGTTATGGGCCAGCCTGCTGCACCAGAGGTCTGGAGCATCACTGAGGGTTATGGAACAGGTATGCAAAGCAGAGGCAGTGAAGATCAAGGGTGAGGGCTTGAGTGGCTGGCATTTCCAGACCCTCAGACTTACCACCTCAGAAACAGGAATCTGCAGCATCAGCAAACAAATTTGCTTTCCTCTTGTTACACCTGAAGAAAGCCAAAAGGGAGCTTGCAACAAGAACTAATATTGAGCAATACTCCTGATTTCCTCAAGTGCAGACCCTCTTCTTTAAGAAAACTGTGCTGTCTGCCCCTAAGATTTTTACACTGCTTTTGCATTTCAAAAGTTGAGTGCCAAGCAGCTGGATCTTTCCAGTTGCTTGCTTTTGCCAGTTTGTGGATGAGCTGTCCACAAGCCAAGTAACATGTCAGGCAGGATGCAGTCACGAGGAAGCTGGAGGAGAAGGAGAGAGCTTTCTCAGACTGATGACGTTTGTACTTTTTAGATTCGGACAGAGCAGGGAGTGGAGGCTTTATTCTGTGTGGTGAAGCTGACACTGCCAAACTGGAAATGCCTCATAATATCTAGGCCAAAGTGCTGCCATGGAGGATGTTGAGCATGATCTCCTCCACAACCTCTTCAGGTTTTTAACGTCCCAATGGAGGTAGAATAAGTATAAAAATATACCTTGTCCTATACACATCTAAACAGTATAAAAAGTCTGCAAGGAGAAGCAGCTCTACAAAAGCAGCTCTACAGTCCTAAACAGCCTTATGAAGGTACTCAATAAAGCATCCTCTCTATTCTCTGTCTGAGCAACCTAAAAAAGTAAAAAACATTCAGCTATAAACTGCCAGACAAGAGCCGCCAAACTTAATTTTGCCAGAGCATCAGTGATGGCCAGAATTACAGAGAGAACTAGTGTGTATGAGACCAGATAGCATACAAGGATGCTTTGCACCCACTCTAATGACTCAGTTCAGACACAAATTTTATTCTGGTTTCCTTATTTGACCCTCTGAATTAGCTGCGTTTGGTAAAATACTGTAGTCAAGATTTTAGAGTCACTGGACTCTTCCTTGAATTCCTTCCTGGGATTTATACGGGTTGATATGCTGTGTTCACAGAATAGCTTAATTGTGGAGAGAATTTTTATTCCAAGGCAGCGCTGGTGTTAACCTGCTGACGTGAGTTTGATTTGGTCATTGTATTACTTTAATCTTAAGTATTATCAAAAGCAGTACAACTCTGAAGAAATTTTTTCTTGATTTTATAGTTAATCATTTGCATAAAATTTGTCTTAAGTTTCTGTGTCTAATGTAAGCAATGTGAGTCAAGGCATTATAGCTACTTGTAGAGGACATCAGTGAATTCATGTAAAAGCCTCACCAGCACCCTTAATTAGCCTCCAGATCTACCCTGTCTTTTAAAAAATGCTAACTGTGTCATTAATGCCTATCATTAAGAGGGAATATAACTCCAAAGAAATGATTAGTGGCTAAATATAACAACTAGCTGTGTCATGAGATAAAATACACTTCAGCTCCCTGTGATTACACCATCAGCAAAGGGTGGGGAAAAAAGGACATATTCTCCCTAGGCAAATGCAAAGCTTCAAAGGCAATAAGAGCCTGTCAACCTGCTAATCTCAAGTGCTACCAGAATTGGAACTGTCAGGATGCACTAAATACTTTGCCAAGAAATGTTTTTCCTTAGTGGACATAATAGCATTGAAAACACGGAATACTCCGCATCAAAAAAACCCACATCACAACATGCAAACTGAATTCCATGCTTGCCATCTCTCTCTTCTTTTACTCATATTAGTGATTGTGTTCCACTATGCAATGAGCACAAAAGGAAGATTATCTGTTGAAGTGTGATGACATCTTTCAGTCAGCATCACTTAATCACAGAATAACAGAATAATTCAGGTTGGAAGGGACCTCAGGAGCTCTTGAGTCCAACCTTAGGCTCAAAGTAGGGTCAACCCAGAAAGCAAATCAGGATATATAACAATGTCTGGAGAAACCGGCCCAGATCACTCTTGAGTTCATCTGCCTTTAAAGGTCAACAGAGCAGTACAAACATGCTGGAGTAATAGGTAGTAATTAGGCTTTCTTTAGCTGTAACAGTACCACTTAGCAAGCAAGAATTGTACCACTGTTGTGGCAGGGGGTTACATGTGGAAGGCATTAGGAAGGGGAAGTGGAAGGATAAGGAAGTATTCTTTCCTTGATGGAAAGCAACAGAGTTTTGCTGGGTTGCATGGTGTGGCCTGTGAAAGGACATGTGGTTGCTGGGTAAAACAGGAAGCAGGGAAATCTGCTGAGCTTTGGTTATTGAGGTGGTAAATTACAGAAAAAGGGCAAAGAAGTTTCATGCCATTCCTGCCTCAGACTAAGTCAGTAAGAAAAGTTCACTGAAGAAAGTCATGCTGTGATTAGTTATCCCAAAACCTCGCCTGTGGGATATGTGTTTTCCATATAACTGTGAAGTTAAATTCAGACAACTTCTAAATTTTTACTTTGTCTTGAGCTCTTCCCAAAGAAAGACTTACAAAAAATCAGCAAAACAGGTATAGGACAGGGTGACACGGGGAATGAAAGTAAAGGCCAAGGAAGGTATGTTCTAAAGTAACAAACATGTATAATAACTACCAATAAAGACAGGTGGGTGAGTCATGTTGATGCTCTTGTGGATGCCATAGTTTCATTATTATCTTGTCTCCCAGATCCACCCCCACAAAAATTAGTAATGAAACCATGAAGGACCGAAGAAGCTATCCAAGGGTACACTAACTGAACATCTGAGCCAAAAGTCAAATATTTGACATCAACTTTGGTAAACTGTTACTTTGCATCACGTTGGATTTAGTGTTGTTTATCCCCAGGAACACCCATCATACATTGTTTGTATTAGGATAGGCTCAAGAAAAGCAAAGAAACCATGTCAGAATCTCAATCTCTGGGATAATTCTTACCACAAACGAAAAAGAAAGTTTCAGAGCAGAGAGCAACAGAAATTCTGTGTACAGCCTTGCAAACTGAATTTGGTTACAATCAGAAGCCTTTAATTTCTTTAGAACAACCTTTGTATCAGTGAACCTAAATAATGTGTGAATCTAAATAAATAAAGGTTTTGAGTAAGACCTCTGCGTTCTTCCATAGAGCTGTAGAAATGGTGGCTGTGACCTTATGAAACCATCCTGTGGCCCCTATGTTGACAGCCCATGTTTTATAACAACCAGAGGATGGCTGTTTCACGTGATGGGATGAACAGCCAGATAATCCTGTAAGGCAGAACACCTTCCATCTCACTTGGAAGGCATATTCTGAATGCAGATAACAGCTATTTATCCTACGACGTTCTCCTCTTCATTTGGCAGCAAATGCTCTGTGAGAGTTGAGTAATCCATACTTTCTGCGGGCCTTTGGTGAACTCTAGTAACCCTTCTGCCTGCCGCTACTCACTTGTCATGGACTAAACAGGCAGGTTCAGAAATTCCCTTGTGGGCTGGCACTGCTCAGAGCCACAATTTTGCAAACAGTTGTTGATCTGGGTGTCTTCCGTTGCACTAGAATAACCCCAGGAACATGGGACAAAAACACCCATTGATAAACGCCTTCCCAGGGAGGCCACATACACAACAATAGCATATGTTCTGCATTTAATTATGATTTTGCAAACATGCATGGTAGTAAACACAGCAGCTACACTGTAACTGTACATGCAAGCACAGGCAATGCGGGGGTCCTGTTAAATAAAGAAAATCTAATGAAAATTGTACCTATTAACTTAGCGCTTACTTGCAGCTAATTGCTGTAACTTCCAGGGGATGCTGGGCCATGTTAAATCAATGATTTCTCTTTGTCTTAATTGCCATTATTCAAATGCAATCTACATGAAATACCCTCTGTTTAGTCAAATATGAAATCTGGGCACAATAAGAGGCTGCAAGCATTAACAGATTAATTTAGATTCAACTCCAATGCCTCTAGCAGTTACGCAATATACCATCAATACAATTACAGTAAGAAATGGTTCCACTAGATCTACTGCTGAAGTTAGAGCAGCCAATAAAGCAAGCAGCTGAAAAGCTTGTACTAGTGTGACTATTGTAAAAAAAAATTTAATATAATGTGTATGTACATATATGTAGATATAAGTATACAGTTGCATTTTTAACTGTGTTTTTGCATGCAGAAATATCACCAAAATGTTAAAGGCCTCAAAGGATTTCCTTAACTATGTCTTTTTCATTGGCATCATGCATGGCCTGGTCAGTTATTATGACCATGGAGTCACAAGCCATAAAACATTCTCTTTATTTTCTGGTTTATTGGTATAGTTTTGTTCCTGGATCTTGACCAAATATTCCTGTAACCTAAAAAGATCCATTAAGGTCTCAGGACTCACAATAGACGGTTCTGAATAGCCCAAAAAGTTCCCATGTGCAATCCATGCAAGAAGGTCATGGAATTATGGGATAATCTAGGTTGGAAGGGACCATGGGAGGTCTCTGGTCCTGCTCAAAGGTGGGTCAGCCCTGAGATCAGACCAGGGTGCTCAGTATTTTGTCCAATCACATTCCAAAAGCCTCCAAGGATGGAGATGGCACAACCTCTCTGAGCAACCTGCTCTACTGCCTGACTATCCTCACGGTGGTACAGTTTCTCCTTATACCAATCTGGACCTCTCCTGTTTCAAATTATGCTTGTTTCCTGTCCTTCTGACATGCATTGCTGTCATCTTATTCAAGTTGCAAAAGTCAACAGCTACAACTCTGACATTAAACTTTTATCAATTTGCAGACTCCCTGTTTTTCCAGTGGAAGTACAGATCTCTGTATGGCAAATTTAGGCCTTCTGAACAGGTAGTGATTTTCTGTAGTCCCCTGACAAGTTGTTGAGGACCACCAGCTGGAAAGCACTGTCAAGATACATTCCCAATTAAAGGAGAAAATGGTCTGTCAAGTTTCGGCACAGAAGACTGGGGAGCAAGAGGGTAGATCACCAGTCTAAGTGGAAAGATGAGACTCAGCAGCAGATGGCCAGCAATGGAGAAGCTTTAACATAGCAGTTGAAGTAATCTGATTAAACTGAAGAGGAAGAAGTTGTAATAGAGAGAACATCACCTCTGTTCACTAATGAGAAAAAGCTGGCACGCAGACTGCTGTAAATCAGTTGAGCTCCGGTTCATTCAGTGGAGATATATGTCTCTTACACTACCTCAGGATTAGGCATGAAATGTCTTATTCCCTAAGGAGCTAGTCCTTGTCTCATTCTATGTATCATCTTCCATGTGCTGGCACATTATACACCAGCAGGGAGTTGCTTGTTATGTCTTTACAGTGCTGCATTGCATGGTAATTCATTGCTCACTGACATGTCAGAAATTTTTTTAATGATGTGCCTCTGCTGCTCTAAAATAGGGTGAACTCTGAATATTAAGTTTTATTTACATTCAGCGTTCATTTAGATCAAGTGGCAAATCCATTGTCCTCATAGCATAGCTTAAGCTCATTTTGCCACATTCCTGCTGTTTGAACAAATAATCATTATTCATTTTTACTTCTTTGGCACAAGCCAAAGGTGGAAAAGTCATTACAAGGAGAAACAGTTCTGACAATGGAAGGAACGAGTGGAAGGGTCATGTTCAGTTTTAAAACAAGAGCTATCCCAGGGATATGGCAGTCTGTATTTACATTCTCAGTCATGCTGAACTTGCAATCTGATGCAATTCTGGTATCGGTCACTGAGTCAAAAGTCATTCCATGCTATCGCGCTACATCTTTAATTACATCCCCTGTCTAGGCAGGTACTTACCTACATTCTAAACTCTCACTGCAACAGAATCACTCACATGCTTCCAAGTTAAGACACATGCTTGAGTGTCTTGCTTAATCATGGCTGAGCTTGATTAATTTCTAAGCCGAACTAAGTAAAGACTGTCACAGATTAAAAGGATTTAGATTGGTCCCTCAAACTAGGTGCAAACAGGAAATGGAATGAAGCTGAGTCAGGGTAAATTCAGATTAGACATTAGGAAAAGGTTCTTCACTGAGAGGGTGGTCAGGTACTGGCACAGACTCCCCAAGGAAGCAGTCAACAAGCCCTTCAGATTTCAAAGAGTGTCTGGATGACGCTCTTATTTATAGGGTTTAGTTTCAGGTAGTCCTGCGAGGAGCGTGAGTTGGACTCAATGGTCCTTATGGATCCCTTCCAACTTGAGATATTCTATGATTCAATATCCCATGCCAGGGCAGAGAAGGCACAAGAGTTTAATAGAAGCATGACACAACATGATTCACATTATATTGATTTTTAATGAGGCTGTTAGGTAGATCTTTCACAGATGTAAATCAGCATAGCACCATCAAAGTTGACTAAACAATGCTGATATGGAGTTGCGCAGATTTACTAGTGGAACAGTAGGATGCCAAAGGGAGGAGCTTAAACCTCCAGTGTCCCAAGGCTGGACACCAGCTCTTAGTTCTGCTGCCTCATGCCAGTGCCGTGCAATTGCAACACGGTCTTCAATCCTATAATACCTCTTCACAAATCCTCTGCATAGCAAATGACGAAGACGAACTACATTTGCTGTTACCCTAGTGCTCCTGGTGTAGCCCTTCCTCATTCGTCAGTTTAATATCCAATCCATCTGCTGGAGACCAAATGAGATCCAGATTTCCTAGTGGTGTCTCAGTTAATACATACATAGTCAAGCAATTGTCAAGGCACGCAGTTCAAACCTGTATGGAGTTTTTCCGTTGAGCCAATGGATTATCTCCATTCCAGATTTCAGGTTTCCAGTATCTCCTGTGGAGATACTTTAGTCTGCTTATGAAAAAATACTCCTTTCTTTATAAATATAAAAGCTAGAAAGTCTGTCCATTGCACCAAACTGTTTCTGCTCCAACTTCCTAAAATAATTCTTTTTCAAGCAGAGTCCAGGTTCAGAAAACCTCAGCTGTGTATAAAAAAAAGAAGCATAGTATTTTTTTAAAAAGATCTTTAAATCAAAACAATTAGCTTTAATTCTGACTCACTTTAGGCTTGAGCTTTATGCATTTATAATAGTGTACATCTTAAAGCACTTTAGGAGCATTTGATACCATTTGAAACCATTTGATAAACCAACTGTTTTCCCATTATTTTACAACTAAGAAGACAAATGCATAATTATTGTACAATCAGTAAAAGTAAATCATAAATTAATTCCATGTTTACAGTACTGGCTTTATCTCAAGTATTCCTCTTCCACTGTGATTAGATTTGGGATGTGAAATGTTGGGGGTTTTTTTAGGAAGCCAGCATTGAAAAGAAATAAAAATGCTTAGAGAAAATGGTTAGAGAAAAATATTAGAATGTCGCTATAAGTGACAAAACTGTGCCATCCCCTATAAACTCGGTCTCTCCAACACTAAAAAAATATAAAACAGTTATAGGGCCTTGAGATACATGTGAAACTTATCTGGTGAGAGATGCAAAAAATATATCTGTTTATATCAAGAATAAAAAGGGAAAAGCAATGTTTATGCTAAAGCTACCTGAAGTCATGACAGATATGTATGTTTTAAACACACTGCTCTTTTCTCAGTTGTCATAAACAGGAGTCACCACTGACTATATAAAGGCAGGAAGAGATAAAAATGCATTTTTAGTATAGGTGATGCTTGCTGCTTACATTCATGAAACATGATTGCAAGGGCTTAACAAAATCTCCCAAAAGACCATACATTGACAAACTGGCACAGAGTTGCAAATATTTCAAAGTAAAAGCTACAACCATCAGGCATTAGGCTCTGAAAAAAGAGCTAGCATCCTTTTAACTCTTGTGTGTATGGACCTCCATGTGCATTTCATCACTGACCATTAACGAGAGAAGTTGCCCAAGAGAGGTAGCAAAGACTCCTGTGTCACCTTAAAGAAGTGACACCATTTTATCTGTTGTCCTCCTTAATGGCCCTGCTGTTAACAGAGTGTCCATCTTCCTTCCTTCAGCCCATATGAACACAGAATTTCCATGTCACCAAATAGGAAGCTAAATTGTATGGAATTTTTATGAAAGCATAAACACACACAGACTTAAACACAACATAAGCAAAGGGCATGTCCCCTATCTCCAACAAAGGTGAAAGCAAATATCCCAGTTTTCCCCTCCCTTCCACACCTGTTGTAGGCATTGTCATGGCATAAACACACAGTCTACTTTGCAGATTCACGTCAGGTGGATGCAGTTTATAGCCATAGGACAGAAAGCAGAGCAACACAGTTCAGCCTTCTATCTATACAAACTCTGACTTGAAAGTACTAAGGCTTATATAAATTTAAAACAGATATAAATTTCTCCATGAAGGGTCCTGATATGGCATAGCAGTGTCTGCAGAGCAGGGAACTTTGTTCTAGCGGATGCACATGTGTGTGCCTAAAAACTCAGAATCTACAGCCATGCGGCCTTCGCATACCTCTGTTCAGCTTGCCCATCTCCCGCTTTTGATGCTAGTGTGCCCCTGACCAGCTTTCAGGCCTAGCAAGGATCCCACGCAATTTATTATTTGAAAAGTAACAAAGTAACAATTTGAAAACCAAAAGATGCTTATTTTACTCCTCCTGTTGCCAACTGGTTTATCAAGACTAACAAATAATTCAGGCCTTTCATATTATTTTCCAGGCATCTGGTAACCAAAGTAGAGAATTTTTTACCTTCAGATGTTACTGGCAGGGTATAATAGAGCAGTGTTGCTTATTCTTTACTAAATTCTACTTTACTTCTTTTCACTGGTTTTGTATTTATATAAGCTATTCCCCATCTGACCTACTTCAGGGATCCCCATCCCGCTGCCTATGAGGCAATTAGGTGAATGGAGCTTGCAGGCTGACACAGTACCGTCCTCTTCCCATTAGGGAATAATTTCTGTCATTGCCAAATATTATCTCTCTAAACTGCTTTTGCTAAGTAACTTGCTAAACTAGCAAAGTTAAACTAAAAAGCACATGGTAGTCCACCTACTGATGCAATGACATGAGATCTGCCATCTGCAAAAAAATACTTTCCCTAAAAATAGACAAAAACATAATTAAAACCTTCTTTGAGGAGGCATTTTCTGTGTGGTTCTTAATTGAAGGCTTGTGGAATTCTTAAAATATTTTGCTTTTAAAATTTGAGTTTTGGGGGACTAGCAAAACTTTTCACAGTACCTACTGACCTAAAGCCACAAACTGCTTTTTAATTTTCCTTCACAATTAGGCAAAAGTTAAAGGCTCCCAGGCCTAACTCTAAGCTGGTATTCTTCCTCCACTCTGAAAGGATGGTTTGTTTCAAATTGGCACCAAGAAGAAAAGGTCATCAGCCTTTCGAATCACCCCTTCAACACAGAACTACACTACAGATTTCCTTTCCGCTGCCCAAGCCATATGCTCTATCTGTCCATTTCTCCCCACCCAGCTTTCACCATGCAACTTTCTGTGGTGGGCTTCTTGAGCAGAGCTTGCTGGACACCCACCCCTCTATGGGGCTTGGCTCTATGTGAACACAAGAGAGGACACATGACTGAAGAGCTGGGAGCTGGAGTAGCACATGGAAGACTTCCTTTGCTTGACTCCAAAGCCTGCAGTAGGGCTAAGTAGCCACTGGAAATCAAGCTGAGGACAATCACTAAACCTGAGCTTGAAGACAACCCACAAGTTCAGCCCACAAGTACAATATGGACAGGACCTACAACATGCCAAGATCAGTGGGGGAGACTTGGCATCATCACAGGACTTGCTGTCGCACATGGATGACTTGACCATCTAAGGGCACAAAGGTGGCAGTATTCAGGTATGAAAGCTTGAAATACAAGTGCATCTGTCTGAAAAAAGTATATCCTGGCAGGCAGGAAACACAACCAGCACATCCCAGGTACTAGCAGTTCCCACTCTCCCACCTACACCCATTTTAACTTTCGATAGCCACACAATGCCACTTGCCCAAGAGAGAGAGCAGTGACAACCCAAGGAGCAGCAGCTGGAAAGCTGTATCAGTGTGATGCTGATGTACCTGCAGGGTGATAAGAAGAAAAAGTTAAACATTTCTGTCTTTGGGAGTGAAAATGACCATCTCACTCCTTCATCTCAGTGTGTGAAGAGCAGCACGTTGGGAAGCTGCAGCTCTCAGCAAAGGAGCTGCCTCACAAGCTTACAGATGACAGCTGGAGCTACAAACAGAGGAGATGCAGCTTAGCAAGAGAACAGGCTGTCTTCAGCTGTTTTTGGAGGCTACAACATCCTGCTATATCTATAAAAATAGGAGGCAAATCCTCAAGTGGTGTAAATCTGCACAGCATCAATAACTTCAAAAGATTGGTTCAAGTTTATATAAAGGAGATGTAATCTCAGTTTTGGCAGACACCCGTAGAAGTCTTCAGGGCAATAGCTATTGCTTTGTCCTCTATCTGTATGACAGTGGTACTTTGGCCACATGTGGTCCCTAAGGTGCTAGAGCAACTAGTAACAGTAGTAACTTAACAGTTCTCACAAAACACTACATAACACCAAAACATGGAAAGGGTCAATTAAAAATGAACAATGAAAAATTATAGCTTTACCACTTTCTTTGCCCTAGAAGACCTACACAGTATCCTACAGAGCAACGAGTAATGGCAAAGCTACTATTACTTCAGCCACAAAATGTTTTATTGATACAGTTATTAGCTTTTACTTCATGTTAGTTTTCCTTCGCTTTACACAAGATGATTGCTGTAGCTTAGCTGGCCTCAAATCAAGTTTTATGCTCTCTAGAAACCTAAGTTCATTTAGAAAATGAGGCAAAATAAGACAGGCTGTCTTTCACATGGATTTTATAATTCAGCTAATGATCTCTTGATATATGTGTGTACATATATATGACTTTCACACCTTTTTTCCCTTTTACTCAATGCAGATCTCTGAGCTATTTAAGACATTTATGCCAGTACAAGAGAGGGTCAGACAGGAAACAGAAAGTGGAGATAGGAGGGAAAATACCAGAACCGAAGGCTGGGAAGGGGAGGGAAGCTTGCAATATCCTACAAGTCAAACTACCTATGGAACGGTTTTAGGTTTTTTTCTATCAATAGTCTAGTAGTGTTTGTGATATTTTTGCCTAGGACTCGGCATATCAAATTCTACACCATAAAAAGCAGTCAAAATGCAGAAATGTAGTGCCATGCACAGAAAATTCTGATATTTCAGAATCCTTATTTTCCCAAATAGCAACAGTATTGATAGACTATATAAAAATTTTCAGTAAAAAAAATCTGAAAAAATCCTTTCTGGAATTACCTAAATATGACTAGGTCAAAGCACTTTGTTTAATCCTTATCATCTGATATATCACACACTGCAGCATGACATGTTAAACACAATTTGAAATGTCAAAAAATTAAATGAAAGGCTCTTAAATCATTCACACCCTCCAAAAATATTCATATCTTGCTCACAGTAACATTGGTTAAATGTTTCCGACTTTGCTGAACTGAGAAAAAATTGCCATTAAAAATTCTGCTAGGAAGTTTTTATTCTGCTTTGCCTCCTACTTTTCCTGATTATTCTCAAACGCTTAAAGAGGTGGCAAATATGTTTGATATGCTCTGAAACTGGAATGGAAGCATTTTATGCCCTGTTCACCCAGGTATGAAGGACAGTGCAAAGTATAAGCAGAAGTCCTGGGGAGCCTGGTGCTTAGAAGGGACCTGGAGGCAGTACACCGTTGCATCGCGTCTCCCCTAGAGCAGCTATTAGGCTGCTGAAAACTGAAACAGCACAGTAGCAGAAAATTAGAAACATGCTCAGGTTTTGGGGTTTGACCCTCTATTGGCAATTCTGATTTAATAAAAGTTCGGTGTTTTTATTATATCTAGATAGGTTGCAATTATGTTGTTAGGACAGGTGTAGGAAATTACATAGCTCTGATTCTTTCTGGCTCACTTCCTAGCTAGTACTAATACTTGTTAGCCTTTGATTGCTGAGGGCAAATTTGGGCCTAGTTCTCCAAGAAGCATTGTCAGTGGTGTGGACTGAACTCGTGGAAAGAAGTGAATTAATTTTGTCACAGACGAAGCCTGCAATATTACAGAAGTCAAAATGCTTATGCAGTGGCCTTGATCTGGGATGCTTTCTGTGCATCTTTCATTATCACACTGTTTTCCAAAATGAATGAGTAGTTCCAGCCTGCAGAACTGATGCTCAGCTTTAATTGCTTAGCACTGTATCTTTTGCCTTACCACAGACAAACATCACCCATATACTTTAGCTTTGAATTAGTTCAGGTTTCTTTTCATCTGCTGTTAATTCAAAGGCTTTGTTACAATAGTCACTTTCATTCTTTTTCTCTTTCATCACCTGTCGCTTCCAATCTCTCTCAGTGTCAGTCTTTACCCTGTCTTCTCACTGCAGGAAAAAAGAAAACCAAACTCCTCTGTACCAGGGAAGAACACATTTTGAACGACCTACATATTTCCACCATATCTTGCAATATCTGTTTCTGCAGTACACTGTAATGAATACACACACAAACTAAGTAACCTCTTTTTTTTTTTTTTCAGTTTAATTTTCTGTTTTCTGGAGGTGATTAATTTTAATGTCTATGGCTCCAAGAGACACACAACAATGTCAGGTCACAGCACGGGATCAGGAGAGACAAACGCTATCCCAGCTGCCCTACTTATTGCAGTCTTTGCTGTAAGTATCAGAAGCTGAGCCTCAGAGGCTCAGGGCTCTTTGGAGTTCAGGGTCTGACTAGGATTTGGGTGTTCCCAAATGTTGAAAGGTTTGAGTCCCATATCTGACACCAGTTTCTTCTGTTATCTTGGGAAGTCACCAAATCTCTCTCTGCCTTTGCAATGGGAAGTAATAATTCTTGCCTGTCCACTGTAGGATCTTTGAGATGGCAATCATTTTTTATTATTAGTCTCTACAATACCAATCACAACAAAACACTTATCTAGATTTGCAGGAACGACCACATTACAAACACTGGGAATAATTAGGAATAGCCAGTAATATTGTTTTGTGTCACGCCTCATTTCAAGTTACTATTGCTTTTTCGGGACTGCACAAAGATGGACCTCATCAGGGTGAGAAAGCAGACATCCAAAGCATATGGTCATAAGATGGCTTCACCTGAATTCCCAGTGAGGTTTTCAATTTTGGAAAAATTTAGGCACAAAAAAAAGACCTAAGGCATGCTAGGGAGTGAGTTTATAGTGCATCCTACGCTCTGCTGTTAACAGTTCTTTGCATGGAGCCACACCTACACAGTGGAAACTAAACCATACAAGACTGGGACTGTTGATTTACCAGGCTAGTAGTTCTGCTGCGGACAGCTGTGGAAATCAACTTAGCTGCTACTCAACTAAGCTAAAGTAGCAAATTTCCCTACTATAAGCCAATGGCCAGTGAGGATGTGAGTCTTTCACAATCCTGCAGTGTGGAGACTGGCTGCGTAGCACAGGCTGTAGAGACCTAGAGGAAATTCCTCACACCAGCCATCACATCATCAAAAATTAACCAGCAGCTATCTACATATTCTAGCAGTTGTCTTTCTTTCAGAAGAAAGTAACTCAGCAAATTCTCACCAACAGGGTCCGCTAGAAACACTGTATCTTTTTAAGACAGCTATTAGAAAAAAAAAAAAGCTATCAAACAAGCAGTCCAGAATACCACAGTAAATATTTTGTGAAGAATGAGGGCACTTCCCACATTGAGGATCTAATTCCTCAAACTCCCCTCATCCTGTTCATGACATACAGTATATGAAGTTAAGGTGGCAGATTATGAAAGTTAAGTTACTATGCTGACAAAAGCCTCCTGCCATCAGTATTGCATCCTGTGCAAATAAATCTACCGCTCACATCTCTCAAAGTTCAATTGACTTGAAAGAGAAGATGGCTCATGTTGGGGAAGACTGAGGCAGCCTGCGTGAGGAAGCATTTTGTATAAATTTACCATTCACTATCTACTTTCTAGGGGGATACATGCTTTGTATTGTCCAAGCACCGTGCAGTCTGGTTGTTCCAGTGAAGCAATGGCCTGAGACTGTGCTCAATTTATCAATTTATCTATCAAATATCAAGAAGCAAATGATTTGCCAAAGTCATGCAGTAAAACTGGTACTGAACTAGCTGAATCCTACCCCTCCCTAACTATTGCAAGGTGCTCCCCCCTCTTGTTGAAAAGCTGACAGATGTACTGTTTTTCTTGTTTCCTTACTGAAATGGCCATTTCCTTATGATGGGAAAGAAGCAACACCCATCCAGTCATAGCCAGGCCGAGCTAGATTCACCCAGCATTTTTGACCGCTAAATAGCATCAACTGTTATGCCTAAGCACAGAACAGCTGCCCCTTAAAACAGTCACAGCTGGTTTACTATGCAGCAGGCCATCTGCTCGTGCGACACAGATGGCTAAGAACAGAGCAGCTCTGGGCTTTGCTCTTTTCCCTGGCTCTGGGTCAAAATAAGATGAGAGTTTTGATCTTCATATCATCAGAGAGGTGACCTCTCTCTGACTGACGGAGGCTTCTGAAATACGTAGGACAGTGCCACGGTCAGCACGGGGAACAGGCAGAGCCGCTGCAGAATGCTCCGTGAGGCTGCTCCAGCTACCTGGGATATTCTCTGAACGACCAAGGTGTCCACACAGCACACGACTCCTCTGAACACATGCACAGGCACATGTACACATACACAGAAACAAAGAGCTTCTGGAGACCCTTGTGTCCTTAAGCGTAAGGAGAAAGAAATCATTTTCAGATCACACTTTACAAAATTGTGACACTCTCAGATACCATAGTAGTGTCTACAAAGAGAAAGAGATTTAAAAAAAAGAAGCAAGCTGTGAAAGTAATGAAAAAAAAAGGGCTTGAAGAAGAGTAGACTAGTCCTTAATCTAGGTCTTAAGGCTCTGGAGTCTCATACCTCCCTTCTGACTCATCTGGGATGTATTTAGCCGACTGCATTGCACTGCTTTATATTCTGAGGTTTCTAGTTCTGAGTTTAAGCAAACTTGAAATGTGCTTTCAAGTACATGAATAATCCAGCTGAAGTAAAAAAGATTACTTATGTGCCTAAAGTGAAGCACGTGCATAAATGCCTTGCTGAATAGGGATCAAAGGAATCAAGACAATTTCTACAGGTGAAAGATTTGCCACTGACACACATGCATAGTGTTCCTGGAAGCATCCAGAAACGTGTGAATTTTAAGACAGAAACTGACAATGACATAGAAAACAGAAAATGGATATATGCAAAATAAGCTATTCTGTGGAAAGAAAAAAAAAACCAGTGACATAAACGCTAAATCTTTAGGAGTCCAATTAAAAAATAACCTAACTGTTGCTGTGAGACAGTTACAGACAAAGCTGAATGTGTACGCTTTGCTGAAGTTCTTCCTTGTAATGTGTGACGCCTACTGAGATCCTATAAAGACTGAATGTTCAAGTAGGGGCAAGAAAAAATGATCCTCTTTTAAAAACCTAGTGTCTGACTCAGGCCTATCTCTTAAAGACTCCCCTGGAGCTCTAGATGAAGTGGGATAAAACGGCATGAATGGGAATTTCAAGGGATACCCTAGGGATAGCAAAGAAACATGCTCCCAATTCTTGTAAGTGGCAAGCAGCTCTGAGATTATTACATATCTTAACATAAACCCCATTTCCTACAACAGTGATTTCAGTGTATTCAATTGCCATTTCACTTAAATGGGTAAAGCAACCCATCTTAACAGAAATTAGCAACTTCATCCTATGCTTCAAAAATGCATCCACAGAGTAGAATAAGCTTGGAATTTACTCTCTTTGATTTCCAAAACCTCAACATGAAGCAGGGTTATGAACTGCAGACTGAGAGTTTACCAGTACTTTATAAGAGAATGTCCTCTCTTGTTCCATTGAGATGAATTTTGGGTCTGGATTTTTTATTCTCAGCACCCTCCACATTCAGCACATCTTCACAAGTGTCCCTTAGCTTACTCTCAATGAATTTTCATTTTCCCCAGACCACTGTCAGCTTCTGACCTCATCTGTAGCAAACCAAAAAGCCTTGATTCAAAGCCAAAGCAATGCTGCAGGTGATTGAAATCAGTAGAAATGGCTCTGCAGAGCATACAGAGAACATCATTCTGCCTGTGAACTTTATTCTAGAGGCTAGAGAACCCCACCTGCAAAAGCCAAAAATGTTACTTCCCAAGGGCTTTCAGTCAGCCAAGACCAGAAGTTCCTTGAGAAACTTCTTGAGAGTTCAATCTAGTAGTCTGGAAGCCATCTGCTTCTTTTTGTTGCCTCAGCACGTTAGCATTTCTCATATTTCAACATATGTGTCCATGCCACTCCTTGGGAGGTAAGAATGGGTTCTGGAAATTTCACATTCTGGAAAGTTCACATTTATCTCTAATGTGTTGGGATGAGAGAAAAGCACTGACATATACTATGCACACAGTAGCATGGGACTGACTACTGACAAGCAGGCCTGGCAAAATCCCATAGACATGCACATGGGAGGGAGGGTGCAGAACTCAGCTGAGCACTCACACTGCCTGAACCGGGACTGCCAGACAATCCTGGAAAAATTGTGAGGCCTTCACTGGCAGACATGGATTTGCATGATAAACTGACAAGTGCCACTAATAAAATGTATGTTGCTTGGTTCTTTTGAAAATGACCTTCTGCTCTGCCTGTTTTCCATTTGAGTCTATAGCTGGAAAGCCAAAGCCTTCTTTCTAAACTCTGCTACCATTAAGCAGTGCAGAGAAAGTGGGATTCAGAGAAGCCAACTTCAAAGGCTGCACCTCTGAAGACTGCAAAAAATAAGTTATATATTGCAAGAGCATGTTGACTCAGTTGGCAAGTGGGCATATTTGGCACTAGCAGAAGCTTACAACTGCTCATCAAAGTTAGTTTTGAAGTAGAATTTTAGGTCTACCACCAAGACTGGGCATAAATGATAAGATGTAATAACTGGCATTTTCAGGTTGTAGAAGAGATTACAGTATGGTGCTGTTACATACAAATGTTTGAGCTTCATAAGGTACAATGAGATTCACCATTATTAAGGATACACCTTGTACGTATTCCCACTGAATTAATAATGACAATACTTAGAATAGCCAAAGATTATGGTAGAATAGTAGAAATAGGTTAGAAAAGAAATGTGGAAACAGCCATCACATGCATGCGCATGTCCCCTTTGGCCATCTGAAAGAAATGCTGCTCTCCTACTAACTATCCAACCAGTAAGTATCTCCATCAAGTAATTGGTTAATAATAGGCATACATCACTTCGTAAAAAACTGGGAAAACAACTGAAGGTGGATGCTTTTAATAAAGGAAATGCCTAGGTGGATGCTCTAATCCATCTCTCGTACAAATCTTAGTGCTGCATTCTGTTCCCAGATGCCCATTGTCTAATGCAAACTCTACAGAAGAGCCATATGCCTTATTTCTTCGCTTTCATGAAGGCACTGGGCAGGACTCAGGAAGCCTTAAGCTGTGTTATGCCAAATTAATCTATGCAGAGTTTTATAACCAAGAAGAGTACAGTAGCCATGCATGACTCGAGGAAAAAAAAAAAACAACAAAATGAACGTTTTTTCTTTTTGTGGTACTTCTCTTCCTGCTGTCTGAATCCACAGAGCTTATCAACAGCTCTGAAGCAATTCCTGTTTTCTTTATCTGCTGATCTGATGTTGCTCAGTCAAATTTAGCTGTTGCTCATACTCTATCCCTTGATTTCATGAGAGATAAGTAATTAATTTTCTACCTGTCTGTTGCAGATGAAAAGCCAGAATTATACACTCAAAAGTAAGCCTCATTTTAGTTTTAGCATTGCAGTCCCAAGCCAAGGCCAATGTCTATCTACTATCTCCGTGGGAATGGTTTACATTTTGTTCTTCGCAATGTTATGACTAGCTCTTTACATCTTCCTGCTCGTTTCCTACTTCATCTCTCCACTGACAACTCCATGTCAGACTTTTCAGTATGAGGTTATAAATGCTTTACTAGCCTGCTTGACTCATTGTTTTTGACACTGCGCAGCGAGCAGGATATGCATGTTTCAATAAAGTGAACACTCAGTCTTGGCCTAAATGTCAGCAAAGCAGACTAGGGAGAGAACAATAAGCCAAAACATTCAGAGACAATAAAGTCAAAAGCAGGCTCTCACGTTCAGATCTTTGTTACATTCTTCTCTTCATCAAGAACTTTGAATCGTGAATCTTATGCAGGGCAGGGGACATGTCTGGCATTACTGTCATGGTACTGTTGCATGAACTCATTCAAGATGGGGAAAAATAAATATTATGATGCTTGGCATTGAGTCTCCCTAGAGCTTTGATGTTCTTTGAAGTTTCACACTGCTTCAAATCAGGAGGAGTAGTTACTTGTGCTGTTCAGATTACACCGGCCTGCCAACAGGGCTGGAGCTCACATACTGATCTATCGAGGTCCTGGGTGGCACTGTCAGCTGGCACTCAAGATTCTACTTCATTTTCATGCTCACGCTAACAAAAAAGCGCTCTTGGCACTTTGGGGATCCTGTTCATCCAGGGACAACAAAACACTTTGCAAAAGGTCAGTAAACATATTGAAAACATGTTAATAAGTGTGGAAGTCATCCACAATTTAAAGGGCTTTCTCATAATATTTCAAGGTATTCATTGTATACAAGCCCACTGCATCCTCATCAGTCAACTGTTATGGGCAACAGATCACATTTGCATTGTTACAATATGTTGAAAGCTAGCTAGAATAGCCTAGCTATAAAAATACCATCTTCCAAAAAAGTAAAGAGTGGGTCACAGAACACCCATCACAACAATCTGAGACATTGCTATTTTGCTGTCACTGGAGCTCTCTATCGACTATTGCGAAATAGCTTCTGCTTCTGCATTTTTTTGTTTGGCTTCTTGTTTTACCAGCAAACAACAAAGACTGTATATCGAGCCATCTGTTTGGGAAGTCCTTGATTTGATTAGAGATACTATTATACAGCTAAAGACATTATTTGGTACTGAGCAAATCATTCTGGAATGACACAGATTTAATCTCAGGTGAATATTATGCAAGTAGCATTGCAGTAACACGGAGGTGAGCTGATAAGATCTTTGTCCTCACTGTACAAATGATTTTGGGTGCATGTGGACAGAAGTGGCCACAACACCAACAGAAATAAAACCAGATTATTTAATAATAATTAATAATAATAACACCGGGAAACAATGCTTTTTCAGCTTAAACAAACAGTACAAAATATTGTGTAAAGCTCTCAAGGAGAGTTCTTCAGAGAAAGAGAAGACAGTTACCATGAACTGAAATACCACGTATATCACTGGTAAGAAAACAGTTAAATGTGAAGATTTCTCCTAACTCCATGGAGTCACCTCTTCAATAAGTCAAATCGATGGATGACTTTTTGAAATCAGTGTAATAATAACAAAGTCAAACCTTCCCCACTGAGTTTAACCTTAACTGTCAACTTTAAACCATGGAAAAAAGAGTTTAAAGTATGCAAAAAATCTCCAAGTCATATCTGCTGAAATGTTTATCCTTCTGCTGCAGCTGCATCTGGAGACCTTGTTTGAGCCTCTCAGTGCCAAGCATTACGTAAGAACATTTCCTTTACTGGAAAGTTAACAGTCAAAATTAAGGAAGAGAAAAGCCTGGGAATGGAGAGAGGAGCACTACAGTTCTGAACTCCCAATCTTCTTCACAGCCACAAGGCAGTACTCTCTTCTTCATGGATTGTTGAGTGGTTAAAATCATATTTATCACAACACAGAAAATCTGATAACAGATCATCTTCAGTCTAAATAGCACTACATGAAAAGCCAGAGTGTCACCTGAAAAAAGAATCATATACCCAGTCCTCAGCTTTCACTGATGAAATAATCTCTGACACAGCGTGCCAGAAATAATTGCATCTAATAAACTGAGTGAAAACACAGTAGAATCTGTTATAATTGGGTCATCTTAGGCAACTTCAGTTTGATCATTCTATGCAAATGACCCCTACATCCTGATCCACAAAACAAACTCCCCGAATCAGAAATAAATGCAATGTTGTGCTAGCTAAGTTCCTTGGTGCAGAGAAATACCAGTCACATGCTGATAGATTGTGAGCAACATTATGAGAACTTGCAAGACTCTTAGGCTTGCATCCAGCAGGTAACCAAAATGATGGGGAACCCTTTCCATCTTTTGGAACCTTTCCAAAATTACTTTAGAGCTGGGAGCTGTCACAAATGTTGTCACTGACATAGAAGCTGTATTAGCTGAATACAGAAAGTTGTGCATAGTTGGCTGGAAAAGAAGGAGGGAGGAAAGGAGTTTCCCCCAAGCCTCTATCTCAGTGACCTGTGGTCAAGGCCTACAGGAGCACTGCAAGGCCACATTCCTGCTCTGCACAGGAGCAGAGACGCCCTCAGAAGAGCACACCCTGCCCACAGCGGCCCCCACAGAAAGAAATAATGTAAAGACAAGGTGTCTTTGGTGCTCCCCTTCTTCACTCAGTCTGCCCTCAATACCTCTGGCCATTTCTTGAAGAGGTAAATGCTACTTATACTGTGAAACACAAGAATTTGCCCTAGAAATAGTCTGCAAGCTTTCTACGTGCTTACCTACCAACATCAGTGGAGCTATCTCACTTTAGAGTGACTCTCTCCCCACTTCAAAAGCAAAGACAAGGAGCTCTGTTGTGTACTGACAACCCATTTCTCTGCCATAGCGTGTTATTCAACAATTTGGCACATTTTTAATGGATCATATATAATCTGGTATCCTGAAATAATTCAAACATATGGCTGTATAAATGGTAAAATTCACCAAACCTATCCCTGAAAGGTTGATTTGTCTTTTGAATATGACCTTTCTTTTACATCTCTCCAGCTTTTACTGTTTGAATATTCTTCAGCCTTTTTGAACATATTCACATTTCCTTTCATATATAACAAATTCCACAACAAGTTATACTTCAAAATAAAAAGGTAGAGCTTACAAATGGAAATGGGTTGCAACGTTAAAGGCAAATGTTTCTCCATTATGTTCTATGTAGGTGTTTTTACGGTATTTATCACATAATGGGAAGCCTTCACAAATATTGAGTATTTCCAGTTACAAATATTCAAAAATTAACTCTACTCAAGTATCATGACACTTTTAAAATGTTAGTTCTAATTCATCTGCCTTGTGATTTTAAGTTTTTAGGTGTTTTCCTTTTGTCCTATTAGGACCAGAAGTACTTTAGCCTTCAAAACAAAGGTATTTACACCAGAAAGTCCTTTCTGGTGTACCCACAGGGACCACATCCCAGTTCAGGGAGGTTTTGAGTCACAACAGCAGCAGTCCCCCTTGCTTTCCTTTAAACACTGCTAGCCTAACTTCTGCATTTGCTCCTCTCTGCTGGCATGAGGCAAAAGCTGCAACCTGGCTCTACCCAGCACATAGAGTAACTCAAGAAACACCGAATGGTTAAAAAATCTGTAGGAGAAAAATCCCAGTGGCCACATCACGTCCTCTTAGTAGAATCGGGAGGAGTATTTAAAGATGTTACTGCATCCTTTCTCTGTTCTTAAACTTCTCCCTAAACACTGTGGTTTATATCAGAGAAAGAGACCTAGGGTCTGACCAACTATGTCTCTTGTCATGCTCTGATAGAATAGGGCAGGGAAGAGATAGATGCTGTGGTCCCTCTTTGTGAAAGGGCAGGCCAGTCACTGGTTTAAAGCACCCACTTGCATATACTGGTGTATTCAATACATGGGTATGGAGTGCTGCTCTATTCTGCCATAATGGCTTGTAGACGCGCCTCCTTTCTTTAGCACAATGTCATCTATTTACATGCTTTGGTCAGTAACTCAGCAATGCCACCACTGCAGATAAAGAGACTGCTTGGAGAGGAGAAGATTGTCTTCATCAGCAACTGCATGCCAGCTCCATGCCTGTCCAGCACTGCTCCACTTAACACATGCAAATGGTTTCTATGAGCTGACTTGCAAAAGCATTGCAAAATACAGGAAGGAGTGGAAAGCCAATGTTATTTTGCTGACTGGACATCAGTCCTGTCTGTGAGAGCTACCCTAAAATGCCTGGCAACTGGATGCTCACAATGCGGTAAATCTGCTCTTACTGAACTGCACAACTTCCAGTCCTGTCACATTAAGTAGTGTTATTTTCAGATAAAATAATGTCAACTAGCAGGAAGCAGGAGTCCTGACAAAGACACTATCTGCAATAGTGCCCTTCCAGAGAAAAAACTCCCTCCTTAGGGAAGGCAGCCTTGAGTTGTGTCTTTCACTGATATTTCAATGCTAGTTCCATTTGCCCTGAGTGGTACTAACCCTACTTATGCATTCTGAGATTTTCTGTTTGACAGGATGTTCCAACTCAAAAACATCCACTGGGCACAGAAGCCTCAACTGAGAGCTCAGGCCTCATATCTGGTCGTTGTAGCACCAGGTCAGCAATGCATCAAGCAGACAGTTAACGTTACGCATGTGCTTAAAGTTCATCATCATTCAGCAAACCATTTAAGAACACGGTTGAAATCAACTACCTGGGTAATGTCCTTTCCTAGATTGGATCCTTACATCCACCAAGATCTGAGATTGAGTTCTCCTACTAAGACACCAGTCAGGCCTGGAAAAAGGTACAGTGGGAAGCCTTTCTGCTAAAGTTGTTTAATTACATATTAGATAAAGTCACCACCTGTGGAGAGGAAAAAAAAAAACAACCACAACACAAAAAAACCCAGAAGCCTGTGGGCACAGTGTTTTGGCAAAAATCGTCTCTGAAAAGTCATCAAAAGTTCTGAACCATCCTACCGTCTTCAAAAACCCAGCAATCAAACAAACCAAGTCTTGTATCACTATGTCCTAAACTGGAAAACCTCCTGCCTTGCAAGAACAGACAAAATATTGGGATATAAAACTTTGTCATTGCAAAACTATTTTTAATATACCAGTTAACAACATTTCTGCTGACATCCAAAATGCTGGATGCTAAAAATACTTTCTGTCTTCAGTGTAGTACAGAACTGTGGTATGCACAAAGAAATAGCTGTTACTGTCTTTGAAAACAGAACAGGTCTGACTTCTAAGGCTGGACACTAAAGAAAAGGAAGAATCCCAGGGCTGCAAGCTTTCTCTTTTACCCTAAATTAGATACGCAGCTACTGCAGCTGTGTGGCAAATCAGGTCTTTGAATGTACAAATGGCAAGATGTCCATCTCACTGCAAATTCCAAATAAGGGTAAGTAATAGTTTTGCAAACTGTACAAATACGTTGACCACAGTGTTGTAAGAGACCCTTCCATCCTCTTGAAAATGAAGTATCATAACATTTGAATAGTGAAATGAGATTTAAAATATTTTCTCATGTTAAGCAACAATACTTATAAAAGGCACTTATTCTCACAGACAGTAGAAACGGAACAATTAAATCCTCCATTTCAGCCAAAGAACTTGTCTTCAGCATATATCAACTTGTCTTCCATATATGTCAGAGTCAAAAATAAACCTTGCTTCCATTTCAAATATATAGGGTTTCAAATGGTATTCCTGATTCCTACCAGCACAGTCACTGTATGACTTGAGGCACAAAGATTCTTGCCTGTCTCAATGGAGAGAAATGCAAACTTACTATGAGGCTGTGTCATTTTCCTTACTCTCAGGTTTTCTTTCTCAATGACTCCCTCGCTCCTTACCACCAATAACCAGCAGTGATGGTCAGGAATACTAAAACAGAAGCTTTGCCTTTGGGTCTTTGTTCAGAATATGTAGAAGTCTGACTACTGGGACACGATGCAAGCCACAGGTTCCTGGCTGTGGAAGACAAGCAGAACTGATGTCTGAGGTGATTACAGTTTGGATTTCATCTTTTGCTATGCTTGTTTTGAATTTGATGGAGAAACAATGCTGAGCTTTTCTTCTGACTTTTCTCAATATATGTCAAAGATTCCACTTTCACATATAATAAACCCCCTTTCTTTTTGGTAAGAAAAATGAGAAAAAAACTCACTGGAGAACAATGGTAACAACACATTTGAGTACAAAGACCCAAGGGAAGCAGGAAGAAAATATAAAATTACTTGAACCACCACAGCACAGCAAAACAATTTCCTTCAGAGCCTTCAATACTCTTAGCCAGGGGGAATACAGCTGATGAAGGTTAAAAGCATTGAATTGTGCATGCAGAATAATTCTCAGTGGGATCAAGGCACAGAGTTGGAATCGGATTTCTAGTCTGAAGACACTGAGATCTGGGAACAGGGTTCAGAAGATTTTGAAGCCTGTGAAATGCAAAACTGGAGCTAGTTAATACTGTAACTTTTTATTGCAGTTGAATTCCTCTCAAAGTCCAAAGATTTTGCTTCAAAATCTTGACATTTCACTCAATCTCTGTGAACACTTGAAAGGAATTCTCATACTAGCAAGCTTTCCTTAAATGCTGCTACTAGCTTGATGGTTGCTTATTTGGAATGAAATACAAGGGAGGACAAGCATTCCTTCATTGATCTATATACTGAAATATTATGCTTCTTTGTGGACAGCCAGAAACTTAAAATGAATGGGCAAGTTGTACTCCTTCCCCTCCGCACACACTCCCACCTCATTCTATTGTGAGAATTATGGAAGAATCTCTCTCTCTCCAAAGTGTACAGGACAGCAAAATATGCCAATTACAGATTAAGGAAGGTGGCAATAGTGTTTTTGTCTTTATGCTGCATGATAGCCCTAGTGCAGATCAGTTCTCTCCCCTGTCCTTCAGTCATCCATCCCCAGAGGTACCACGAAAGGAAACAGGAGTCTTATTCCAGACTGTTCCAGATCTTGTTCTATGCATTTGCTGCTCCTTTTGACCAACCCTTGCTATGGCCAAGCACAGAAGATAAAACAACTTCAAAATTAATTAATCAAACTAGAAGCTGATTTGATCTGGAGCTGCTTCATGTATCATTATGTTTACCTTTTCTGCAGTGTATCTGGATTTTGTAAGTTTAAAATCTCTCTGTAAAATCACATTCCTTTTATACATGTTTTCTGGACATTCTTCATTTATCAGAAAGGTGCTTGGAATAAAAAACATTATTTAAATGTTCTCCCTATATTGTGTGTCCTAAAGATTCAAACAACCTAAACCGCTTTGTCAGAAAGAGGTTAAAGTAAAAAAGCTCTTCAAACCTCAATTTTCCAAGTGCTTTAGCTTAGGTCATAAAATATATCTCCTATGATCCCTTGTGATGTAGTGTGAGCTTTGATTTCCACTAGTGTTAGCCAACAGCACTACAGGTCGTGTCTCAGAGACAGTTTCCTCTTGATGAAAAGTGCAAATACTGTTCAACAAATAGAAAGGTCCCCTGGAATCAGGGCTGAGCCTCTGTTGACATGAGACCAGCAAATCAAAGCCAAAAAGATGACATTAACAGAAGAACCTGTCAATTTGCCCATGTCTTGAACCCAGCATAATAGTGATCTATCAGCTGCAGGACAGATCTTATCCTTGAGAGGGAGTCCTGTTTGATCCTTTCACATAGCTCCCTCGATCAGGACTTGGCAATTCGTTCACAGGGACAGAGCTGAAGTAGTTTGTAAGCATCGGAAAAAAAAAAAAAAAAAAAATTCTGCATGGT
>VXBO01005159.1:0-36310 GCA_013400135.1 Rhinoptilus africanus
AACCCAACACATCCTATGATGCTGTGATTCTGTGAGTTGGGGTCCTCTGCTCAACCGGCTGCTGAGCCCAGAGCTGCTCTCACAGGGCTGGTGCTGCTCAGGATTCCTTGCCCTGCCTTCACTGGGGCTGCGTGTCCCCAGCGCTTCTCTTCCATTCGCTCTGTCTGGCCTTCACTGAACCAAAAAAACCCCTAATTCAACTCGCTAATTAGACAGTGAATATTCCATCTGGGGGAAAAGAAAAGGCGGGGGGGGGAGGGGGAGGGAAGGGAAAAAACTGGGCTGGTGAACTGATCCAGCTTACTTCCAAGTGATGAATTGCAGGCATGATGAATAGCCAGCCAAAAACATGCCCAGAGTCATGCTTTTCCTCACGTATCTGATGGAACAGCACTGAAGCATGAAAGTTCTCTGAAATACATTCCCGCTATCTTAATTTTATCATCTCCCTCTATTTTCTGCCTTTCTATTACTGCTTCTAGTCTGGCAAGCAGAGTGGTTATCAGATAGCTCCAGTTTATATAGAAGGGTGTGCTTTGCTCTCGTGGCTGAGAAAAAAGCTTGAAAACTTTGTGTGTGCACAGTCCGGGCTTTCTGTGGTGAGAAAGCAGGCATGCACCCAGCTGCCGGATGGTGTTTGCTCTACTGCTTCGCTCAGATTTTATTTCCAAGATAGTAGGTTTTGATTTATCTACTTGTAAATTGAATATAAGTGTGTTTACCAGTGTTGTACAGACATTGTGCAGCTGAAAGGCTGTCTGAGAGTCTGCGGATAATTGAGTTGCTGAGTAAGCACTTGTAACGAAGGAGTGCTGCTAAATTAGCTGTCAGTCTTTCTGTAGATTTTTTCCTGTGAAGATACAGTGATGTACTGGTGTCTTAAGGATGCTTTGAAATATGGCCAGGTGAATTAGTTCACCTTAAGAAAGAACATGTCTAAATTATAGTTCCATTTCTCTCTGTATCTGACAGAAGCTGGTTTCTAAGACTGCAAAGCCAAAAGTGACCAAGCCTGTGGTGTTCCCTGTTTTGCTCTTTCCTCCCCTCCCATTTTGGCAGCTTGCACAGCTCCTGCCACTGGCCGGCTGTGTTAAGTGGAAAGTTGGCAATATTAACCTCAGGACACCTTCAAGCCTGGCTTAAATCAAAACCCACTGAGGACCTTGTGGGGAGGCTTCTTCAATGAGACTCTCCACCCCACTGCACAGGTCACCAGCGTTGCCTTGGGTCACACCAACCCATAGCTCCTGTGGCTGGTGGAGAAGCATCAGAGTTTTGTTGAGATGTGGAGATGAGTTGATTAGTCGTGTTGATTTACAGCAATGACTAACTGATTGGTGAACTTCTGGGTGCAGTCTGAATTTCAGGGAGGGCTGTTTGCTCTGTGACAGTTCCCTGGTTTTGTTTATGGTTGAAACAGAGTGGCCTTTTATCTGCGTTTGGCAGGAGGTGAAGCAAATGCACTATTTTGGCTGCCCTCTGACAGCTTCTCACAAGGATGCTGGGACTTGATACAAGGATGAATCAGTTGGCTTCTCAGAAGAATTCTGAGAACTGTCTCTCTGTCACTCTGTCTGGAAAAGGGACAAAAATAACATCATTGCTCCAATCTCTTCCACTTTGCTGAAATGCCCCAAAATCCCCAGACTAGGAAAATGGTCCACAAAACCAAAAAAAAAACCCTGTTGTTAATAATGTTGGGATTTAGGGTGACTGAAAGACCCAAAGTACTTGGCTTTGCTTGGTGAAATGAAGCAGAGAAATATGGAATGAAGAGTCAAGTGCAAAGATTAAGTGGTGTGGTTTTGCCTTGGGCAGAGATCCTGCGCGGGGACGAGTGATGCTCGGCAGGGGAGCGAGGCTGGAGACCCCCAAACTACAGGATGAGCTGCTCCCTCTCCAGCTGAGGAGCTTCGCTGCCCAGCTGCACACCGTACCCACCGGTTCCCTGCAGACCTGCCTCAGATTTAGGAAACCTGGAAGGGTAGAAGGATGTTGCTTCAAAGACATGATAGCAGAAGACATTATTGGGATCATTTAGTCTGCCTTCCCGCGTGTGAAAGATCGGAAGGTGTAAGCGCAGGTGACAAATGCAGCAGGAGTCATTTGGGGAAATGCTCAGTTGTGGTTTTAGGCTGGGAGCACGCCTGTGAAGAGCTTGATGCCCCATGTTGTTTGTCACAGGGGAAGGTAATTTTCTTTCAATAATACAAACACAGTTTTTAAAAAAACAAGGTTCTCAGGATCTAATTGAGGAAGTGAGTGCAATAAGCAACAGAGATGGCCCCTTCCCAGAGCTGGTGTCACCCCGCGGTGCAGTGTCCCACCTGCCGGGCTCTCACGCCAATGCCATTCTGTGATTCCCACAGCATTCCCGTCTCTGGAGCCAGCCTCTGGCAGCCGGAGGTCTGTGCCTCTTTCGGCACCGTAACTTTGGTCTCACTTGTAGTATGTGCATATATCATAGCATTTTTGAAGACACATAACCAGGCTGGTTTCAGTGTTGTCTCTGAAATATTAAATGCTTTAGTGTGACTTTTCAGTGTCTATTATATTCAGTAACACAATTTGCTTTTTCCATTCTTGTTTAATTAATTTTGAATTAAAACGGTATGTCTAGAATTGACATGTTCTCGCCAGTTTAAGTTCACTTATTAATAATATATTTGGACCTTGAACAGAGATTAAAATTTAGTATATTAGTTACTTTCAGGCAGCTTAACAATTTTAATAGAGAGAAAAATCCATCTTATGTAACTAAGCCTATAATTCTAAATGAAACCGATTTAGCTGATCTGATAAATAATTAGTGAAATTGGAAATTAGGTAAATTCTGGTTCATTAGCATCTGCTTTTAGAATGTGAGTGTAAGAAAACGTGAATGCTGGAAGTGGATCTGTTGGTAAAGTAATAATTAGACAGGACAAAAGTAATTGAGTCAAGGTTGCCTTAACTGACGGGTCTCAGGTTTTTCTCCACACTGAAACGTAACACAGTGCTAAAGATTTCTCTGTTGTTATAAAATTGAAGTGAAAGTGAGGGCCATCAAAACTCCTGTGAGGACCATGAGCACATAGAATAAACGTAGATGAATCAGGAACTTGTATTGAGTAAGAAATAATAAATTTATCTAATTGCTCTCTGGAGTTTCATCTGGGGTGTATGGGATCGTGGGATGAGGCAAATGAACTGAAACACAGCAAAAGCTGAAGGAAAAGCTTATCCCACCCACTGCAGAGAAGAAACCTCGAAACTGAGCATTAATTTGTCCTAGTTTGATATATCTAGTACAACACACGCTGTAGTTATGTAGCTGTTTGATATGAGCTGTTGTTAGATGGTGCTAACACTTCTTCCGTATGCAGGATTTTCTTCGGCTTGTTTGTGGACAGCTGGTGGTCTGTGAAGAATTGGCTGTTGATGTGGCTTCTGTTCCTCATTTCTAATCCTAAAAATACATGAAATACTTTCTTCATCTTACTCTTCTGCGCAGCAGAGTTGCCCCAAGACTAACCACGCATCTGTGAAGTGTAGGAAGGACAGGATCCACTAGACAAGGTGCCTGGTGGGGGTCGGTCTGTGCTGTGGAAATGTCTGGGAGTCTCGTATGAAGCACCAGAAGGAGTCTAGTTGCTTTAAAGATTTTAAAAAGTTCTGGATCCTCAAGGGACTGTTACTCCCTGCAAACCAGCATCTCTGGCAGTTGGAAAATGTTGGGTTTTCAGCGCCTGTTCTCCACACACCGCTGTGCCTTAGGTGCCAGAGAAGCATGTTGCTCTCATCCGTTGGGAAACTTCTTTCTTGCTGCTGGTGGTGGGGTAGGTCCCGAGGCACTAACCGTGGGTCCTCCCTACCCTCTCTGTGCCCCAAAAAGGGGTTACCTGTGTGGTGGTTATTCTGTTCTCTGACACCTGTTTTGGTGAGCAACCAGACTTTGTGGTGCCAAACCAGACTTTGGACATGCCGAGATGGTTGCACGGGATTCAGGACCTCTGGGCCCAAGCTGGAGTTGAGGGATTGCAGGATTGAGGCTGATCCTCTGTAAGGCATCCTGAAAGTCCTTGAAAGAAGGGGTGAGAGAGACCATTGACTTAAGATGTGCGAGAAGCCATTTTTAGCTCTTGCTCCTGGTGTTTGCATAAGTTAGAGATGGCTGAATCTTTTGTCCTCTGTTTTGTATCTAGTATGCAATGAGTGGTTTCCTCAGTCTGTAGTGAGCGCACTGTCATTGCGATGATTCATTGCCTCACTATCCTTCTGCACACAATTCATCATCCCAAACCCAACTTTTAGAAAATGCCCAGTATGTTTACAGTATGGGAAAAATACTCGATAACGTAACTAGCTCTGTGGATAATTAGAGGGTTGGAGTCAAGGCCATAGATAATACATTATTGAAATAGCCGGTTCTAGAAATACGTTGGTAAAATTCAGAAAGACTGGAAAGCAAATTAACAAAGAAGAAAGGCCCAACTGTTCAGTTGGCCCCAACGTAGCCCCTAAATCTGTGTGAACAAATGTTTATGAGCAGAATTAGCCCATTTGGCTATACAATCTGTGCATTGTGTACTTGCTTTCGTTTGCAGTAAATGTGAACAAAAAACTTTATATTCCAGTGTTACGTATGCAAATCCAAGCCCCAGACCTAGAGTATGTTCGGTGACGTCCAGTGAACGTTGGTGCAGAGGCCAAACTTTAGACCAGTTCTTGAAAAGGCAACCAAACAGGTGAACTAAAAAACTGCGCTCAAGGCCCACAGTTCTGGTTTCAAAAAGCAAAGCCCCATAATGACACTTAGCTTTTTGCTTCCATTACCTACTTACTATTTTCAGCATTCCAGTGCAGAACTGGAAAAGTTTGGAAAAACCCAGACTGAGTGTGCTTTCTTCTTCAAGGGCTTTTTTCTTCTATTGGTCCTTTTAAGAGTAATTAAATATAACATAATAATATGCTTTTAATATCCCTCTGACAGAAATCTTTTATTTTTTTGCCTCTCTTGCAAAGTAGTCTTTGGGTTTTATCAGTTTGCTCAACACACTCAAAAAAACCCCCAAAGTTTCCCAAATCGATGTTGTGGTTTGTAGCACGCAAACTAGCCACCCAGACTAAGGTTCATTCCCAATACTGCTTTGATGTGGGGGTAACATTTTGTTCAAGCTTCTCTGCCAAATGCAGTTTTATAGCTGTGCAAAACTCCAGGAGATTCTTGAGTCTTACTCAGCTGGAACTCTGAGACAATATGGGTTTCCATTTTTCTGCCCTGCCTGCTTCCATCCTATCTGAAAATCAAGACAGAGATGAAAAACGTACACTTCCAGTTTTGGGGGAAATGCCAGCTTGGATTTATGCGTAGTACAAGGGTAAAAGGGGAGAGCATTTTCTGACTAGGATTGCCATTCTCTAATATACAGTGCTCTGGTTGACTTGCTTCACATGAAAAGGATGTCGTTCATTTTATTTTGTAGGTACCAGAAAATACTCAGAAAAGTGACCCTACTGGGTCATGATTTCCTGCTGGTGATTCACACAAGTCGGTCCCCTGGCTGAGTGTTCCTGAGGATGATCTTTCCGTAAGACAGACAACTCTCAATTACTGCTTGCAGCAGAAGTTAAATGCGCTGCTTGGAAGTAATAAACTGTGCTGAACTGAGCTCAGCCACCGGCGTGTCCCACGCCAGGCTCTGGCCCTGGGTGCGTGCAAACTGCCAGCTATATCCATGTGCTCCAGGGACTATTAAGTTAAGAAACATTTCCCTTTGTACAAAAACTGTGTGAGTGATATATGCCAAAATGACACACAGATTGTCACGTATTTGGGCTTTCATATCTCCTGTTTTCCGGGGAAAGCATCAATTCCAGGTAGATCGACAGCCAGTGCACCTTGGGCACAAACGTCTGCAATCCCAGCGCTGCCACGGAGTCAGGCTCGCAGAATGGCAGCCCAAAATCAACGCAAGTTAAGTAAACTTTTGAGAAGTTCTGAGGACTCTTACTCAGTTGAACCATAACTAACAGCAATACATTAAAAAAAATTATCAGGTAATTATTAGAGAACAATGACATTGTTAGGCTGACTGGGCTATATACCAAGGGGCTGTCAATCACGGCTGTTATGAAAAGCAGAGCATTTAGGGGCTGTCAATCACAGCTGTTTGTAAAAGCCGAAGGACTTCAGGAATTGTTACGCCTGAATTTACCAAACGCAGAAATAACAAAAGCACCTGAGTCTCATGCAGACTGATATTATAGTTTATGCATGGAAGTTCGTGCATAAGTTTATGCCTTTATTCATCTGAAAATACGACACTCGGAACTTGGAAAGGTTTATTTTTCAGCTAGTTCCTTTATATCACTGATTTTTTTAAGCGTGTCAAATCTGGTAACAAAAAAGTAAGTTTTGTTACATTCCTTTGCTGTGAAGCAAAAATGTTGGAGTTAGTATCCAAGCAGCAGAGAGCTGGTGCTGGAGCTCTTCAGTTTCCTGGGGAGTTTCACACATTTCTGCATATCCAAAACACTGCAGCAAATACCAGCTGGGGAATTTAAAGGGACTCAGGAAAACCTTCACATGGAGGTACTCACCCATAGATGCTACGAGAAATGGTCCCCGTGAGACCAAAAAAAAACCCCATGGAAGGTTGGGTGTGTTTATGTTTGAGAAGCGTTGAACGCACGTACTCTCATGATTTAAACCAAAAGAAGTAGGTAGTTGGTTGGGGTGTGTGTCTTGTTTGTTGGGGGGGTTTTGGGTTTCTTTGTGGTTTCTTTTTTGTTTGTTTGATTTGGTTTTTACTTTTGTTTTGGGTTTTTTGTGGGTTTTTTTTTTCCTTTTTTTTTTTTTTTTTTTAAATCACATTGAAGAGCTTTTGTGAGAAAAAGGCTTTCTGGCAATATGTTTCTGCATTTGAAAAAAAAAGGATTTGCCTGTACTATGCATCACCCCACTGCGCCCTGGGCATCCTGGATTTGTAAATCACCTCATTTTATAACTGAGGCCAAATGGAAGCGCATGTCTGCGCAAACATTCAGTGTTTGCGACGCTGTTTGTTACTGAATAAATCATGGATTTCTACTTTGAAAGGTTTCCACTGAGGAACCAGTATCGTCCAGTTTTATCCCAGAGGACCAAGAGCTTTCAGCAGGTTTCTTGCCGCTCTGGGCCCTGCGGGAGCCCCAGCCTGAATAACCCTGCCATTAAGCCCTGTCTGGGCATGAATTTTTACATTACTTTTTTCTCATATTGGGACCTTCACTTTACCAGACACAACGTCAGGAGCATATTCCCTGAGTGCTGATGCCTTCCCTCTTTGTCGGCAGCTATTACTGCAGTGTCCCAGTGTACTGGGCACTTTTGAAGCATGGTGGTCTGAAGGAGGAGAAAGGGCAGGAGAAGTCCCTACTGCAAACAATTCACGGCCTAACCATGTTAGATTCTGAAAGGAAAGGAAAAGGGGTTAACCAGCCCAAAGTCCTCCAGGGAGCCAGTGGCAGAGCCAGGAATAGGGGCTGCATCTCTTTGATGTTCAGTGGAGTTTGTGAGGCTAGGATCGTTTCAGGGGTTCCTGGCAACAGGACAAGAGGTAAACGCTTATAAATACTGACAGGGGGGTGTCAGGAGGACGGGGCCAGGCTCTTTTCAGTGGTGCCCAGGGACAGGACAAGAGGGAACGGGCACAAACTTGACCATGGGAAGTTCCCCCTAAACCTGAGGAGGAACTTCTTTCCCGTGAGGGTGGCAGAGCCCTGGCCCAGGCTGCCCAGGGAGGTGGGGGAGTCTCCGTCTCTGGAGCCATCCCAAACCCGCCTGGAGGCGTTCCTGTGCCCCCTGCTCTGGGTGACCCTGCTCTGGCCGGGGGTGGGACTGGGGGATCTCCAGAGGGACCTGCCAACCTCGGCCAGTCTGGGATTCTGTGACATGGACCACCCCACCTCCCCCGGTGACATGCCCCCTGGACTGCAGCTATAAGCAGCGTCTCGACAAAGCAGGAGCTGCACTCACACAATTGGTAGNGAATAGGGGCTGCATCTCTTTGATGTTCAGTGGAGTTTGTGAGGCTAGGATCGTTTCAGGGGTTCCTGGCAACAGGACAAGAGGTAAACGCTTATAAATACTGACAGGGGGGTGTCAGGAGGACGGGGCCAGGCTCTTTTCAGTGGTGCCCAGGGACAGGACAAGAGGGAACGGGCACAAACTTGACCATGGGAAGTTCCCCCTAAACATGAGGAGGAACTTCTTTCCCGTGAGGGTGGCAGAGCCCTGGCCCAGGCTGCCCAGGGAGGTGGGGGAGTCTCCGTCTCTGGAGCCATCCCAAACCCGCCTGGAGGCGTTCCTGTGCCCCCTGCTCTGGGTGACCCTGCTCTGGCCGGGGGTGGGACTGGGGGATCTCCAGAGGGCCCTTCCCACCCTACCTTTCTGTGATTCTGGGACATGGACCACCCCACCTCCCCCGGTGACATGCCCCTGGACTGCAGCGATAAGCAGCGTCTCAACAAAGCAGGAGCTGCACTCACACAATTGGTAGCTCATTCAGTGAATTTTTAAAGCAAATGTTAATAATTAAACTCAAGTGGTTAATGAGTTTCTAGAGAAAAGATCAAATTATACTCTTCAAACATGGAGTTAGAATTTTGTCTAATTAGAAGAAATATGTTTTTCCCATGAGGGGCAGTTGCTGAAGTGACAGTTTGGAGACTGTTGTGACAGCATTTGCGGAGATGGGTGCCAGCCAAAGAACAGAGCTTTTTTAGTATCTCTGGTAGTGTAGTAGTTTCTTTTGAAGGCATAATTATGTTGCATTCTTTGCACAGTTCATTAGGAAAAGAAAAACAAAGAACTTGTATTCCATGTGGTTGATGTTCACACATTTTTATCTTAGCGTGATACAAGAAGTTGTTAGATCCAGAGAGTAACATGGTGTCTCTCCCTCTCTTTCACTGCTAGCCTAATAACACAACTAGTGCTAGGTGGAAAACAGCTTTTCTAGCCCACAACTGTTATTCAGGAGTCCTTTTTTTTTCCTGTGTGAAATCTCAGAAAGTGTAAAAATGTCAAGAGGCCTATGTAAACTAAAAATCTCATCAAGAAATAAGTTTGAGTCAATTTGGGTCATTCTGATGTCTTGAAATCTTTGATTTATATATAATTTTTAATATGACTTTTTTTTGCTGCTACTTTGTTAAACATAAAAATGTCATTTCAAACTTCAGGATTATTTTTGTTTCCAAACTGTAAAACTGAAATTTTCTCAACATTTTCCCCCAGTGCTTTCTGTTGAAAAATGCATCAAAACTGTTTCCCCGCAAGAAAAAAAGTTTTTGTGTTGACATGACACGTTTTTTTGGCAAGAGAAAAAAGTTTTGTGGAACAATTCCCAACCAACTCTAGTAATAAATATTCCCTTCATTACATCTTACCATTTACAAGCAAAACAAGTAAACAGGATTGCTAGAGCCAGAATTTATCAGAGGTGTCAAGATAAAGCAGATTCGTTTTCTATGAGCATACAGAAGACGGTCTTTATGGCACAAGAGCACAGGAGACAATAAAAAATCTTTACTAGTCATTAAATGGACATAGCAGAACGGAACCATCTCATACTTCTAGAAGCTAGCAATTACTTTTTCACACCTCTTGTTTAGTCCCTTTTTACAAAGGAGAAACCCTAATAAATGCAGCCAAATACCTATAACCTCCCTGAGACCAACACAGCCCATGAACCAGTTGTAAATGGCTTAACTCCCTTTCTGTTTAATGACACTGATATGGTGGGAAATTGTCTCCATAACCTCGGACATCCAAGCCTTGGTGTGGAGACTGTCAAGCAGCAATGCCCAATCTCATCAGATGGAGTGAAGGGTATTTTTAATGTCAGGAGGACTAAGGGTCTCCAGTAGCGGCTTGTGCACTTGCTAGCCTTAGTTTCTGCATTTTGAAGAATCCCAAATTCTACAGGTGAGAAGGCGCAGAAAACTAAAGTAAAACATAATAACTACTAAGTTACTACTATTAAAATGAATTAAAACCACACGAGTATACTTGAAGTGCCTTTATCTGCAATTTCCTAGCTTGTTTCTCTGTAATTATATTGTTCTGGGTTGGGCATGTTATCTCCGATATCCTTTCGGATGTGTGCGTCTCCTCTGTGGCGGTGGGATGACCAGGGTGAGCAGGAGCGCGGAGCTGGGATGCTGCTCCGCAGAGCGAGGTCCTGGAGCACCCCCCCTCCCTGCCCCCCGAGCCTGTGCCAGGGCCCAGGGGGAAGTTACCTGCAGGAGCTGCTGCTTGACTGGCTCTTCTTTTACAAAAACTCGTGCACTTGTGACATATACTGCAGGGATTTTGTGGCATAATCTGGAAATAAACCCCAAATACCAACCAAATACCCAGCCCTTCCTGCAATTCTCAACTAGTTTATGCATGCTTGTGGATACATTCTCACCTGCCTAGGGCAAAGGGAAACTTTTCCTGCTGCAGGAGCTGGAGCACTCACCGAAACCAATGATAATCCCCCAGATTCGTAGAGAAACATAGCATGGAGCTGTGGCTGGGGATGCTGCTTCAACCTGCTCAGGCAATTTGCAGCACCCTCCTTGCAGCCGAGGGAACCCTTCCAGCCCGCAGGAAGATAGAGTGGAGATGTTCCCTCGTTATGTGTATTTTCTGTCTATAACTCTAAGCTACAAGCTTTGAAGATAAATCATAGCAGCTGTGCCACGTTTGGTTTGGAAAGAACCTAGTGGTACCCCAGGATACAGCTGTCACTGGGAAAAGGGGGGGTGGAAGACACTATTTTCAGTCATGTAGGAAGACGGTGCTCAGCTCTGAATTCTGCCCAAACCTTCTTCCAGGTAGGATGGTCCTTTCCCAGGTAACAGGGATTTGAGGCAGAGATTGTGATACCTAAAACTCAGGAGTCTGTTTTTATTCTCTGTCCTTCCTCCCCCCAGTTGTTTTCAGAAAAAGAAATCATTACTGAGTTATTTATTACTGACAAATGTATTGAGATAGAAATCATGCATGGATTTTATATATATATATTTGTGTGTATACATATTTTTATACATAGAAAGCTTATTACCTTCTAGCCTGAGCTGGATGGTGGTAAATTGGAAAGAAATCTTGGTTTTGAATGGCAAACCGTGCTGGTAGGGCTCAGGCAGGGTCTCTTCTATAGATCTCACAAAGCAGTGCAGAGCCTGGTATTTCTGTGGAAGATCTCACAAGCACACACAAAAAAATAACTCCTGAAATAAGGGCTACTGCCGGCATAGAGGAATTCCCTGATGGTTTGCTGCTATCACCGTATCAGCTCTGCAAGCGAGGCATGTTGAAGCATGGGGGGAAGAGAGGAAGATGCTTAAGTGCACAGCTGCTGTTACTCAAAAATCAGGCTAAAGCCTATAAAAATCAGCACACCAGGCACACCTGGGTATGCATGGCTTTGGTAACTCTATGAGAAGAACATCAGAGCAAACATGCTTTGTGCTGCCTGTATTGTTAAAGAGATCTTCTAAATAACGTTTATCCAAGCAAGAAAAGAGGTAAGGGGACTTTTATAAAAGTCTTTCATGTCCTTGTCTTGTCCAGAAGAATTGTTTAGGATTGCAGCTTTGCTTATGTATTATTTGTGTGCGGTTTTGTGTCATTAAGAGCCCCTGTTTTCTGTCATCACCAAAAATGTAGGAAAAAAAATTATGCAATCAGCTGCTCACCTTTGGGGGAAAAAGCGATGACGCGGCACATCCTGTGGGGTGAAAGCAGCGCAGCCCCGTCGGCTGGTTCGGGCAGCCCCTGGCTGCCAGTGCAGGAGGCTGCTCTTGGTGCACCCAAAGGACGGCAGGTTAAGATGTGCGGGTTTGCCTTTTTTCTGTGTACCTGTGAAATATTTTTTTTTGGTCTTTTGCTTGAATTTCTGTTGTGAGGCTGGCAGCAGTGATTAATTCCTTCTCCAAAACAGTTCCAATCTGGGATCTTCTTGCTAGTATGGAAGTGTGCTCAGCTGGCTGCTGACACGTCTGTAGGCAAAAAGCTTGTGAACATCAAAACCATTCCTGGTTTAGGTTTCTTGTGCAAACTGGGCGTGTACTGAGTTTGTATAGACTTTGGCTCATGTTAAGTTTCTGTGATGCTCTGTAGATATTTAAAAAAAAATAGTTTTCCAATGCAAATGAGATCTCTTGGCACCAGTAGCTCCCTCAGGCTGGAATGTCCCGGTGCTGCGGGATGCCCTGCTTCAGGCTCGCTCCCAGCTGCAGGCTCTGCTGTGAATTCCCCTCTCTGCCCCAGAGCACTTACTCGCCATCTTCTGACGCTAAAAACTTGTTTGTTACCCGTCGAGCAAACATCCGTAGTGCTACAGGAGAAACTTGCCCTGATCTGGCTCATCCCAGAGACTGAGTCGCCCCAGCTGTGGCTTTACCTGTGGATCCCACTGGCATCAGCTGGAAGGGATGCTGTACCTGGCCTGCTCACGGCACGGTGTCTGGGTGCCCTGGCGCCTCCTGTCCTGCTGCCCGGCACCTCCGTGGGGCTGGCACAGCGCAGACGGGCGGCTCTGCTTTGGGGAAGAGCAGCGTTTGTCGAACCCCGCAAACTTAAATGTGAGCTTTTGGGAGTACAGTGTGTTATTCTGGGGACATCTTCAGGCAACATTGGGGTGGAAGGATGGTGTCAAATATAAAGCATCAACCCTTTCCTTAAATTTTAACTGTTCTGGATGTGGAGCTTTCAAGAATCTCTCATTGAAGATTTTGAGTGCAAAGTCGTTGGTCTGGAGAGCCTTTTAGAACCGTGAGTCAAGTGCCTGAGATCAGAAAATTCAGAAGATAACACACCCAGCTTTTATATATATTGTTTGCTTGTATTTTGCTTTCTGGTTTTGAAGCCTTTAGGAGATGTATTTTTCATCCTTTGTCTGCAGCCATGAGAACGACTATCTCAGAGGGCTGGGATTTAAAACCTCAAGACACAAGATACTAACAGACTGGCAAGGAAACCCTGTGGCAGTTGGCAACACTAGGCTAGTTTCATTTTTCCCAAAGTAATACGAAAGCAGGCATTACCTCTCTGAACTGGACTCCGCTTTTGTAGACTAAAATACATGATGTGACATTAAATAGCAGCAAGTGGGAGCAAGAAGTATTTTAAGATGTTTATCAGGATTCTTTATGATGTTGTTTAAAAAAAACCCGAAATTCTGGCTTTGTCCTGTATTTCAGTCATTCCGGTAAAAAAGCTTATTCTGTATTTTTTCCATTATATGTTAAGATTCAGGCCTGTGAGGTGCTCTCTCTATTTCTCTCCTGGGAGCAAGCTGCATGGTGTATTTGGCTTTGATGTAAGCTCTTGCTTTTCCTGGGTCTTGTTTTTCTTGCCATGTTTTAAATATGCACATTATTATAACAAGCAAGCTACCGAAATATCTCTAGTTCTCAAGAGCTAAGCCCTGTTCTCCCAGTCGCGCTCCTGGGTGCTGGCACACGCAGCCCTTCTGGCGCTGGGTGGAGGGTGACCCTTTCTGTACGCTGTCAAACGAGGAGGTTTTATCTCCCTTGCCATGCGAGTAGCAGAGTGTGTTTGTTCGCGGTGGGCTGCGGCGGCGTGGGGAGAAGCGCAGCACCCCTGTCTCCGAGTGAATCAGCCGCTCTGATTCAGCGCCGGGTCTCGGAGTGTCTCAGCGCTGCTGCGTGGCACCGGGATTTTTGGCAGAATGAGCCCTTCTACACCCGAATGACTACAATAGTGCTTTTATCTAGAAAGTGCAAAGTATTATGTCTTTTAGTCTTCTAAATGAATTTAATGCTATAGAAGCATTGAATATAAAAAATTTTGCTTGGTGCTCTTATGTCTTATGAATCCTCAAGGAAGTTACAATCTCTAGTTTTCAGTTGTTTGATTTATTTTATTTTATTTTTCCTGCTTTCCTCCTCGGTTCTGTGCTTGAACAATGTCTGTCCTCCCACATGGCTTTGCTGGGGAAGTGAAAGCAGGATTAAGTTCACATTTCCTTACTTTCAGAGCTCTTCTCTTGTGTGCCCAGGGCAGAGTTACCTGCTGGTTTTGTGGGGCTCAGGGCCCCGCATTTGGTGAAGTTTCTGTGCCTTAGGTCAGTGTGTGTGCCATAGGAATAATACTGACACCATCCCTTGGTCCTCAGCAAATGGGAAGTCCTACAACTCGTCTGGTAATGAAAGAGGTTTAAGATAACGTGCCTTACCTTGCATTGCCATTGGCTCAAACAGGACCCTCTTTGTGTTCCTTGGGCATTTTTGATCGATGCAGAGGCAAACTACTGCAAGAGAATTTCTTGGGTTGCATCAGCTGTGCTTAAGTGACTCTCCAGTGTTTCGGAGGCATTTTGTTCCTAACATTTTGCATCTCAACAGCTTTCACAGCTGTATGTGGCAACTGAGGCTGCAGCTGGGTTCAAAATCCTTGGTTTTGCTCAGGAGCTGTAACCTGACATTTCTGCCCCTTGTGTTTAATGGCTGCTGGTTGCTTCGCCCACCCCTGAGGTTTCTAACAGCTTGTATGGTGCTCCTCCCGGCTTTGGTGAACGTGTCTGCCCTCCTCCAGCGCTCCTTTCCAGTGCAGTATTGCTGATGGGTGTTCCCTGGTGTGTGTTTCGCTTGCCTTGGTCTGGAATAATGCTCAGACGCATGTTTTTGATGCTCTTGCAAAGCGTTGTGCAAGTAGGACATCACCAGCAGCATGGCTTTTGTCCTCTGCTGCCTATTGGTGTTCTCCTTGCCCAAAGGGGTTTTCCAGCAGAGAAACATCATCCTGTTTTGTGTCAGTATCTGTACTGAACTCCTTGGGTTTTTGACAGCTCAGACTTGCAGAACAAAGTGCTTGAGTAAGATACTATTTTTCATGACATTAAGAGGTCTGTTAATTTTGGAGCTGAACGTAAAACCTAGATCTGCCTCAGGCAATCTCGTGGAAGTTTCTATGTTGTAGCTGGGAACAAGGCTTGGATCCCACTCCCTGCAGGAATTTCCCCTCAGTAAGGTTCAGTTGTTCATGTAGCCCTGTGTTATGGGCTTGTGCATCCTCCTGCCTTCCTTATCTTTGCAGAGCAATCACAGATCGGCAGGAGGGAATTTGTTTTGACTTTGGGGAGTTACAGAGGCAGTTCATTAAAGGGCCTGCAAGCTGAAGTCATGGGTTCAAAACCTTGTGCCTCTCGGATCAGCCGGCATGACTGGCCCAGTGGCTTTTTCCCCAAATGATGGAGGAGATAGTGAGGAGTGGTGGCACGGGGGTTTGTGGCACGCCCCGTAGTCTGAAGGTCACCGTCTCAGCCCCGCAGACTGATTCAGCCAGCAAGGCGCCATGGGTCACGGCAGCGTCAGCGGGGGGAGGACGTGCTCCCGCTGACCCCTCTGGGTGAAGCGGATTTTGGCCTCACTCAGTAGTTAGTGTTTCTAATTGCTCTTTGTGCTGCTTTGGTGTAATGATAGCTGGGAACTGCAAAATGCATTTGCTATGTCTTTGACCTTTATAGGCAAATCTTCCTTGAGGGTCAGATGCATACGGGAGAAAAATTATGCCAGTATAATTTAAAAATTATACGATGACATTTGTTAGCTCATCTGCACATGGAAATCTATTATTGCCTGTTAATTAATGGCAGTAACATAATTGTTTCGTTTTTAAAGTGCTGCCGTTTATCAAAATGTGTTTGTAACAATTACACTGCCTGCTGTGAAGCTGCTTAAAATATGCTACTTGTTCTTAAATATTCCCATGATCATTTCACTGTATTAGCTGGTGATGGGTTTAGAAAATTAAAATCTAGGCTGCACTTTAGCTGTCGCAGAACTCCAGAGGTGTTTGTGTTGTTGCCACACAAATACACCCAAGCCCCATTCCTGCACCTGTCCCAAACGCCGGCCTGCTGCTACAGGGCAGGAGATCTCCGTCCAGCTGGGACGTGCGGGAAACGTGGCCAAATAAATGGGAATGCTACAGGAATCAGGGCCTTGGGCTTCTCCTCCTTGGCTTTCTTGTTTGCTAATAGGTCCACAGGCCAGCATAATTAATTAATCTAGCCTGCCCAGAAGCTGTATGTAATTGGGAGTCCCCATACACGCACGTAATTGTGCCAAACGACTGCGGATGGAGCAGGAGTGCCTGCACGGCCCAAGTGTCAAAGGCGGAGCTGACTCCAAAACGCAGCCTGGCCATGGCTGTGTCACGCTCGTCCCCACGTTGGTCACCAAAGTAATTAAGAGGCCGTGTGCCCAAAGGGATGTCTCTGCCGCTGCCTGCCCAGCCTCAGCTCATGCCTCTCCACGCAGCGTTGCTGTCTGCGGCAGCTCTGCTCACAAACTAAAATCATTTCTGCTGCAAACTCTTAGTTTGTTTGAACTTCTTCGCTGGCAAGAGAGCCACTCTTTCCTTAAGGACTTCAGGCGGCAAAAAAGGTATTGTGCCCTTCCAACATACTTTTGCACCTTGTGAGACTAAACATAAAATAATTAAATTCCAGCTTAACTGGAGTCAGTGGCAAAATTCTCATTCGCTTATGGTCAGCGGTGCCAGCACCCAAATTATTTTAGTTTGTGGTGACTGAAATTGCTGGAGACGAGAAGCCAGGGGAGACGGACCTGCCCTGTTGTTTCTGATGGAGTATTTCCCCCCTGTGAGGGGCTTGTTGTTACCAGAAGGACAGAAGTGTTTCTCTTTCAAACGTGCTTTACCCAGAGGGGAGGGAAAAAAAAAAAAAAATGTTTTCCCCACTTGACAATTGATGGTTTGTTACTTCCTTAACTGTGAGCTGTTCACGTAGATACTACCTTACTGACAAACTGAAAGCAATTTAGTAATCGCTTGCAAGAGAAAATTGACTCCATTAGAGTTCAGTGGCCTTTGTGCCTTTGTTCAGTTGCCTTTTTGTATTAAAATGCAGACACTACCTGATTCATATATAAATTGTTTTGATAGTTTCATTATTTTTTTCTTAGTCCAGTTTATTAAAAGGGTATTTGACCACCTCTCTGTGATCCACTCGTGCTAGCGTGACCTGCGTAAGGAGAGGCTGGTCTCCCGTTACCCACGGCTGACACGGGGACGGCTCTCGCTGGGTCTCTGGCCACAACACAGCAGTCATCCCAGCCTGGCTGGAAAGCACTGCTGGTGCACCTGACAAATTTCACCCGAATTATAGATAAATGTAGGAAAAGTATTCCTTTAAAATAGGAAATGGCTGCTTTGGATCCTGTTTGAATGATGCCACTTCTAAATACCAGTTTCCCTTTACTTCTAAATGCTGGTTTTCCTTCATAGACCGTCATTGAGACCAGAGCTTGTCTTTGCATTACAGCGTCTGCTTCATTGTTAGTCTTTAGCCTTCCTGTTCACTCCATCGTCATGATCCTGGTTTTGTCTTCAGCTTCCCTCCTGTTCTCATTGTCTTTGCCGTGGTCCCAACCATTTTGTTCAGCGCACCCAGCACCCGCCTGCTCTCTGCGGCGCCGGCCGCCCCGGCCGCTTCCCTTGCTGCAGCGCGGCGCCTCCGCGCCCGCTTGTGCGAGAGCCCAAACGGTACCGAATCCTCATTTCACACTCATTAGGAGAGTGGGGTTCATCCAAACTGCACCAACTTTTATGGACCTCCTCTGCTTTTCACGTCATGCTGGAAGCTGAACTATTTTCCATTATGTTTCGTCTCCTTTGTTTAATTTTTCCTGACTCATTTGCTGATGTCATAGATGACAGTTTGTGTCATTGCAATTTGCTCCCATGGAGATGACTCCTGCACATGTGCGCGCGGCATCCGACTCCTCGCTCTTCACTTCTTGCATAATTCGGGAGCTGTCAGAGCTCTACCCCAACGTGCCCATCTGTCTATTCTCTCAAAGCTAATGAGCCTTTTTCTTCTCGCTTCAGGCATGTTACACACCCTGACTTATTCATAGATGATGTCTATTAAAATTGTCAAATGCTTTGAAAACTAAATTATTTCTCTAAATAAAGAGCCTGCTTCTAATCTCAGTGAAGGTGTTTCAAGGCAATTGGCCTGTTTTCTAGTACAAATCATGAGTGATTACACTGGGACCTGTCTGACCAGAGAGGCAATTGGGCCTTCTCGTTTAATGGAAGATATTTGTGATTTACTACAGTGTAAGAGCTCTGAATCTGGCCCGGCTTAGTCTGGGAGCAGCAGCACAATGCGGAATTTACCTGGAATAAGGCATCCTGATTAAAGTGATGCTCTCATGGCACGAAGCAGTCATAGAATCACAGGGTTGGAAGGGACCTCTGGAGATCATCTAGTCCAACCCCCTGCCAGAGCAGGGTCACCTTAGAGCAGGTTGCACTTGGCGTGAGGGGGTTGGTTTGTTTGTTTTTAGAGTGGTGGAACATCCAAAAAAGCATTTGAAGCTAATTATTGTATTTCTCAAAAGGGGGAAAGGGAATGAAGGGGAAAAAACTACAGTTCAGAATAGAATGGCTACATCAGTCTAAGGAGGATTAACAGTGAATTATGAGTATGAAACAGTAGGGCATTAACAGAAGTTAGATAACAATAAGCAGAGTGGGGGGAAAAAAGCTCAAATTCATATCATTGTATTGAGAAAATCAGTAATAAATCCAGTTCATAGTGGAATGTGTTTTCCCCAGAACAATTTTGTGGAAAAAAAGAGAAGTAATTTAAGACTTCTAATAGTCAGTTTTACTATTTTTTTTCTTTCTTTATTACCAAGCCCAAAGTTGATCAAACATTTTGATTTCTGGCCCCTTTTTTCTTTCTCTCGGCTGTAAGGCCTACAAAAGGAAAGAGGGTAGAATTAAAGAAATGAAACTAAATGCTGGTGGGTTTGTTTGGTTTTTTTTTAAAGTCAAACTAACAAGGTTTTTTTAAAAGTCTAGATAATAAGATTTAATCAAAAAGCCCTGTTGTTAGAACAAATCAAAAGTAGCATTAAGTGGTCCCTCTTCAGTGCTGAAGAGGGGAGGGAGGCCCGCAAGGTGCCTGTGTCTGTGTGCAGGGACGCAGCTTATCAGAGAGAGAAGGGAAAATGGAAAATGGGTGAAACTTGGGATCTTGGATTTGGGGAGGAAAACTGGCCCGAGGCGGGAGTGCTGATGGCCTCTTGGGCTGGGTCTGTGGGTCAGCCTCCTTGGAGCTGGTCCAGGCGCCTGCCGATGGGAGGGTCAGGGCAGCGGGGCCGTGGGTGACCCCAGGGTACCAGCCCGGGTGCTGCAGGCGAGGGAGGAGCCGGGTGAAAACATGGAGAGAGCCAGGACAAGGGGTCTAATAGTGTGGGAGTGAGGAAGAGGGGACGAGAGCAAGCTGGTAGGCAGAGAACTGTGCAGTCATTTAGATGCTAAAGACCAGTTAGGTGATCGATGTAGCTGAAGAAGATAATGTACTTTCTTGCAAACACAGAACATACCCAGAAAGGCAGAGGAATACTTGGAATTCAGCAATGTGTTAGAGAGGCTTCACCTAGTATCACAAACCCGCTTCTGCAAATAGTCTCCTTTCTTCAGAGCAAGAGTCATGGCTACGACCCTGCCTCCGTGGAGCCTACGGAGAGAAATGCAATGGGGACACAGGGACGGTGGCAGACGCTTTGGAGTCCCACGTGTCGTCCCCTTGTATGGTTAAACAAGCCAAGCCTTTTAATCTGTTCTCAGACGACTCTTGTTCTGCGGTCCCGGTGGAGGAGAGCAGCCCAGCCACGCTCGCTTTGCCCGGCTCCGAGCTGGCTGGGTGCGTGCCGGCGCTGCTCAGCGTGGCCGCGGCCATGTGGCACAGCGGCCCCCGGCGCTGACTCAGCCTCCCGCTGCACTGACCCGTCTTTGGACAACACACCATGGCCTGCTGCCTGCAGGACGCTCCTGCCCGTGAACGCACAGGCTTGTTCCTGTTTGAATCATCTTTCTTGAAAATAGAACGTTAGTGAATAAAAACACAGGTATTAGGACTCAAGTGTCTTGTGCCAGTGGCATTAATTCTTCCTTATTATTACAAGAAATCCCTTGCTTGGAGTATATATAGCTTAGATTATATTTATCTCTTTCATGTCTCTCTTGTGCTGACGTATGGCTTTTTGTCCAACTGATAAACTCTTAGTTTACGGCCAAATTATGTGAGTTATTTATAGTTTGTATTATTATACTTAATTATTAGTTATGTGATTAGTTCAGTCCTCAAAGGCATTCAGCTTCTCCTGTGTGATGTTGCAGCCTTTCCCGATGTGGGTGTTGCATCCTGGTTTTGAATCATCAGTACATTTAATTCCCAAAGTAAATGTTTTGGTTTGGCATCATAAAAAAAAAAAAAATCAGAACGAAATGACTATCAAGATCAAACTTTGCCAGCCTCCCAGGGTTTGCATTTTCACCCTAATCCATTTTCATCTCCTCTGCAGCCAATTCCATGGCAGTTTCACAATTGGTCTGTTTATCTTTTTCTCTGGAGTCTGCCTAATAATTTCTCTGGTGACACTATATCAAGTGGTTTAATGAATTCCGTGTAAATTAGAACCACTGCATTTGTTTTGCCTAGAGAATGGGGTGTTAAAGAACAAACAAACAAAATCCCAAGACACCAAGTCAGGACTCTTACAATGTATATCTGGGAATCTCATGTCGCGCTTCATAGCACTTTCCATGTATCTTCATGTCTTTACTTTTCCTTTTAAATCTATTCTGAAATTTTGCCTGGTTAAGGTCAAACTGAGAGGTTTATAACTCTGTGGATCACTTGCTACCTCTACATGCAGGCACCACACAGACCAGTTCTGACTGTTTCAGTCTGATGTTGTCCCCTATCTTTTTTTTTTTAATTAATTAATATTAAGAATGTTCTTTTCTACTTACTTTTGTCTTTAGGGTTTCCCTTAGTGTGATTTACCAGAGTACCCAGTTGTGATATATTTGGAGCAGATAAGTGTTTGCTTTCTGAATTTATCAGTCATCCCCTTTCAGGTCTATGTGGATCAGTTTTCCAAGGAAAAAAAAAAAGACACAAAAATAAAACAAAAAACCACACTAAAAAGGGGAAAAACCAAACCAGACCCAAACCTTGCATTTTTGCAGTGTTCTTTGGGTCTGTGGTTGGTTGGTTTTTCTCTTGTGGTCTGTTGATATTTTTCTTTTGGTTGGTTTTTTAGATCTCTTTAAGGAATTACTTAACTTACTTTTTATCAGTCTTTGTTCCCTAATGTTCCTAGGATCCAATGTATTCCTCATATTAAATAGCCACGTGAGAGCCTGTAAAACTGGAAGTTTTGTGGGGGGAGCCTACAGGAAAGCTGGGGAGGGGCTGTTGGCAAGGGCATGGAGCCACAGGAGGAGGGGTGATGGTTTAAACTAGAGCAGGGCAGGGTTAGATGGGACATGAGGAAGAAGTTCTTTACCCTGAGGGGGGTGAGACCCTGGCCCAGGTTGCCCAGAGAGGGGGTGGAGGCCCCATCCCTGGAGACATCCAAGGCCAGGCTGGATGAGGCTCTGAGCAACCTGCTCTAGTTGGAGATGTCCCTGCTCCCTGCAGGGGGTGGGACTGGGTGGGCTTTAAAGGTCCTTCCAACCCAACACATCCTATGATTATATGAAATACAGCTGCCAGGTCACGGTCCCGTTTTGTGCTGGAAAAGGCAGTGGAGCATCTCCGTAGACCTTAAAGAAGAGCTGCAGCGGTGGGACACAAGTGTTGGTGTGTGGGAGGCTGCACGCTGCCAACAGCGGTGTTGGGATCACTCCATGGTGCCATACAGTACTAACCTTTGGCTATTCTTGCCATGAATAACTACATTTTCTATGTAATTGTTCTTATATCAACTGTTGTTATGTATGAGATACAGATAAATGGAGTAACTCATGAATATTTCAATAATCCCTTCTCTGACATTGTACAGGTATGTGAAAACACATACTTAATTATACTAGATGAGTAAAAGCCTTGAGTGGTTTGACAGTTCATTAAGGACACTTTTTATTACGCTTTGCCCTTTGCTTTGCTTTTCCCTGATTTATCTGATGCCTTTTTTTTTAAAGACGCTCGGGCAGCACTGACAACAGGAGGGGCACTCACTGGCATATATTAATAATGCACCAGCACATTAGGTAGGAGGCCTCTATTAAGCATCTTATAATTTAAAATAAATAGCTCCGGGGGCTTGGAATTGGAGGGTTCTGCAGGTTCAGGTTTGTACTGGGAAAATCAATTTAAGGGATAAGCGATTTGAGGCGTGTGGCCCCGCAGGGAGCCGTGTCCTGGGTGGTGCTGCCCGAGCCCAGGGTCCCCGTGCGAAGCCAAGGGGATGTTCTCCCTGGACCCCGGGTGTGCCCCCCATCACTGCCTGATACAGCCCAGTTTCTTCATTAGAAAATGAGTGCTGTTACCAAACTGGTGTGATTTCAGAAGAGACAGGGAGCTGGAGTGAAAAGGAAGCTACAAATGCAACCTCTTGCTTGATTATGGAATCTGCCTTATTAAGTAATAGATGAGTCAGCACCATTCCTGTAAAAATGGGCTCAGGTGTTTTACCTAATGGGGGGGGTGTTTGTGCCATGCTCATGATCTGGCCTGGTCAATGTGCACGTTCTTCCTTTCCAGGTGGACTGCCACACTCTATTACCATTGCAAAGTGTACGCAATAATTTAAGAATATCAGGTTCATTTTTGTTGAATGTGAGATTGCCCTAAAAACATAATTTGAAAATAAATCACTTCTTGATTATTTTTTTTATTTAGATGTATGTATGTGTTTAGGTGTGTTTTCCTGTTAGTGCATATATTTACTGGTAACAAAATGCCATGTATATTGTAACTTACAATTATGAAGATACTGAAGCACACATGGGATAAAGCACTGTGCTGCAAAAGCTGCTGGAAATTGTGGAGTCTTCTGGTTTTTAAATAGGTGTGGCTTTAAAACTCACAATAAGTTAGCTACAGAAAGCCAGGCAAGTGTTTTTGCTAACAGCAAAAGGAACAGGTCTGGAAATGTGCACTTGCAATGTTTGCTCCCAATACAAAACATGGTAAAACAAAACAACAAAGAGCCGTTGTGCAAAGCATTTTAGGGAGGAGAGAAAAATTGGTTTTCTTGTAAGTTGGAAAGAGTTTAATGGTACTTTACTCCGGCAGCCCTGAGACGCTGAGGATAAAAAACCTACCCCACCAGATTTTCCACCAGAGGTACATTTCATGTTTACCGTGTCATACGGCTGAATTAAAAAGGGACCAAGGGAATGTCACCCCAGGGTGGCACAAGGGGGGGGTCTTTACAGCCACAAGAGCCGCTTTTGGGGATCTGCAGACTCTCAAACCTCCGCTTGCTGGGGAGCAAATGCACACGCTGCCTATAGCAAGTGTTGACTTTTCAATGCTGGTGTTGAATGCTTTCAGTTATTTATCAATAAGGATGAAGCAAAATCCCAATTTTAATTCACAATTATCTCCATGTACAGTGGCAGGTAAACATCCCCCACAGTAATAAGGATCCCGAGATATACCTGCCAAGGAGGCTGAGGGGGAGCTCAGCTGGTCTTTTTACAAAGATGAATTTCAGCCACTGGGGACATACGTGTTTGTTTCTTTATTTTTTTTTAATAACAAACCAACGCTGCCAAAAACACCCCCCAAAAAATCCAAAACCACATTAAAAAAAAAAAAAAGGCAGTTTGTAATGATATTTACAGATAAAAAATATGAACTACTATGGTGTAATCATTCCAAGAAGTTCGGACAGTATGTGATGAGACTCAGATTTATTCTGTTTTGGTATTTCTGCATGTTGGAGCCAAGAGAGCAAGTTTATCATTGCAGGGAGTGGCAGGGCATCTCCATCTTCTTGTGAGGTTCCCAGGTGCTCTTCCAGCAAGGGAAAATAAAAAATAAGGATGGTAGTCTTAGTGCCAGAAGGTAGATTAAGATCTCTTCTGTGTGCCTGTATTGCCTTGAAATGTCTGGAAAAGAAATTAATGCCTTTCTGACTCAGTATGAGGGAAGATACAGAGAGGGAAATTAATGCTATTTGGTTTTGGACAGAGTGGTAGTGATTCATTATTATGACCCTACAGAATATCATTACTTGAGCTTGTGTCTGAGAAAATCCATTTTCCTCTTGCTGTGAAAAAGTGAAATATTCTTTTGCAGTTTGCAAGTAATTAAATAGTTATTTTCTGTGCTGGAATTAAAAAACAGTGGTAAAAAGCCGTGTTTGGGGAGGCTTCCCTGAGGTTTTATTTAGTGTTTTTTACACTGATATATCTCCAGTACCTGCTGGGAAAACTTAGAATCATAGAATCCTAGGGTTGGAAGGGACCTTAGTAGATCATCTAGTCCAACCCCCTGCCAGAGCAGGGCCACCTTACAGCAGGTTACACAGGAACGCCTCCAGGCGGGTTTTGAATGTCTCCAGAGACGGAGACTCCACCACCTCCCTGGGCAGCTTGTTCCAGTGCTCTGCCAGAATTTCTTGCAAAACTGAAGAGGGAATATCAAATACATCCTTGGAAAAAAAGTCCCTAATGAAATTGCTGGTAATATGGTCCCCAGTTCAAGAGTGGCTCTGGAAAGTATTAAAAAACTTCAAATTAGGCATAAGCACTTCCGTGGACTGCATCTTCAGTTAATTTTGAAGTGGGCGTCTGCAGAATAATCATTAGGTTTTGATTTTTCTTTTCCCACTGCAACCACTGTGAAAACGAGCCTCTCTGGTGGTGGTGCCCTGATTGCTTGCAAAAGACAGGAAGGTTTCCTGGTGCTACCAAGTGATGTAAATGACTTGGGGCTTTCTGCGGTTGCCACTTTTCAGAATATACTTGAGCTGTAGGTTCCTCAGACGCCTGTGACCTGAGGTCACCAAGAGATGGGGACGTGCCATCACTGTGTGCATCTCCCGGGGTGGCAGGGGGACGTGTTGGTGGAGCTGTGGGGCCCTGGTCCCCACGCCGTGCAGAGTGGGGTCCGCATGGTGGTCTCTCCCACGGGAGCATGCAGTTTTATTTATGGCCTTGGGGAAACAAAAGGGGATGGGATGTGCTGGTCTTATCCTGGGCTTGAGTGGTAGGGCCAAGCATAGCGTGCGTATCTGGGAATCAGAGATCAAAAAAATCCCCCAGGTTGGACAGCTTTGCTCAGAAGCCCATTCCTGATCCAATCATAGAATAATTTAGGCTGGAAGCAGCCTCTTGAAAGTCTCTAGTCCAACCCCATGCTCAAGGCAGGGCTCACTCCAAAGTCAGATGGGCTGTCGGAGGGTAAACCCCAGCTGTGTTTTGAGCATCCCCAAGGATGGAGATTCCGCAGTCTCTCTGTGACCCACTTCCCTTGTCTGACCACCCTCACTGTGAGTTCTTCTGTCTACTTTTTTTTTCTTATTTTATACATGATTACCTTAGATCTATCACCACGACAGTTGCTTCTTGTCGTTTTGCTGTGCGGCTCTTGGAAGAGTCTCACTGTCTTCTCTATGAGCATTCAGTGGTTTTTCTCTGGGCTGGAGCGAATCCGGGGCTGAGCCAACCTCAGTATCTAATGTGCCTCAGCCCCAGTCACCTCACTGGTCTCCGCTGGATGTGCAGCTTTCTTCCACACTGCTTAAAAACAGATCTGCCCAGAAACAGGGGTGCATCTTAATGCTGCTACAGAAAGGAGAAGGATGAGTTGCAAGTGCTCTAAAATTCAGAATTGGGCAAATATAAAAATACAATTTTATTCAGTCACTAAAACTAAAGGTGCCCCTGCAAATGTGTCATGAAAAGATGTATTTTAAAGCAACCTTCTGTTCTGAAGATAAATGAAAATGAATTTGGCAATGCCTTAAAAAACTAATTCAGTAAAGATGCAAATAGCAGGAAATACAGAGTGTGGAGTGAAGAATGAAGCCTTAAATCTACCTTCTTGAGCCTAAATTGTGTATCCTATTATATAATTTAAAATTATTTGCCATTTTGTAAAGGCCTTCATGAAGCTGTAGCAATTTACATCAGCTGAGTCTCTGGCTCAGACAGTTGTAAGCTATCTGCGACTATTTTCCTGTCAAAAACTGCAGTACTTGCAGTTCAGTTTACTCGAATTCAGATTTATTTTTACCCTTATGGAGGTCTACCATCAAAGCCAAGGCTGAAGGAAAAACTTGATTAAAAAATATGTTTGATTTTTAACAACTTGTTAGCTTTCATCCGCTTATCAATGAGATGTGAGTGCAACTCAGACACTTGAATACAGCTGATCGTTTAGGAGGAAAAAATCTCTTTTGCTCACGCTGACAAGCCATCGGATGTTGCTTCTTTTTCTTGCGGGTAGGGAATTGCAGAAAGTCATCGCTTTTGATCATTAAGTACTCTTGTTTTTTACAGCAAGACTTACCCTGAATTCATGTATTATTCTCCTCTCTGAGTCTGCCTGAGACTCAGGTTCTTTTTTGGGGCTAAATTGACAATCCTTGATTTCCTACCCAATTTGAAATGCATATTGTTAACATTCAGGCTGTGAGTCCCAGAGAGTCATTAAATGATTTAGGAGAGTGCAGGAGCTCTGCAGTCTGTCCGGGAGAGGCAGGATCCTGGCTGGGGGCCGGGGAACGTCTTGAGTTCTCAGCAGGCGACTGATTTTCTCCAGGAAAAAGTGTTCTGAGCTTTGAAGGGTAAAACAACTAAAGAAAAATGCATTTAATTCAAAGGGAAAAAATAATTGTGTTTATTCCAAGAAAGGTTGGTTGGTTTGGTTGGTTTTTCCCCTTTTAGCAAGAGTAATGGTGGTAAACACTCCCAAAGGCGTGTGAACCCCATAGGTTTTGTTTCCCTTCAACTTAACCTTCTGGAATATCAGAAAACTTCAGCATACTGAACTCTTGCTTTAAATAACTCATGTGCTCTTGGTAGAAGAGAAACAAAAACGTGTATCTAGCTTCACCTTATTCTAAACTGGACTTAAAGACTGGGGGGTGGGGAAACATGCCCAAAGTGCAAGAGTGGCATGGACAAGAACTTGGCTCTGCTGAATGTTTAAATTCTAATTTTAAGGATTGTCATCAGTAGATTGCACTGGAATTGATGACTGACCACAAAATTCAGTATGTGTGCTTTGAAGTTAGCTATTGGAAAAAATCTGTGGTAGGCACAGGTTTTAATTTAAAACTATGGAGATACTTTTTAAATATATGCAGAATTCATGAATAAAATGTGAATTATTTTTCTGGTACAGTGATGTGCTTAGAAGACTGTAGCTGAAGGAATTAGTCATAAAGTTTTACCTTGTGGAGACTGAGGGATGCAGTGAAAAAGAAAGCTGATGACTTCAATCCAGAATCCATGCGAAATAATATGAAATTATTAACAAAGCAATGGGACGGTTAATTCTGCAGGTGGAGCCCAATCTTGAGCATTGCTCTAGTCCAATTCCCATGTGTCATTTTTCAAAATGAATATGTAAACGCTTCCTCTATTGATTTTAAGGCAGCTGAGATAGACTGATTGTTGGGTGATTTGGGGTTTTTTGCATGGTGGTTTTTTTTTTTTACCATTATGGTCTTGGATAAAGCCTATATCACCTTTGAAACCTTCATTATCCTGATGGCCTCTCCAAGGTATTCCTGCCACTAGAGAATCTGATGCTATCCTGGGATGAATAACAATGATTCTCCAGGCAGCGAAAACTGAAAATCAAACAATAAATAAAAGCAGTGAGCAAAAGGGGGTCAATGAGACTTGATAAGGACTCTAGCACAGGGGTTTTCACAGCAGTGTGGTAGAAGAGCCAGAAGCATTGGCTGGGACCTAAGAGTTGCCTTTCTTCCATGTAATGGTTTTCTTCCTGTTTATGCCAAAGCAAGAGGTGAAGGTCTGTCACTGTTCATGCTGGACCTTGATGATGGCTGAATTTAGGCACCATCAAGACAATGTGTTGCTATTCTGGTCTGAGAGATTGGCTCCTCCTTCCTCCGTTTCCCAGGCGCGGGGACCTGGTTGCACCCAGGGACGGCTGTCAGTGGCAGCAAGAACAAGGGGTGGCAGCTTCTTTCTGGCCACCGTCAGGGACAAGGTGACATACAGAGCAGTGCCAGCATCTTTGGTCCATCTAAACCAGGAATTTGGGGGCTACAGAATAAGGCAGAGCTCCTGCCACTGTCATGGCTTTTTTTCTACACATCTCTCCTCCATATGTACCCAGTTATTTCAGGTACTGCATTTCCATAAGTGCACCTGGAAAATGTTTTTTTATGTGCCTTTGTGATTTCCTTTTCTTTTCCTAGTTCTGTATTCACACAAAAATAGTAATGGTTCTCTTCATGAGTCAGTCTGTGTAATAGACAGGCGAATGGGCCAAGTTAAAAAAAAAAAAACCCAAACATAATTCCTTCTAATAGCAAAGATGGAATTGTGAGTCTGAGATTCATTTTTACCATTGTAGTCCTAATTCAAAAAATGTAGTTTCTCAGCATAATTTTACTCTTGCACATGGAACATGTACATTTTTAACTACTGGCAGGATTGTGGGGGGAGGTTTATTGCGAAATCTGTTAGACTTTAGAAAATATAATTTTCTTGCTGAGAAGCTAGTGTGTACCAGACTTGCAGAATTTACTTTGTATAGAAAGCATTTTGCTCAAAGTCTGTCTCTGTTTGTGTTTGAAAACTGCTCGTTTAAAGCAAGCAAATGAATTTTGAGGTCTCCCTTTCTTAGACCTTTCTGACAAAACTGATTGGAGAAATGAGGATAATTTAATTCAGCGTAAGTTGTACTAGGTGGCTAGTATAATATTAGAACCCTATGCTTTGCTGTACGTTAGTAGCCAAGTCACATACGTTTAATTTTTATTATTAAAACTAATGAATAAGCAAGTGCTAATTCTGCTCACTGATTTTTATTTATTTTTTTTTAACTTTACGTTTGATGCAACATCATTCATGGAGAAAAGGTTATTGCAAATACATTTGTGAAATGCAAGAGAGAATGACCAGTTTGGAATTGAGTCCTGAGCAGTTAGAAAATTTGTCATTTTTAATTCAGAAATCTTGTCTTGCAGTTAGGTTGGGTTTTGGGTGGTTTTTTTATGATCTAGAGTTGAGGCATCTCCCAGCCCATGTTCCTTCGGCTACGCCAACTAGCATGTGCCAGGAACATCCAGCTCTCTATGGGGAGAGTGGCGGTAGCATCACCTTCTCCAAGAGCTCACACCTGGGAAGAAGACCAAGGCTGGGTGTTCCTGCTGTCTGGGCATGAACTTGGGCATGAACTTTCTGCTCATCCCGCCAAAGTATTACTGTGGCACGATCAGGAGTGCCCAAGAGTCATGGAGCCAACGAGAGGGAGTTTCTGGAGACCCAGAAAATCCCACTGGCTTTAATGGGGGTGTCCTGCACAGCAAAGCTCAAGTGCCACAAAGCTGCCTGGTGTCTCCTGCACTGTGGAAGGGTGATTTGGAAAAATGGTTAATTTTCTTAACAGCTTTAAAGTAAAAGGGAGAAAAAAAAAAAAAAAAGAAAAAACCCCCCAAACAAACCCCAAACAGTGAGAAGTACTTTGAAACTTTCTAGAGACTTTTTTTAGACCAGCTAAGTTGGAAAAATAAATGGTCCAGTGACTACTTGCTAATTCATCTGCATATGCAGCTGCAAAATTATTTTCTGTGCACATAATGCAAAACTTCTTCCTAAATATGAGGTTTAGAGACCCTTTGGGAGTAATTAACTATAATGCAGAACCAAATCTGGGTTCATTGTACGCACTGCTCATTTAAGACATGTTTTTGTGCACAAAGCCCATTAGTAAGTTTCCAAAACCTCCATGAATGTTAAACATTTTATTATGGGACTCTGAGCGCTTCTGATTTTACATAAAATCTAATGTAATCCCATGCATTACGTTTAGCTTTTGATCCCTGGGTAGCAAATTGCTGTGTCACATGTGTGCCGCGGTGTATTCAAGGGTTTTTCTGGCTTTTATTGTGTTACGTATTTAACAGAGAGAGAGAGAACAGCTCTTTTCCTGTGGACTACACAAAAAAATGGGGGTGTGCTGAGTATCAGTTGTGTGCTATTGATCTTATTCTGCTTACTGGCCAACTTCTGTAGAGCGTGTGGGGTTTGTTGTTCTACAAACTGCTTCCCTTCTGTGCTGTGCGTGGTTGTCGGGATCCTGACTCTGATGGAGTGGAAACACAAGGCAAAGCTGCCGTCTTCAGCAGTTGCACAGGTCAGGCAGTCAAAACGATTGAGTTCCTGAGGATGTAATTTAGCCAGGATTGGGAATACATGCCCTCAGCCTCAGTGAGCGTAGACATGTGCCTGAAGTTAAGAGTATGTTTAATTTGCTGAATTAGGTCAACACCTGAGGCTAATGGAGTCCTGCAGAGGCGGCAGCGTGATGCTTTCTGGCCTATATTACACGGGGACATAGTTGACAGCGACAGCAAGTCAGATTAATTTGTGAAGAAGCATAAATCACCTGAGATACTCTGAGTAAATCCACCCTACCCACCGCGCGTGGTGAGGGTGCTGATACTGGTGCGTGCTGGGCAGAAGGCTGGTGGGACTGGGCTCACTGGCCCCGCTGCGTGCTGGTGCTCAGCATGGCAGCACAGCGGCACAAAAGTGGATGGAGAAGAGCAGAAAGAGCTACCCAGCTTTTATGAAAGGTTGTTCTTTCTCTTCTCTTAAATCTTTGTTATCTGTTTGTTTGGAGAGGTTGACAGCGTAGTATTGTATGTTACCTAATATATATTGTGTCTTATCCACCATTTATTTACCAATAAAAATCAAACTGTAGTCTTCATTATTATTATAGGAGAGTTAATCGTTAACATCTGAGGGATTTTACAACACCTGTGTATTATCTCAGAATATGCAAAATATATCCAAATGCTTCCATTTAAGGTGATGGTTTACACTGTGCTTTGGCTGCGATAGCTGGATGGGTTGGAATTTCATGCAATTACTATTTTACACAGCGGCAGAGTATCTGTGAAGTGGCTATCAATTGGAACATATTTTGCTCTTCAGACTTGCTTTTGCAGGTTTCACAAAACATTTAATTAGTGATAATCAGCTTTTAACCAGCCAGAGCACACTGATGTGATTCTCTCCCTCTTCCCCCATAATTGTAGGCATAGTCTGTACCCATAAGATAAATTACTTCCAGCCTGGAGAACATCCTAGCCAGCAGGAAGGGAGAGAATAAGAAAGTGATTTGCATGGGGATAAAGAAGCTGTTGTGTACACTGTGATTTCAGTGAAGAATATACTTTTTCTTTCCTTTTCAGAATGGTGGACCTGGAAACCAGCTGGAGGTCTCAAAGTCTCCTTTCCCTCGAGGCTGCTGGTCAGTGGTTGTCTTCCACCACACCCACGGAAACTAGAAGAGCTCCACGCTGACTTCTGAAAGGCTTGTTTCACTATGGAAGATCAGATTATCTTCTGGCTCAGGTTTTGTGAAGTTCGGCATCTGCCTTGGACCTGCAATTTGGAAAAGGCATCATCTCTGAGGCACAGTTAAGAGACAGAAAAAACAGCCCCAGACGATGAGCACTTTAAGTAGCGCTGGAATATTACTCAGCTTAACGACAGTGTCTGTTACGCTGGATTTTAGTTTGCATGGTGGTCTGATGGCTTGGTCCTTAAGCAGCAATTTGACTCTGAATCAGAGTTTGCCTACATCTGATCCTCTGAATGCCTCTGAGAAGGGCGAAGTCTCTCGAATGTCGGTGAGGGAGAAGAACTGGCCGGCCCTCCTGATCTTGGTTGTCATCCTGCTGACCATTGGGGGAAACATATTGGTAATTATGGCTGTGTCCTTGGAGAAGAAGTTGCAGAATGCCACAAACTTCTTTCTGATGTCCTTGGCGGTGGCAGACATGCTGGTGGGTATCCTGGTCATGCCCGTGTCCCTCATTGCAGTCCTGTACGGTAAGTGGCTTCCCTCCTTGTTTGACTATACGCTTTTGCAGGGAATCCCCCAAGGCTGTAGCAATCTGCTTTGCCCAGTTTTTTCATGCGTTGGTAGCTTGGGGAGTACCAGTGTGGACGCGGCTGTGGATCTGTGCTGAGGTTCATGCTCTGCTGGGTGACGGTGGTGCTCTGCTGGGAGCAGAGCTTGTCTCCGTGCTGCCAGGAATGACCCGTGAACCTGTGTTGGCATTGTGGGGTTTTTTTGTTGTTGAGGCCACCAAAAAAAACCTGCAACAGTGAGTCAGCTTTTTACCTTTTGGTTGGACTGCCCTAAAATTAGCTAGGACACCAGAGCCTAGGGAAAAGCTGAGGAGTGTGCTTCTGACCGACCTAGCTCTAAGCCGGGTCAAAATCCATCCTTGAGCTCCCACTGGTATCAGTGGGAATTGAGCAATAACGTGGTTAAGAAAGGAGGTTTGTGCTAGTAGATTTGTCATTCAAATAAAAGTCTTGACTCTGTACCTGACCTTGCCTTGTGCCTTTCAGGGGGTCATTTTCCTTTCTGTGCCTCAGCTGCCTTATCTCTACCCTGAGAACTCTGTTTTAAAACACTGAGATTTGTCCGCATAGATTGTGTATTGCTCCCTGCTGTACCAGGGTGGGGGTAAGTGGGGCATTGCTCCTGCACTCGAGTGTAGAATCACTGTTAGCACCTCAAAAGAGTAAAATATCCAACACTTTCTCATCTGTCTGAGACTCTGAAACTGATTATTTTGTTCAGTGTGGTGCTAGGACTCTCCATCCCTGGGTATTACAAAGGGGTATTGTGTGCACCTCTGTAGCTCTGATCATAGCGTTTGTATACTCACGTATCAATATAATGTGTGTGTATGTTTAATAGATAACACTTAATCATTTTTGAAGTCTGTTTTCATATTTTCTTTGAAAATTATTTTTAATATTGATGTTTCTTAGAAACAAATAATGCTGTTTACGTAGAGATTTGATTAGAAATTGGTTTACTGTCCTATAAAGTAAAATGTAGGGATATTTATATGACTTCTTCCCTTGCCTAAATGATTAAGTCAGGCAGAGATTCATTTCTAAAACACATTGATCAAGAATACATAACTCCAAAGCTTATATAACTTGTCTACAGTGAGTTAAATCAATATGTGATTTAGGTACAGACTGAGCCATTGAGATCTTATGCATAAAGCTTTTTATTTTGGGCTGTCAGAATAGTTCCATCTCTAAATCTTCTACGTATTACAACATGTGTATTTTATTTTTAGCATTTTACTCCAGTTCCCTGGAGCTTGAAAGGGAGCGTATAAATACCAAATGATTTGATTGACCTGCTCTTGCATAAATTCTGGGTTACCCAGTGACTCTAAAAAGGTGAATTTATGGAAGTGATCTTCCTACATACAGACTTTCTGAGTCTTTGGAAACTAATGGAAATGGATTTTCTGCTCTGCCTAGAAAATGATAACTTAAGGTCGTTTAAAGGTGTAAACCATGCTGCATATTTAGAGGCAAGTAAAAATCATTGATCTGAAAAGGAATTGTAATTATTCCTCTCTTCTACCAGAGCACCAATATTAGCTGTTGATGGCGCAAACACTTCTCCGCAGGCTGATGGCACTAAACAGATTTTTTTGGGGCAAAAATTATAATTTCAGAACAGGCATCGAAAATCTGTGGAAAAGCTGTGAGAAGTGAGAGTAGCTGGTGCTGTTTCGGGGGAGGCAGGAGGCTGCCAGAGCCGTGCTGGGTGCTGGCGAGGCTCCCCTGGGCCAGGTCGGGAGCCCTGGCTGGGCTGGAGCGGAGCAGGCGTGCTGCCCTCGGGCTTTGCCAGGGGAAAAGTTCCGTTTGGGGAACTTGTGGACTGATTTGAACAGGACCTCTGTGAAATCACTTTTCTGTATTATTTAAGCTACTAATTGTGGAAGTAAGCAGCCAGCACTGTGCCACTCCAGCAGCAAGGGAGAAGAGGGAGTAGAGAAAGTCTATCCTCTCTCCCAAGTGATTATTTGCTAATGCATCCTGAAAATAAACACTTGGTTTGATAACCAGAAGCTAAAAGGCATGGACTGACCGGGTATGTCCAAGAGAGGACCAAAGGAAAAAGACTGTTGGTGCATCAAGGGTATCACTGCTCTTCAAACCCACCAGAACATGTGGATGCGCTTTTATGGGCATCTAGAAAAATCATGTAGGATGGAAGACTAACACATCAACAACCTCAGCATTTGGTGGCTCATATAAATAAAACATGCATGCAAGAGCACAAAGGTGCAGCAGGTTAAACCTATCGCTTATCACTACTTAGAACTTTGACCAAATACAGCTGGGTCTTCCTTAGCTTCACGTGTGCTGGAGCCACCAACTCTTCAGAGCCCTCCGCCTGTTTCTAGCTTTGGCAGGGAGCGCAGGCAGGTCTCCTGCGTATCACACTCGGCTTGGTGGAACGGTTCTTAGGGCAACAGGAGACAGCAGCTGGAAAGGCTCTTGGCAGAGTCACATTATTAACAAAAGCTGCTGTTATAACTGACAGCTTCCGGAGAACCATCACTTATTCCTGAGTCTGTCTCATCTGGTGTCATAAACAGCAACTCTGCACCATTGCACACTGGTTTTGAGGATGAAATCTGGCCTCTTGTCTACCACAGGGTGTCTTTGCTTGAGTTGCTTTGAGCTGTAGGTTTTGGAACTTTTTTTGCAGTTTGCAGTGCTTGCAAGCACTCTGGATGCAACAGTAGGACAGTGGACTTTACGTTGATTTCTAAGAGTTAGAGGTCAGGAATCCAAACATACACAAATGCTTTAGCAGGTTTTATATTCTGTTTGAGATGGTAGCGCACAAACCAGTGTCAGTGACCCACACGTCAGCAGAATTCCTCTGAGAGTAACCGAGTCCGTGGCCATGGACCCGTCAGGGATAGCGTTACTGCTTGGAGATGTAATTGTGAACCTTCCGTCATTTTTACTCTGTATATTTTCCCCTGTGCGATCTCTATAGTCTACCTATTAAGACACTGGGCTGTTTCAAAAGCTGCGGTGTGCTGTACGGAGAAATGTATGCAGCACACCTCTTCCAGATTTTTAGAGGTTGCTTTTACTTTATGTAATCAGAAAGGAATATTAAAGAATGTGTATAACAAATAGAAGAGTAATGAAGTTGCTTTTAAGTTCCCACATCAGCGGTCTCAGCCCCAATGATAAATTCTAGTTTGCAGACTAGTTTCCTTAGTTTTCGGCAATTAGGCAGATGAAGTAGATTTCATTTCAAGCATAACCAACAAATTGAATAGACACCCTCCACAAAGACTCCTGGTTTTCAGTGGTTTTCTTTTGCCTAATTAAAAGAAGGAAAAATCAAGTTGCCAGTAAATTCAAGAATCTTATTACAAAGGACGGGATGCAGGATGCTGGATTTTTCACCAATTAGTGCTGTGATATACTTATCGATTAGTCTTTCTTAAATGTCTTGGACTAATCGATGAGTTGCATTTGACAACTTAGAACAATTTCTATGGCATGCAGTTCCTAAGGAACTAAGTAAATTAGTATGCTAATTAAAAAGCATGTATTGGGGAGAGTAAATGAGAAATTAACACTGTGTTTAATCTCAACGGTGAAACTTCTGATTAACAAAAAATACTGGTGTGGTAGGGCACCAGGTATTCTGCACGTAATGGAGCTCCTGGCAACACATGAAGACTGTTTCCTCGCCTCGGAGCGTTTTCGGGACAGGCAGTGGTGCATTTGCAGCGTGCCTAGTGTTCATGGGCAAGACAGAGGGGGCTGCGCTCTGCCTATGAGGGCTCACGAAGGAATGAGAGAATCTCATCGGCTGATCGGAGTTGAAATTATGGATGGTATTAAACTTTCTTCCTTCTAATGAAATGGGGTCACAGCTGCGAGCGAGTTGCCAGAGTGTGGCCAACAAGGGGCCAGCAGGCTCGCGTCCCGCTCCAGGTGCCCAGGCCTCTCTCTTCCCTTGGGGATTCATACACCACTGTAATGTTGGCGGCCCGATGCAGCTTCCAGGAAGGCTGGTATGGGATTCAGCATCCATTGGCCCCCACTGCTGGAGCAGCTTTACATCCAGATTATTGTTATTACTGATAATTATCATCATTATTGTGTGCTGACAGGGATGTGCTGAGTGCTTGCGGCAGACTTGGCTGTTTATTCCGGTGCAGGGGGAGGGGCTGTCAGTGAACAGCCTGTTCTGCGGCCCCAGTGCCCCCCGCCCTGCGCTGCCTGCCCCGCGGGGTGCTTGCTGTCAGCAGTGGGTGTCCTGCGGAGAGACCTCACCGGGCGGGACAAGGACAAGGTGCTGCTGGATAAGTTCCTGTGTGCAGCCAATACCCGAAAGGACAGCCGGAGGGTATGTGGGGTGTGGGTAATGCAGATCTTGAGTGGTGAAAGACGGAGCTCAGAGGG
>VXBO01005159.1:36506-53454 GCA_013400135.1 Rhinoptilus africanus
GAATCATAGAATCATAGGGTTGGAAGGGACCTCGAAAGATCATCTAGTCCAACCCCCTGCCAGAGCAGGGTCACCCAGAGCACATCACCCAGGAACGCGTCCAGGTGGGTTTTGAATGTCTCCAGTGAAGGAGAGTGAAGGTCACCTGCTCTGGGTGACCCTGCTCTGGCCGGGGGTGGGACTGGGGGATCTCCAGAGGGCCCTGCCAGTTTGGGATTGCGTGGTGCTGGGGCATGCTGTACACCGCCATGGTACTGGGTATTTTCTGAAGCTGCAGCAAGGAGCAAAGTGCTCCTTCAACAGCTGGGGGCCATCTGCTCTCTCATTATTATTTGGGAAGTTTTTACGGTTTTAATTTAATTATTTTTTTCCCCTACTGATTTCTAGTAATGACTCTCAAGGTACTAGTTAGTATTGACTACTGCTGACCAGCCACAGGCACCTGTGCTCAAATGCTGCACGGGAAGGTCAGGAGGAGTTAAATACAGGTGGTGTTTTGGTCCTTCATTCTCCAAAAATAAGAGAGGACAAAATAAGAAGTGATGTTTCTTATACTGGAATTTCCTTAACTGTTTTAGTGTATTCATGGTCGTGAGTTAAATGACTGCAGTCACGTGTATGTGTCAGTCCACATGGATTAATTAAGTCTTCCCCTTCTGTCAGACTCCTTAGTTTGTAGCTAATTGTTATCTAATGTAGTCATTGGCTTATGACTGACGTAGTGAACTGGTGAGATTGTCCTGCATTATTTTAACATGCTTAAAATCCATCAGTGACCTGGAAAAATGGCAAACCCCCAATCCGTGCACTGGCAGTGGTCGTTTTGTCCCGTCCCGTCGCCCACCGCGCCGCTCTGGCGTTGGCCTCCTGTGCCGGGGCAGCACCATCCTGCTGGGGCCAGGCTGCCGGACGTGCATCTGCACACCTCGGGGAGGATCGAGGGGCTCCCTGTCCTCTCCCAGATGGTTTAAAGGTATGTGTTACTGCCGGTGGTAGCTGCTCAGCTCCGCTAGTGAGGGGGTCGGCTGAGAATTATATGTTTTGGGATTCTGGAGCCCTCCCAGCCTGGCCAATGGGCTGAGCCAGGGCTGGTGCTATGGCAATGGAGAGCAGAAACATCATCTTGAGCAAAAGAGTGAAAACCAGCACACTATCACCAAGGGTTCATCCCCAGAGAGCATTGGCAATGTCTCCTGGCACAGTGGAAGCTCGAGGAGCTCTTTTAACATGAATATTTATCAGGTTGAGCATTTGGGCTCTCCTAGGGCTTCACAGATACTTACTAATTGCCCCTCTCAATACTGTAGTGAGGCTTTAAATATTTATATGATTGATATTAATTATTAACAATAGTACTGTTAGGAGAGGTGAAATCTCACCTTGTTAAAATAATGCCCTTACATTAGGATGCCAGAGGTGCCTTCACTCAGAAGGAGCCGGTACGGAGCAGTATTGTTTCCCACAGGTGTGTGCTGCCTCTGATCAGTGAGCTGTGATGGTGGGAAGGTGCAGAGGGAAAACAAGTGTCTTATGGCTTATAGCGAGGATCCTTAGAGAGCAACAAAAGGAGAAGAGAAAGCAAAGCCAGAGACTGGCATAAGAGCAGTGAGGACAATGCAAATGCCTGCAGCAAACCCCTGGAGGTGAGGGTAAAAGCCATGGGCTGCCAGCCCAGCCGCGGTGTGAGCCAGAGCAGGCGGAGACGCCCAGTGCCTTGTCAGCACCCACCTCTGCCCTGGGGAAATTAGATTTTGGCAGCAGTTCAGGTGCATTTATAAGGAAATTATTTTTAGGGATGTAGATGGGCCTCAGTTCTCTGATCCCTGGAGGGGAATGCTGCGGTTGTGAATAAGCACCCTGGTGTCTGGTGGAGGTGATGCTCTGCCGTGGGCAGGGGCGATCGGAAGGTGGTCCAGGAGGCCTGGGGAGGGCTGCAGGCGTGGGAGGAGGTGCTGGTGAGACACACTTCCCTTCAAAAGAGACAACAATGAAAGGAGAGAGGGAATGATTTAAAATCTATGGGGGGGGAAAAAAAAACAAACTACATAGTTACAGGGTCCCTAAGCCTATGACCAGCTGCAATGAAAATAGGAAAGGCAATAGCAAATTATAAATGGTTACTGTTATCTATAAGATAGACTGAGCTCTTAATGAGTGGAAGACCCTGGAGATTGAGCCTGGAGTATAACTGCCAGACCAAATCAGACTCGAGGTCCAACTAGACTAATATTTTGTCTCTGACAGGGGCCTGAGCCAAGTGATGAATCTTCCTCTGCCAGACTCTTACTGAAGAGTCCTCTCGAGGGGGTGTTTCCTCCTGGGCTGTATTGGCTGATGTCTGACTTGTGCCCTCTGTTATGAGAATTCCATCCCCAGCTATTTGTGTGTCTCAAGGTTTTGTTTAGCATTTTGTGATATGATTTTGTGATATGCTGGAGAGCAGCTCTGGGGAAAGGGACCTGGGAGTCCTGGGGGACACCAGGATGGCCATGAGCCAGCGATGGGCCCTGGTGGCCAAGAAGGCCAATGGCATCCTGGGGGGCATCAAGCAGAGTGTGGCCAGCGGGTGGGGGGAGGTCATCCTCCCCCTCTGCTCTGCCCTGGGGAGGGCACATCTGGAGTGCTGGGGCCAGTGCTGGGCTCCCCGGGTCCAGAAGGACAGGGAACTGCTGGAGAGGGGACAGCAAAGGGCCACCAAGATGCTGAGGGGACTGGAACAGCTCTCTGATGGAGAAAGGCTGAGGGATTTGGGTCTCTTCAATCTGGAAAAAAGACGACTGAGGGGGGATCTTATCAACGCTTATAAATACTGACAGGGGGGGTGTCAGGAGGACGGGGCCAGGCTCTGCTCAGTGGTGCCCAGGGACAGGACAAGGGGGAACGGGCACAAACTTGACCATGGGAAGTTCCCCCTAAACCTGAGGAGGAACTTCTTTCCCGTGAGGGTGGCAGAGCCCTGGCCCAGGCTGCCCAGGGAGGTGGTGGAGTCTCCGTCTCTGGAGCCATCCCAAACCCGCCTGGAGGCGTTCCTGTGCCCCCTGCTCTGGGTGACCCTGCTCTGGCCGGGGGTGGGACTGGGGGATCCCCAGAGGGCCCTGCCAACCCTGTGATTCTATGATTCTATCATATTCAGGTATCTATAAATGGTAATTTAAAAAATCCTGACAACTCATGGCCTTAGGTGCTCCTTGGCTGCACCAAGTTCCAGATGGCAGTTGCATTATTTTCAGAAATTATTTTTCATGCATGTTAATTTAAAATGCCCGACTTTTCTGTTTGTACTGAGTAACCACCGCAATTTATTCTTCTGCAAGGGTGTGAGTGAATGGAAGCACCTCAGCTGCCTGCACTATCTGCTGTGTCATAAACTCAGAGATGGGCGTTTTTTTGCTCTCCAACGGCACTTTGTACCTGGGATGCGTGCAGTGAAATTTATATCCAACAGCATATATTAGTTTGTTATCTTTTGCCATCAGTAAAATCCGTTGTCCGCTAAGCTATGTGCTCATCCAGCAGCTTTTATTCTCTTTTGAAGTACTCACAGCTTTCTTGTAACCTCAGCTAACCGAAATAATTCTGTGACATCTAAAAACACTCGACCTCATTGTTTACCCTCTTTCCATTTTATTAAATGCATAGAGAACTTTAATTCAGATACTGAATTTTCTCCACATGAACAACTGCCTATTTTCCTAATGTGACAAAAGGGATTAAGTTGTGGCATATCTGTGTTGCTGTTGGGAAAGAAAGCTCTCTGTGGTGTGCCCTGAATCCATGTAAAAGCTTCTCTTCTCCTACCCTGGGTTTAAATCGTGCTTAGAGTTTGGGGGGAATACTAAATAGCCTCTTGCATACTCTCTGTCGAATACGGGACTCTGGTTGTAAAATAGTTTGAGACAGCTAAATGTTAACTTGCAGGATTTCCCAGAGCCCCTGAAAATATCACACCCTATGATGGCACTCTGCTGGATCATGTTTGGAAAGCGCATTAGGACCTTAGCTTGTGTTAGCAGAAAACTGATGTCTTCTGGTCAAGTGAGTCAAAGGCTGAAGAGCTGAAGTTCATGCAGGAGCTCAGGGCTGGAGAGGGTGACGGTGCCTGGCCGAAGGAGAGAGGGATGCCCTTTCTCAGCACTGCTTAAATTTGGTCACTTGTGTTAACATCAGCCTCTTCCAAAACACCTTGAGTAGGAGCCTTTAGCTTTTCTTCCTTATATTGAAAGCTGGCTTTGCTCCATTGCTATGGTTTCAATAACCCACAACAGTTTATTGTCATTCAGACAGTTATTCTCTCACCTGATGCTCCCTCCCCATCTGGGAAGGGGAATCAGGATACCAAGGAAACCTAAGGGCTGAAATGTAAACAGATTTAATAGAATAAGACGAGGTAAATAACATTAATAACACTAAGGAGTCAGTATTGATCCCAATCCCAATATACAATAGACAAGGACTGTACCCAGCCCGTTCCCCGGCAGAAGCCGTGCCCTCCCCGCAGGGACAGCCCGTGTGGGACCCTGCGAGCGCTGCGGCTGCGGGGGGAAGGGAAGGGCTCAGGGCTCCGGTACAAGAAAGAGAGCAAGCAAGCGCAAACTCCTCAGCAAACTTGCTAATTTCTCTGGAACATGCCATTCATGGTATGAAATAACTCTGTTGGCAGCTTGGATCAAGTGCCTGGGTCTCGCTCCTCCTTGTCCCTGCAGCTGGGGAGCTTGGAAACATGGAGACCTTGAAACCCATACACCAGAGCTGGCTGTAAAGTAAATATTGTCACAAATTTAGACACTAGAGTCATCTAAAAATGCACCTTTCTCTAGCATTAAAGATAAAATTACTGAAAGAGAAATTAATCCCATGTTGCTCAAACCAGGACATCCATACACATATATTTATTCTTTATTTAATTTCTGATCTCATCTGAGATTATTCATATCTTGTTTTTAGCTTTTTATCTTGTTTATTATATTTTTTGGTTAAATTTTTAATGTTGGACTTTGCACAATAAAGACTGGAAGACAGACAAGTGGAGAAACTGTCATCATCTGAGCAGCGCAAAGCACTCTGAAATAAAGACCATAGTGCTCCACGGTACTTCAGAGTCCTCTTCCTGCTACTCTTATTAAGGGAGAATTGTTTTTAAAAATTGTCACAGGAATTTAACTTATTCTAACCTTTTGTTATTCTTTCCTCATTATTTTGACGTGTCTTTTTATTGATGTCTTCTCTGAAAATGTCCTCAAGGTCTCTGTATTCTTTTGTTGTGAGAGATGAGAAATCAAATTTGATGTTTGCAGAATGGCACTGATAGGAGCTGGATACAGTCATTTGGAATTTTAATTTTTTTGTGTGTGTGTATTTAACTGATGTAATTCCACTTGTTCCCCCAAGAAGCAGCTCTATATACAGGACTTTCTCAACAGGCAGGTTGTATATGACTCTAGTGCAATATTCTTTGTGTCTTTCATTTTGTCATTTAATTTCAAAGAACAAACTGCTGGCCACTCTTCTGGAAGGCATGTTGCCGTCTTGTAGTAGCTATGCAAACTAAAAAATTAATAATAAAAAAAGGCTTAGCCCTTGGTGAAGGTGCACTGAGGGATTTAATTTTTTTGTTGTCTTCCTCTACAAGAGGTTGGGAACAGTCCAAAGAGACTTAAGACTATTGGGTAGACTGGGAATGTAGAGGAAGCACAACTGATGTCAAACCATGGATGCAGTTAAGTGACAGCTACCCCTGAATGGAGAGACATGGGGCTTACGCTTGTTTCTATTTTCAGTGAAATAACATGGTAACATCTGTACTGATTGTTCCTATTGTCTGGGAACATTCATTTGACTGAAGTGGCTTCTTCGTTCCTAAGCCCTCTTGAAGTTCTTGTCTGCATCAGTCTGAGTAAGAGAACGATCAAAAGTGAGCAGCCCATAAATCTGGAGAATGGTAATTTCCACTCTTCCGTGATGAGCTGCTGCTGTGCCATGTGAAACGAGACACGTGGTGAGGTTCTGGTCTGGGAAGGAGACAGTGAAAAGCTTCCTGGTCAAGGTTACACCTTGGCTTTCATTCTGATAAGTTCCTCCTTTTGAGACAATACAAGGATTTTGGTTTCAAGGCTTGCAAGCAAGGGAACAATCCATAAATAAATTGTATAAATTCAAGGAAGCAAGTCAGGAAAGTCTCTGCTGCCTGCAGAAAGGCTGTTGTCAATTAGGAGGTTTATTTTAATTGTTAAAGCATTACTTTGAGTTGGATTTGACTTCTGAACACTCTCTCAACCTAAAGTTGGGTAAAGCAAGAAGTGCTACAGCGTGCAATTAGCTCCTCTGGAAAGTAATTTTGCATGACTTCTGAAATCTGCAGGAGATGTCTGTCTTCTAGTAGATTAAATTATAACAGTGTTCAGTGTTTGACCTGCCATCACTTCTTTGGACAGATGGTAACGTCCTTTATCAGTAACTGAGCTGTTTTTCCTGTGTGTGCTGCAGCTGCATGGACAGATTTAGAAAGCTTCTGGCTTTTAATATAATAGGAAACAGCCCCATAAAAATTCAGATTTTAGTAAAACCTTGGCTTGCATTGTAAATTCCTCCTAAAAAATTACATGGGACCCACTGTAAATCTTCTGTATGGAAGCTCTTTTCTCTCCCTTAGGGCAAATCTGTCCCTTCCTTAGCAGGCCTCTGTGCGGCAACAGCAGCTGGTAAATTTGCAGCATTATCGTGGCAAGCAGGATGTGACAGCCAGGAATATATTTCAGGATATTGGGAGGGAGAGGAGCAGGCAGGGCTTGCTGGCCGTGCACCCCGAGCATCGTCTGCATTGCATCCTTGGAGATCCTGTGCCCCACAAGAGCGGATCGCAGGATCCTGGCAAGACGGTTTGGGTTTTTCCTCCACCCGATGCGGGAGTGCGCAACCACACCAAACCCCAGCCCAGGCCCTGGTCTGTGCTGGAGTGATGCGTAGGGGCCAAAGTCAGAGCCAGTCTTGTGGGGCAATGGTGCATAGGTGCAACCAGACATAACTATCAGCCGGCCGCCAGGGTATTTTGATATCCATCTTACCTGCTCTGCCATCTGTTACCTGAGGTAGGACGAGTGACCTGGGTGTTAATAACTGGCTGTAATGAATGTGCAAGTGTCCCTCCTGGGCTCTTGGCAAGGCTTTATTAACTTTGGTTATGGACGTGAAGGTCACGTCCCACGCGGTGTACTACTCTGTGCTTTCCTTCTGAAAATTAATGCTGTTACTCTTCATTAACGCTCTGGAAATGAATGCTGTACTCAGTGAAGCTCCTTCTCCTCTGTAGCTGCTCTGCCGTATCTGGTGGCACCGGGACTCCCCTCTCCTACACACCACCCGATGCCTTGCGTCACAGAGCAGCGGGGAGCAAGGGTTCTCTCCAGCCAGTGCTCTGGAGACACGCAGCATCCTGAGCGAGCCTATCATGGCAAATAAGACCACTCAGAGAGCCTTAGTCTAAATACATTTTTGATTAAAATATGGTGCGTTGCCAAAATTGAAAACTCTGTGGAAGTGTCTCCATGTCTACAGCGCTTCTCCTGGGAAGCTGGAAGAGGAATGGGATTATTCTTGCTGCTGGTGAAATATTTTTGCAGTATGTGGGAGTCCAAGTCCCCATTCTGCCAGAGTCATTATCATCTGTTGCACAAAAATTAAAAACTTAGCCAGTAACATAATAATCACTAGGGCGTATTGGAAAACCTCTCTTATGAAGAAAGGCTGAGGGATTTGTGACATCCCAAACCCGCCTGGAGGCGTTCCTGTGCCCCCTGCTCTGGGGGGGGTGGGACTGGGGGATCTCCAGAGGGCCCCGACAACCCTGTGATTCTGTATTGGTCTATATTTCAAGCTATAAGGTAGAACTTCTGTCTTGAAAATGTGTATTTTTTAGCATAACTCTATTCTTGCAAAAGTCTTCTCATGTTTATTCTAATGCCAGGTGAAAACAAATTTCCAACCCTGTAACACTGCTGAGAAACTCAAATGCCGTCCTGCAGGGTGCAGGAACAGCAGGAGCCGCTCCAGCGCCGTGAGCTCCAGGCTGGGGTTTGCAGGCAGGAGCCTGCGGTCAGCAAGCACCTTCCTCGCAGGAAGGAGCTTCATCTCTGGCAGCGATGAAGACAGCTCTGCCCAAGCTCCCGGGATATGCCAGGTCACATATGAGCTGTTCCTGTGAGTTTCTTGCCCATCCCTTTGGCATTGCTTGGGTTCGCTTGCACGTGGCAAGTCTTGTCTCTTTTTCCAGGAGGAGAGCAGAGGGACCCACTTGCCTTGTTTCTCTAACCGTGCTCCTCGTGCTGCTGAGCTCTGGATGGTGTAGCGAAGGGTTTGCTGCTGCAAACAGGTTTTTCCCCAGAGTAAATCAACGCCAGCCTTAAGAGAGAGTTCGAATGGCACCCTTCGTATCTGCTGGGGGTAGGGCCTGGCAGTTTTGTGCCAGGTCCTTATGACTAATTTGAGCTCAGCTATAATCCACATTGTGGAGCATCAGTTACGGGACTCTGAAGACCAATTTCTGCTGTCAGATACAGAGGCAGAACTGTTACTATTTAATTTTTTACCACCTGCCTCTTTCTTGTTATTTCTTCACTCTGTGCTGCCTGTATATCATCCAGCTCTGGCTTCAGCCTGCTGCGCGGCGGAGGCAGAGGGATTCTTTATTGCCCTCCCTGTGTTCATTCCCATTGACAAGAGGATCTTGTCCATATGCCAGCTTTAGGAGAAGACACTAGAGAACAATAAATATTTCGCGTTTGTAAACATGGGGTTTCGTTCTTCTTAACCTCTTGCTGTTGAGCAAATAGCTGCTTTGCCTACTGTGGGTTAATGGAGCCTTTCGCCTGTGATCTGCCGGAGCTGCGGCTGCTGCACGCGGAGCTCAGGCTGCTCAGTCCAGCATGGATGAACGCAGCGCAAACGCTTCTGTTTCTGGAATCTTTCATCGTGAGGGCTGATGGTGGAGAAGGCTGCATGGCTGATAGAGCATTTGTTGATTGCGCACCCGTTGAATCAGCTTGTGATAGGCTTAAACACCCCTCCAGAGCGACCGAGGGGATGAGGGGGCCCTGGGTGTGCACTCAAGAGCAGGGCGCGGGAGCCGTGAGCATCCCGGGTGGGTGTCAGGCGTGAGCGAGCCCGGCGTGCACCGCTCGTCAGCCGCTGCACGTCACGGCACCGCTGGGCTGAGAGCTAACCCCGGCCTTTTGCAGGGAAATGTGCTGGTGGCCCCGATTTTCACAGACTGTGAGGGATGCTGCAGAGACTCATCGTTTGCCCTGTGGGTTTGACAGGGTTTTTCGCAGACGGAGCCTCTTGCAGAAAGGCCTGAACAAAATTGGTTGTGCTAATCTGGAAAATGCTACATGGAAGCATGAATCCATATTTCTGAGATGGAAAAATGTGACCTGTCAAGGTTTTTTCCCCTAAGTGTAGAAAAATGAAAAGCAGGAATGCTAAAAAACACCCTAGATTTTATTCTGTAAGCGTGCTACTGCCTCCTTTGCTTTGATCTGGGGCAGCAGGCTGCAGGTAGGTAACATCGTGTGGTTTTTCCATGGTGCTTACAGGTGGACTTGGGGAAAGGCTTCCTGCAAAATGCACCAGGGGAGGCCCTGACCACGCTAAAGTGTCATCAAGTTGAGAGAGGCTAGGGCTTTTGCCAGAGCACTTCTCTGCCTCCTCCAACCCTCTTTACACTCCTGCCTGGCCGTGACTGTAGCTCTTGGTGTGTCTCTGGCAACATCCTTCATCTGGAAGGGTCCCATGTGTTCTGTTCCTCTCCTCTGAGTCTAAGGAAATCTCTCCTGCCAGTGCAGCCCAGCTCCCTTCGGGGTGTTGCTGTTTATTAGGTTTCAGCATCATCACACAAAGCACGAGCCGCTCTCCTGTTAAAGCTTTAAGGTACATATAGGTAAGAGAAAGGAGCTGGTGTTTGTTCAAGATGGGCTCAGTGCTGCGTGGTGTGGAACATTCGGCTCAGTGCTGAAACGGGCTCCCAGCCCCTGCAGCGCCTGATCCTCCCCTGTGTCTCAGCGGGCACTCACTTGCTTAACGTGGTTTGGGATGAAAAGCTCCTTGTGATCGCCTTTGCATTGGCTTTGCAAGGCTGCTGCTCCCTGAGGTGCTTCTCTTTTACTCCACGCTTCCTGCTGGAAAAGGAGTGAACCCCTCTCTTCTGGCTTGGCTGAGACTGTTGAGGGGTTTTTTTGTTTATTTTGTTGGTTTGGGTTAAAAAACGCAGAGGAAGCAAATTCACCTTAGAGAAAGAAATCATATTTTGCTGAGCAACACTATCATAGGAAAATGAAATCACAAATTGATTCTAAGGAGAGTTTCCTGATCCCACAGGAATACAAGAGTGCAAGGACTTTCTGACTCGCTGCGTTCTGTTGTTTGCTACCAAGTGTTAGTAAGACACTGAGCTACTGCAGTCACATCTTACATCTTCAGCGCCTGTTTCCTTCCAGGTCTGCCTGCTGCTGGGATACCAAAGCCAGGATCTGTATGTGTCAGCGTGTAGCAACAGAAAGCCATGACAAATCTCTGAGCACCTTATTACAAAATGAAAAAATTCATCTCTTTGCCAACCTCAACTTTCTTGCAAGAAGCAGTTTTTAAATAGAAAATCCTAACACTTCAGAGTGGAAAAAGCAGAGTCTCCATGTACCTTTGTACTTTGCAAGAAGTGAATGTGCTTTGCAACTTTCCTTCAAAAGTCAACAAACTGGGTTGCTTCCCCTTTCCAGTTTTAGTTAGTGAAACCTGTTATCAGTATTTCCTCTCTCGCAGCTCTACCAGGGCACAAGAAGTCATCGCTAGGGCAGTTAGGTCCATATCGTCTGAACCATTTAAGGCTGTGGTCTGAAATAAAGCCAGAAGCGAATTGGCAATGAAAGTGTGTTGCAGAGCAGGTTTCTGTAAGGAAGCCCTGGGTGGGCACTTGCGAAGTGGATGCAGGTTTTTTGCACCACTTGCAGCTCCGCAGCTCAACTTGAGCAGTGGTCTCCCCCATGGAAGCAGTCTGTGGTAAGCACTGGCTGTGTAAAATGTTACCCCCGCATCTCATGAGGATGTGTCTTTGGATGCAGCCTCTACAAATGTGTCAGAAAAGACCGGCAGAATCCATCTTTGTCCTCCTCCCATGTTCCAGAGAGGTGAAGGGAAATGTGAAAGTGCTCCAGATGATTTCAGTGGATTAACTCCTACTTAACACTAGTTGAACATATGGCCTTATGGTTTTCTAATTTACCCACAGCATGAATGTTGCATCCAATCAGGGAGCTATTTTTCATATTTTAGACACTAAATTGGACAGGCATGTCTTGCCTGCCCAGTGTAATTGAGAATTGCTCATCCAAAATAAATCTTTTATGTTCAAGTATGACTCACTAGAATGATTTTGAAAGGCACAAATTTAAATGCTGTTATTTAGTGCAAATAAAGATTTAGATCCAATTATATTTTTTATTTCGTCCTTTAGCTAAATTATTTTGGAAGATGCAACGGGTTTTAAAAATCACAGGAGTGTAAAAGCCCCAAAACCTGGAGTGTGTATAGCTACATTTCTGTTTCACAGGAGTACTCATGTCGGTTTAAATAGAGCAGCAGCAGCTTTAACACTGTCAGTGCAGTCTTCTCATGCCCAATTTGCTTTTAGATCAGTGAAGCTAAATGTGCTTTAAAATGCATGAATATTTGTTTACTTTTTATGACAGTAGCCTGTTAGATCCAGTTGTAGCTTTGTAAGTGCATTGCCTCATTGTAATTAACTTTTATGAGTTTAGTTGAAAAGAAATATAAACTTACATGCTCTGTAGCTAACCAGAAATTGATACAAGACAATGAGAGAAGCGGAACTGTTACATATAAAAAGAAAGCCCCTGTGATGATAAACTGTTCCAGAAGTAATGTGCTGCTTTATAAAGGTGCCAGGTGGATCACCGAGATAACAAGACAGCTAATGTGTTTCCCACAGATAGATTTAGCCCCATCTGACAGGAAGAACAGCACCGCCTCCGGGCGCTGGGGCCATGTGAGACACGGCCACCCAGTCTTCCTTAGGTGTGTTTAATTTTAAAATAAAGAGAAAGGTTTAACCAGAATTGCAGACATTTTACCAAGACTGAATTCATTTTCAGCGACGTCATTGTACACGCGTATTTACCCATGATAGCTTCTTACAGGGACTTCATCTTATGTAGGGATGCTAGTCCCAGCCTGGGTGTCCCTTTGCAAAACTCGCCTGAGTCTGGTGTCAGCTCTGGCTTGGGCCCCCCTCCTTCTCAGGATCCACTGGCCGTCTGGAGACAGACCCCGTCAAAATGTGCACCGCCTCTCCAGCCACGCCACAAAGCCTGGTGCTCCAGCAGCGTCTGCTCAGTGAGCAAGGGAGCTGCCTCTCAACTGGCATTTACTTCTATTGATTTTTGTAAGCAGTGTCACCTTGTATTTTAAAAAAAAAAAAAAAAAAAGAAAGGGGCAAAACAGAAGAGAGAGAGGAATAATAAATTCCAGGGAATAGCAGGGCGGAATGGATAGCAACTCCTCTTAATCTTTACTCAAACATTAAATTAACTTAGGAAAGTGGGAAATAAAATATTCTCCATTTAGAAGCATCATATGTGTGACCTATAGTTTAAAACACAGATGTGGCCGTAGCAGCCTGGCCTGAGCTGTGACAGAGGAATGCATTTCAATGGCTTCATCCATTCTGTCCATCCTGAACACCCCAGACCAGTTATTGCTTTTACTTCTGTTCTTTCTTACCCGTAAAAGCCTTCGCTTCCCCTCCTAGAAGGTGCCTGCAGCTAAATCCAGCAACACTTTCACACCCCAAATATCTAGGATGTATTATCTCATGCTGAGAACTTGCTATCTCTTCTCACTCGCCCCAGCAGAGTGAAATTGGGATGAGGAACTAGTTAGTAGCACGTGTTTCTCAGCACTTGCCAACGAGCAGTTATAATTTCCAGGCACGGTCCTACTTGCAGTCTGTTGTAGAGATTAACATATGGCTCATTTTCCTGTGCTGGCTGCAGCTGCAGATATTGGAGAATGTAAGGGGAAACGCAGAAGGACTCCAAGGATGGTCAGCTGTATTTCTGTACTCCGTCTTGATTTAACGTGTAATTGTAAAACTCTTTCACCCTTGTTCTGTTTGGAAATTATGCCCTGTATTCACTCGGGGAGTCTGTTGTTGCATGCAGATAGATGCCTCGTGTCAGCATTTTGCTGTTTGGTATATTTGTCGTATTTGTTCCTTTTACTGTATTGTGTTATGGGCAGCATTTTGTGAAGATACGGATGATTTCATTTCAACCTTAATGTTCTTTAGGTGATTAATACAATAATATTGTAATTTCTTGCCTAAGGGCTCAACCTGAGTGATGGTGACAAGCCAATCCCTGAGGAACAGACTAGCACATTTTTAGAAGAGGTGCGTGTAATGGGCCAACCCAGCCTTTGAGCTCAGAAGTACGGAAAAATCACTGCCATTATGTAGGCCAATACATGTACAGATATCTTCTTTACACGAGATAGGAAGAAATACAGCGAGGCAAGGTGAAATCTCTGAAAAGCACTTAGATATATTGTAAGACAAATATACCAATGTAATACATTAGTTTGAATTATGAATGTTTCCAGGATTGGGTCAATTAACTCAGAATTAACTCAAATTTTTCTTCTACTTCCCTTCACATCTGTCTGTTGAATTGATATCATTAAATTCTACTCAGCAAATTATGATTTTAATGTCTCTCTCCTATTCACATGACATATCCCTTGAAATTCTGGTGCTAGAGTTGTGTAATAGTCATTAAAATATGCACAAATACCCTTGTAGGTTCGTTCGCTTCCCTGAGACCTAATGGTAAGAGTAGCTTTAAGTTCCCACTTTGTGTTTTATCAGCACATGCTGGGAAAGAGGCTCTGATGTGATTCATCTGCTTGGATGATAATTAAATGGAAATTACATTGATGGAAGAGCAGCCACATGCCAATTGCTCTGCCTTGCACTAATTTGCACGCTGCCTTATTGACGCAATACAACCCTTTTCTGAATGAACAACTCACAGGAGAATCAGAATGGATCCTCACTAGCTTTTCTGCCAAAATTGTCATTAAAGATGCTAATGAGATGGGGGGAATTTGTGCATGAGCCTGTCACGGTGCCTAGGCTGTGATTACCAATATGTGCTATATCAACATTTTGGGTTCATGCATCAGTTTCAAATATATATTCCATTTTTCCAGCCCTCTCTGTGTTTTCTGTCTGTAATAAGTCTCGTTGTTGGAAAACTTTATTATTCCTGCAGGAACTCTGATAAGCACAGTGACAGCAGCGAGTGACTCTCTCCTCCAAGATGCCATCTCAGTTCCTAAGTGGAAAAGGTTCAGGACTGCAAAGTTCAACGAGTAATGCACAAACATGAAATGCCTAGTTCCTCTACCAACTCTTAGGTACAAGATTTTATGGGCAAGGCAGGATGGTCGATAAGGTTCTGTTGATTCTCTGTTATTTTTCAGGCGGTTTGATTTCCATGCCTGTTGACGTGTTGGCAGCAGGCTCTCCTCTCCAGCTGTGCTGGAGTTATCGGGACAGACCAGGTGTTATCCTGGCCAATCCATTTCCACCTTCTGAAGTATAATTGTTTTTTACAATGTGTATTTTAGGTAAGTTGTGGGTGTTTTGCTTGTTTTCATAGAAGTCTATTTTTATATTTCCATCCCCAATCAGAGGCAGCAGCTGTAGGAAAAGGTCTTGGTGCTGCTGAGATATGGAAATTGTATGACAGGCTTTTACCATACCTATTTGGCACCCACTGGGATGCAGAAGACTGTAAATGTGTCTCTGACACTTATGAATATTGATGGCTGGTTTTACAAGGCAGCAGAGCTCTGTCCTTACGTCCACGCATTTGTTCTGAATGGTAACTACTTCTCACTCCTCTATTTAAATTTTTAATTCGTTGTGTAAATTTTTGAATTTGCCATTTAAGATTTTGTTGATTGCTTCCAATTAGCTGATCTGAAATGAACAGAAAGAGAGATTGTCTTTGAATGCAGCAGAAGCCAAAAGTCGTGAATCTCCTTTTCCAGCTAGTGAATCTAGCTGGCTGTCTCCATCCAAGGCGCACAAGAGCAGAACAAGAGTATTTGTTTGATATGGCGAGTTGATGTGGGCAAGCATGAACATAGAAAAAACAACTTTAAAGTCCTTTTAATATACACTCTACATCTTACTTTATCTACTTTCCACACTGATTTTTCCAAGCTTTTTCTGGTCCGTACTGGAATGAGTACATCTTGTGTTTTGGGAGTAATTAGTTCTACCGTGGCACCCATATTACTCATTTACGTTTGTTAAATCTACGACAACACTTATTTTATTACATTTTGCCAGATTATTATGTTAACACATTATTTTATTATCATAGTTAACCCTAGTTTTGATTTGTAATCAAGTGCAAGATTACACTGTAATAATAGTATAACCACGGTAATAAAATAACGTTGCATTTGATTACAAAGCAAAAACAAGTTTATCAAAAGCCCCAATGGTATAACTTAACTAAATATGATTTCTTTAGTTTCCTTTTCCACCTCATGAGACCACTATAATTTTCTGGGTAATAGTATTCTTTCTAATATATCAGTACGCCCACACTTCATTTATCCATGTGAAATGAAACTTCTACTTTGTGTTAGTGAAACTCACAATAGGCCTACAATTTCTGCAGAACTCAAAAATAAAGGAGTACAAGTATACCCAGGTGGTGGTCAGACGTGAAGTTTCACTTTGCCTCTGCTGTTGCCCATCTGGAACACGTTCCGCATGCCGAAACACCATTATGGGATGTTTCCCATCGCTATGGGAAGCAGGGGCGCTTTGTCCCATGTTGCCGTTTTCCACACAGACCTCCTCCGGATTCACAGCTGCATCGTTAGTCGGCGAGAAACATAAAGGCGGCTGATCTGATGTTGCTGCCTGTTTGGTTTGGTTTTGGCTGAGGGATGTCACCTGGATTCCAGGAAGCGAGGGTGAAGGTACACGGGTTGGCATAGTCTGACGTGTCCCTAAATCCTGGGTCTGTGAAGAAAGCTGTGCCGAGTTGACTCTTACCTGTCCTCGTGCAGCAGTTTGACAACAACCTGGCATTTTATAGGCTGTAAATGCTGCAGTATGAAAGCACCATAACCTAAGATTAAACCTTACTCCAACTTCAAGACTTTTATAGTAGATTCTGTTACTAGTGAACAGTTTTCATTTGTAACAAGTTGTGTACAAAATACTGCAAAAATCCAAATCCCTAAAGTCCTATTATGTGGTTTTACAAGTTGGGCTGTCCCATGGCACAACAAACTGTTGGCCTGGGGTGAAGGGCTGGTGTAGAATGGCGCTGCCGGGGGTGCCGGGCTCTGCCAGCCGTAGGGCGAGCCGAGGGGGCGCAGGAGCCCGTGTTCCTCGGAGGGACGCGGCAGCGCGGCCTCCCCGGGGCCGGCTCTCCCGGGTGCTGTGGGTGCTGGACGCTGGGGACAGGGTGAGCTGCCCTGCGCACGGCGAGGGGCCGGGGACGGCGGTTCTCCCTGAGCGCCAGGAGCCGGCCGCTTCCCCGCCGGGCTGAGGGGCTGCAGTCCCGCGGGAGGCCGGGGGCCGAGTCTCGGCCGGGGCACTGCCTGCGCCTGGGCTGGGGACAGGACTCGCCTGCAGGCGCTGCTGGCAAGGAAGGAGGAAATACTGCAACGTGCCGGAGCGATGTCCAACACCTTCTGCCCTCTGAGGCTTAATGTAGAGACATCCCCAGGCTGTGATTGTGTCCGTGCTCCCCCGCAGAGAGGTTCAATTAAACATAAGCATTTAAAGCTCTTGCAGGGATGGAAGTAAAGCAGATCACGCCAGGGCCTCTCTGCTCCCATAGAATCATAG